>LR738709.1:471570555-471595926 GCA_902687465.1 Secale cereale
GGGGGGGGGGTAAGAAGAAGAAGACCGGTGAGACCTCGGACACCCACTTCGGCAAGCGCACCTCTTCGCAGCGTAGTGCTCCCGTTGAGGACATGCCAGAGAGCTCCACCGGCAGAAACAAGAAGTCCAGGGCCACACCGCCGGGAAACAAGAAGGTTTCTATCAAGGAGGACGGCACAAGAGGGGATTTCACCATAACCTCCACCCTTGACGACAAATAGGAAGACACGCTCATCACCTTCCTGTGGGCAAATGTCGATGTGTTTGCATGGCAAGCATCCGACATCCCCGGTGTTCCCAGGGAGGTGATTGAGCACCACCTTGCTGTTTGTCCTCATGCGCGGCCCGTCAAGCAGAAGGTCAGGAAGCAAGCTTTGGAACGACAAGAGTTATTCACAGAGGAGATCCGGAGACTGGAAGTAGCGGGTTTGGTAAGAGGAGTGCCCCATCCAACGTGGTTGGCCAATCCAGTGGTAGTGCGCAAGGCAAATGGGAAGTGGAGGCTGTGTATTGATTACACAGATATCAATAAGGCTTGTCCCAAAGACCCCTTCCCGTTGCCACGCATCGACCAGATTGTTGACTCCACGGCTGGGTGTGACCTGTTGTCATTTCTCGATGCCTACTCCGGCTACCACCAGATCTTCATGACAAGAGAAGACGAAGAGAAGACATCATTCATCACCCCATGTGGTACATATTGTTTCGTACGAATGCCTTTCAGGTTGAAGAGTGCTGGCTCAACGTTTGCAAGGGCAGTCCAGATTGGTTTTGAACCCCCCAGCTCCATAGAAATATGGAGGCTTATATGGATGATATAGTGGTCAAAACCAAGAACAGGGCAACCCTCATACCAGATCTACAAGAGACGTTTGCAAACCTACGCAAGATCAATCTCAAGCTAAATCCTGAGAAGTGCGTCTTTGGCATCCCGTCCAGCAAGCTTCTTAGGTTCTTTGTGTCACAGCGTGGGATAGAGGCCAATCCGGACAAGATCAAGGCTACAAAACAGATTGAAGCACCCAAACGGGTCAAGGATGTGCGTCGGCTTGCTGGTTACGTTGCCGCCATGAGCAGATTCATTTCCAACTCTGCCGAGCGTGCCCTTCCCTTTTTCAAGATTTTGAAAAAGGCGGGCCCAATGGAGTGGATGCCAGGAGCCAAAGCAGCATTGCAAGATTTGAAGAGGTATCTTTCCTCCACGTCAGTACTAGTTGCGCCTAGGCCACAAGAACCGTTGCTGCGATACCTGGCGGCAACAAACGAGGTGGTCAGCGCCGCACTAGTGGCTCAGAGAGAAATTGATGACGAGGTGATAGCAGCGATAGAGCCTGATGCCGTTGGTGCAGAGACGACACGGCCGGTTGGAGTGCCGCCAAGGAAGAAAATGATGCAGCACCCGGTCTACTTCGTTAGCTCCCTCTTGCAGGGGGCTAGATCAAGGTACTCCGGTGTGCAGAAATTTCTCTTCGGCCTTCTCATGGCCTCGAGGAAGCTGCGTCACTACTTCCAGGCTCACGAGATCACTGTCGTCACTTGCCTCCCTCTACAACGGATATTGCACATCTAGATGCAATGGGAAGAATTGTAGAGTGGGCACTGGAGCTGTTCAGCTTTGGCCTCAAGTTTTAAAGTACCTCGACAATTCGAAGCCGAGTCCTGGCGGAGTTCGTTGCAGAATGGACCACGACGCCTGATGAAGAAGCCCAGGAAACTGCTCTCCCAGGCAAAGAGGCGAGTTGCGACTGGATCATGTACTTTGATGGAGCTTTCTCCTTACAGGGCGCCGGGGCTGGCGTACTGCTTGTCGCGCCCACCGGAGAGCACCTCAAGTACGTGGTCCAGATGCACTTCCCCAGGGAGGTATCAACGAACAATACTACTGAATATGAGGGGCTGCTTGCTGGTCTTAGGATCGCAGCAGACCTCGGAACCAAGAAACTCATTGTCAAGGGCGATTCGTAGCTTGTCGTCAAACAAGTCAACAAAGATTACCAGAGCCCGTTGATGAAGGCCTACGTCGATGAAGTGAGAAAGCTGGAAGAGCGTTTTGATGGTATACAGGCGGAGCACGTTCCCCGTGCAGAGAACGACATCGCCGATTACCTGTCAAAGTGCGCTGTCCTCAAGTTACCTGTGGAACCAGGTACCTTTGTGCTTCAGCTTTCTCAGCCATCCGTTGATCCATCAACAGAGCAAAACAAGAGGAGGAAATCAGGGCCCGGCAAGTACTTTCTCGCCGAGCTCCCCGGAGCCGCCGGGAAGGATGTTGCCGGGGACACTGAGCCCGCCACGGGACGGCTAGCTCCGGCGGAGCATCAAGCTCTTGCCGTCGAGACAGCCGCTCCTATAGCGGAGGAAATGCCTTTAGTCCTCGTCGTCGAGCCCCAGGCTCCAGCGTGGGCACAACATATCGTCCGATTCCTCCAAACTAGGGAACTTCCTGAGGAGCAGGAAGAAGCGGAAAAAGTAGCCCGTCGATCTACTATGTACCAGTTCGTCGATGACGTCCTGTACAGAAAGAGACCGGACGGCGTGAAATTGAAGTGTATCCCTCAAGAGGAAGGACTGGAGCTGTTGGCAAAGATACATGGAGGCATATGTGGATCGCACATAGGGTCAACAGCCCTTGCCGGCAAGGCATTTCGGCAAGGCTTCTTCTGGCACACTGCCCTCCAGGATGCGACAACACTGGTCACTAGGTGTGAAGCGTGTCAGTTCCATTCAAAGAAACTTCATCAACCAGCTCAAGCCCTTCAAACCTTTCCTCTCTCCTGGCCCTTCTCGGTCTGGGGGCTCGACATACTGTGCCCTTTCCCCCGCGCTGTCGGGGGCTTTGAGTACTTGTACGTCGCAATCGACAAGTTCACAAAGTGGCCAGAGGTGGAGGCAGTGAGGAAGGTCACAACCCAGTCACCCGTCAAATTCTTCAAGGGACTAGTGTGCCGTTTTGGTGTACCTAACAGGGTCATTACCGACAACGGCACACAGTTCACAAGCCGCACCTTCATGCAATATACCCAAGACCTCGGCAGCAAAGTCTGTTTCGCTTCCGTTGCTCACCCACGAAGCAATGGTCAAGCTGAGAGAGCAAACGCTGAAGTACTGCGAGGCTTAAGGACAAAGACCTTTGACAGGATGCACAAGAGTGGAAGGCGCTGGATTGATGAGTTGCCGACGGTTCTTTGGTCGATCAGAACGACACCAAATCAAGCCACCGGCCAGACACCCTTTGCCCTAGTATACGTGGCAGAAGCAGTTCTCCCCACTGAACTCATATACGGGTCACCTCGAGTGCTCGCTTATGATGAGCTTGAGCAAGAGCAACTGCGGCAAGATGACGCAATGCTCCTTGAGGAAGATCGTCTTCGGGCGGCTGTGAGAGCAGCACACTACCAGCAAGCCTTGCGCCGCTGCCATAGCCGCAAGGTCCGTGCCCGAAGCTTTGTGGAAGGCGACCTTGTTCTTCGGCGCGTCCAATCGGCCAAGAATACCGACAAGTTGACGCCTAAGTGGGAAGGCCCTTATCGGGTAATACGAGTCACCAGGCCTGGCGCAGTCCGCCTGGAGACCGAAAATGCCGTTCCGGTGAGCAACTTCTGGAACATTGAGCATCTTCGCAAGTTTTACCCGTGAGGCGCGGCTTGCCGGGCCCCCCGGCAAGCCACCTTTTGTACAAGCCTTACCGACAAGGCATGTAACCCTTTGTACAAAGCCAGGCGTAGGCCCTAAGCATAAATAAATGAAGCGCTAGCGCCCTAAGTTATAGCATGCATGCTAGGTCAAGTCTCGTCCTTGGTTAGGGCTGATAGTGCTTAGCAGCGACTAACCCCTAGCTTAGAGGTCGAGTGTGCGTCTCTTTGTCCTTTTGCCTTCTTTGGTTCATAGGAAACACAGATATCCTTGCCAAGCCACTTGGAAAGAAAAAGGAACGGACCAGCATCCAGACCCCGGCGAGCCAGTATTGCCGGGGACTACAAGAGCAAAGATTCACCCGCAGCAAACCGAAGTTGCCGGGAGCTGCAAATTCAGATAAGTTTTCCATCCCTTATCATGCATTCCCTTACGAACCGGGGTATGTGAAACCTCATTTTATCCTTAGGCTACCGTGCTCCCCTAACTCTAGGCCCTACGGCTCGTTCCTGGGACCGAGTTTGGTCATAGTCGCGGCAGCGAAAAGGTAAAACAAGGAGCGTAAACCCACTTCATCCCTGCCTCCGCCAAAGGCGTGAGAAAGGTCGAGCGAAGTGGGGGGATGGCGAGGCCTGTTGCCGGGAAAGAAAATGATTATCTTAGAGATATCAGGGATTTATTCCCTGTTGTGGGTTCTACCTGCGAACAAATGACACGGCACACATCCCTTTTTCATTAAAAAAACATCCCGCCCAGGTACAGTCCATATGGAATGAAAAACATGAACAAGGGGATTACAAGTTTTAAATTTAACAGACGCCCGAAGGCTTACAAACTAAAAAGAGATAAGATGCCCGTAATCCCTTTCTTGTCCCTCTCCTCAGGAGGTAGGTCAAGGAGGCGAGAAGCGCAAAAGGAGCGCCTAGGCGAGCTACGGGTGGCAGAAGACACCGAGAGAACATCTTGGTGGCCGCCCAAAGGCTGGATGGTGATGGTGGCGCTGGAAGCAGAGCTCGAAGACGAGGTGGCATGACGTCAGTACACGTCGAAGGAGTCGGTGCCCGCGTACTCCGACTTGATTGCCTTGCCGCCCGCCCTCTTCCTCTTCTGCAGCCCCCCAACACCAGTCGCCCAAGAAGACGGCCCCGAGAAGTTCAAGGAGCCTTCGACACAGATGATGGGCTCACCGGTGCTGCATGGAACGGCGCCCGACACCTAGTCGGACCCGTCATCCTGCCGCCTGCCACCCTCGTCGTTGCTGTCGCTGTCCTCCTCGTCACTCTCGCTCAAGGAGGAATCTTCATCATCAGAAGAGCTCTCCACGCAGCACCTTGCATGAGTCCCGAAGTGCCCGAAGACCTTGACGGAAAGAAGACCACCCTCCATCAATTTAAAATGGAGAGTGAGCCCATCCGCCAAGCTGTGGATACGAGCAAACGTCTTCCACCCCCGACGAAGATACATCACGTGAGGAGCAGGGAAGTTGACGCTGACCCACGTCTGGCACACCCCTTCGCACCACGCCACGCGCGCGAATCATGCAAAGCACGGCGCGAAAAGTCTTACCACGATAAAAACCGTCCCGCCTGCCCGCGCACCGTTTTGGGCCTAGCCCAACAACACGTCGCGCTTATGTGTGGCCCAGGCCCGGGGGCTCCTGTCCGTGTACAAAAAGGGGGGTACACTTTTTTGTACCCCTATGACTGTGCACGGGCAGTCTGAGCCACGGGCACCGCCGCACCAAGCAAGGCAAGGGAGGTAAGCCAGGGTAAGAACGAAGCTCAAGAGAACTAGAACGACACCAAGGACAAGACCACCAAGAGCAAAGGGATGAAGTGGGTTCCCCCGGCAAGATCCTTGCCGGGAGCCAGTTTTAGTAGCCCCGGCAAGACCCTTGCCACGGCAACTTTCCCCACGTCTACGGAGCAAATCACCCTTGAGTCCGCTGCCCCCATAGGGCAAGGATTTGGGAGACATCCCCGTAGTGGCATGCAGATCTTTGTGAAGACATTCAAGATCAGATACGCACTAAGAAGGCGACGACTGATGTCTACACACGCTTCTACTCTTGTAGACTATGTTGGGCCTCCAAGCGCAGAGGTTTGTAGGACAGTAGCAATTTCCCTCTAGTTGATGACCTATGGTTTATCGAACTCAGGGAAGTAGAGGTTGAAGATGGTCTCTCTCAAGCAACCCTGCAACTAAGATACAAGAAGTCTCTTGTGTCCCCAACACATCTAATACACTTGTTGGATGTATAGGTGCACTAGTTCGGCGAAGAGATGTTAAATGGCAAGTAATATGGATAGCAAAACAAAGTAATATAATTCTGTAATAAAAAGTGCAGCAAGCAAACAAGTGGTAAACGTGAGCACAAATGGTATTGCAATGGTGGAAACAAGGCCTAGGGTTCATACTTTCACTAGTGGCAACTCCCAACAACATTAACATAATCGAATCACATGATATTTCCCATAAAACATGCAAAGGGGACACACTCGGAGGTCATTCCTTCGTGGTCAAGAGAAGACGAGAATTATGTAGGGCTACAAAAGCACACCTCAAAGTTCGTAGTTCTCAATCTAAGGATTTCCCAATGTCACCGCGGCCATCCAAAGAGAGTCCCACAATCACCACAACATATCTAAAGGATAGTCAAAGACAAGCACCAAGAGACTCTCAATCTTCAATCAACACACAAGAGAGGAAATCACTCATGAAAATACTTTTCTAATCCATGTCCAATAGACCGCTGTCACCTTGGTCTCGGGGATTATACTAGATAAAGACAAGTGAGTACATCAATCCAATACATAGAGGAAGGGGAAATATCTAGATTAACATAGCCTATGATCACAACGAAGATCACATCATGGGAGAGAGAATTGACCACATAGCTACTGGTAAGAACCTCAGCCCCGAGGAGGAACTACTCCCACATCATGGAGGGAGGAAGCAACGTCGATGGAGATGAATCCGGGGGCACTTCCTCGTCCCGGCAGGGTGCCGGCGTAGGAATTCTGGTCCTCCGAAGCTTGATGGTGATGGCGGCGGAGATCGGAATCGCGTCTTGAGAAAAGGGGTCCGGAATCAGGGTTTTCTCGACGGACCTTAAATATATGCCAAAGGGGGTCACCAGGGGAGTCCTGGGGGGCCCAGGCGCCCCCCCCCCCCGGCGCGGCCTAGGGGTGGGCCGCCTGGAGCCCCTGTGGGTCCCCCCGGCTGTACTTTGGCCGCACGGTAGCTCCTGGAACGCTGATTTTTTATATATATATTCTGGATTTTTCCTGGCAGTTCTCGTAATGTGAAAACCTGAAATACAAAAACAGCCGAAAACAGAAACTGGCACTGGGGTGCACTGAGTTAATAGGTTAGTCCAAATATGATCAAAAGTGTATGGAAGTGTATAAATATCATAGTGATATCACCCAAAAGAGGCATGGAGCAAGCAGAAATTATAGATACGTTTTGGACGTATCAACATCCCCAAGCTTAATTCCTGCTCGTCCTCGAGTAGGTAAATGATAACAAGAATAATTTCTGTGGTGACATGCTATTAACCATATAGGACTTATTCATAGTCATATGACAAAAGCTTACTGAGACAATGAATCTGTAGTAATTAAGTTGCCTCATGAGAAAATCACAAATGACTGAAAGTTTTACAATATGAAACTGAAACATCAAAAATATTTGCAATGAACATGATGTGCAAATATGATAAAGTGATATCTAGATTGCCCCCTTTAGTGAAGCAAAACATAAATGCAGGGGCATCTTCAAGGTTTAAGTGATGACTAGATACAATGATTTCAGAATAAACGATATCACAATCATGCAAAAGACAATGCTACTTTGGGACAATGCACATTACACTCAGAATGACAATCATGCTCTCAGTAGTTGGTGCTTTAACATAAAAGTAAAAGAATGATTATGTGCTAGAGCTTTTTTATTTTGAAAACATAGAAGCAATTTTGTCAACGGTAGTAGTACTTCATATGTGTCATGCATAAGACATCCTATAAGTTGCAAGGCTCATGCATCGAATACCAATAGTGCTCGCACCTTGTCCTAATTAGCTCGGATTTCCATGGGTTATCATAGCATTACATATGTTTCAACCAAGTGTCACAAAGGGGTACCTCTATGCCACCTGTACAAAGGTCCAAGGAGATAAATCGCATTTGATTTCTCGTTTTTGGTAGATCTCAACTTGAGGACATCCATACCGGGACAACATAGAAAATAGATGATGGACTCCTCTTTAATGCATAAGCATATTCTCATAAGAGATTGAGGATTAATGTCCAAGCTAAAACTTCCACCATGATACATGGCTTTGGTTGGCGGCCCAATGTTCTTCTGTAACAATATGCATACTCATTCAACCCACGGCAAATCACCCTTACTTCAGACAAGACGAACATGCATAGCAACTCACATGATATTCAACAAAAGTGTGACAGTTGATGGCGTCCCCAGAAACATGGTTACCGCTCAGCAAGCAACTTATAAGAAATAAGATACATAGGCAACATATTCTTTACCACAATAGTTTTTAGGCTACTTTCCCATGAGCTATGTATTGCAAAGTTAGTTTGCTTAGTACAGGTGGAGGTTAGCAAAAGACTGGGAGCAACCAACTAAGAGAGCAATGACGGT
Organism: Secale cereale; assembly: GCA_902687465.1. Classification (NCBI taxonomy): domain Eukaryota; kingdom Viridiplantae; phylum Streptophyta; class Magnoliopsida; order Poales; family Poaceae; genus Secale; species Secale cereale. Next base: position 471,578,854 of record LR738709.1, read on the forward strand.
CATAATCATGCAGAGCGACAAAGCAATATTGAATCAGGCATGGTAGTTATATCGCTACTCAGAAATAAAAGATCATCAAGGCTTGACAGACTTTCTTTACAGTCTTAAATATGCGTGAGCATACGCCAAGTCAATCAAAATAAATTCTCGAAGGAAGATATTACTAAACCATACCACATCATAGGCAAACAAATCAAGTTGGTACTCCAATAACACATTGGGAATCCCCCAGCTATTTGAGATTAACCATAAGAAAACCTGAACTACTAAGCGCCATTATGCACGTAGCATCTTTACCATAGACATATTAACCAATGCAACGGAAGCAAACTCTCTTAATAATATAAGCATGATAATTAAAGAGAGTTCAAGCAACCAACTAAACAAAAGCTCTTTGAAAAAGATAAGCATGAATACTAAGAGCAGAGCATGATAGTAGCTATTAAAAGACAAAGATCACACACAACAAAGATAGACATGCAAATTCTATGTTATGTTCTAGGTAGAAGTGGAGCGTGTTTCTCTCCCACATAAAGAACGCTGAGTTCCGACTCGTTATGAAAAACTAAAAAGGAAACTAAAAGCAAGACGCTCCAAGCATAGCACATAACACATGAAGTGATAAAAATATAGCGGAACGAAGGACGAACTGATAATGTTGATGGAGAAGGGGATGCACGGGGGCATCCCCAAGCTTAGACGCTTGAGTCTCCTTGAATATTTCTTGGGGGTGCACGGGGGCATCCCCAAGCTTGAGCGCTTGACACTCCTGAATCTTTTTATCATCTTCCCTTGCACACTTGAAAACTCCCTTCATACATAACTCATCATAATCTGATTAGCGAGGTTAGTACCCTTAATAAAATAATTGCACCTTGCTGGAAATAAAGATATTCTTGAAGTTCTACTGTTTCTCAAGATTGCCAAAAGGTTTTTGCAAAAAAAGCAAGCTCTTGGTTTGCAAAATGAAGGAAAGGCAAAACAGGACATAATCTGTGAAAACAGAACAGCAGGTAGTAAATGATTTGTTCGGGGCACTTCTGCAACTCTAATAAAAAAACTCAGAACAGACGCACAAAAGACAATTGTATAGAGCACGCTGTCGAACAAATTCAGACCAAAAAGATGATCTTGTGATTTTATACGAATTTTTCTATCCAAGGACAGAATTTGTTTCCTGGACAGCACGTCACAACTTTTGAACTTTCTTGCAATCAGAGGCTACACTTGGCACAAAGTTGAAAAGTAAAGATACAATTATGATGCTACTGTAGTAACAACATCAAGACACGACAAAAATCAAAATAAAATTTTATTCATTGTGGACTGCCTCCCAAAAGCGCTTTCTTTTATGCCTTTAAGCTAGGCATAGGACTTTAATGATGCTCTCGTAAGAATAAGAGCTGAAGAACAAAAGAGGGCATCAAGAAGCAAATGCCAATTACATTTAAGCCTAACATGCTTCCTATTCATAGGAATATTGCAATAGAATAATTCATTGAAGCACGAAGCAACTAGCATAGGAAGGCAAAACAAGCATAACTTCAAAATATTCACCATAAAGAGAGGAAACTTCTTATTATTAAGATATTTAGAACCAAGCCTCCCTCTCTCATTATAAATTTCAGTGGCATCATGGATGAACTCAACAATATAAGCATCACATAAAGCATTGTTACCATGATCCACATGCAAAAAGGTACTCTCACTCCCCACATAAGCATAATTTTTCTCATTGGTAATAGTGGGAGTAGGACTATCATAAACAACTTGAACACTATAGATTAGTTGTATATTAGGAGGGTGGTGTTCAACAAGGGAGTAATTCCCTTCATGATTATGACAAGTTTCATAAGGATAATTTCTCCTTATGTCATAGGTACCTTTATAATCACTATATATTGGAGTTATAACATCATCATGGTAGAGAAGAGCATTATCATTGCTAGCAACTATATTTGTAAACATGTTGTCTTTATTCTTACTAGCAAGAGAATTATCAATTATCACATCACTAGTGGGGATAGGATTTGCAATCCTATCATCCCCAAGCTTAGAGCTTCCCATATCTTCACTTTCAGAGTTCGTACCAAAAGGATTTTCAAGATCATAAGCAGCATTATCATCATTTTCCCAATCACAATAAGTAACATGCATATCATAATCAAAATCATCTTCAATAGTACCTACGGACATATCATCAAGATGATAATTAAGGCAATAAACTTCACCTTCTTTTTTAAACTTACAACCGTTAGGATAAAAGTTGATGGGAGGAATATGCTCAGGCCATGTTGATACCCATTCTTCTTCCTTCTTGCTCCTCCTCCTCCTCCTCTTCTTTTTCTTCTTCTTCACCTTAGGAGGGGGTGGTTGGAGATGAAGCTTCTCCACATATCCTGGTTTATCATTAGAAACAATAGGGGAAACTTGGGAGAAACTCTCCTTTTTATTAGCAGAAATATAAGAGACATTTTTATACTTTGGTGAAGTTCCCTCCTTTATAATCTTACCTATGTAATGATTTTCATGGCAATTAACAACACAATAGAGATGGCAATTTTGCAAAGTGTTTTTTATTCCTATGGCATTATCATCCAGCCAAGAAGTCTTTTCTGATAACTCTTCACACATCAAAAATAACATAAGCTCGTCATAAAGATCAGAGGTGATCATGTTATCACACAACCGGTTAACAGTTATGTTTTGAAAGTTCATGCATTGAAAATTAAAGTGACCCTCTATACGGCAAAGTTCACAAGTAAAAGGATAAAGGTCACACAATTCTCTAGCAATTTCATTTAAATCTCTGACCCAAGTGATTGTTCTTTCATGCTTATGATGCTTACAATACTTCTCTTCTTCAATCATAGGCCTTTCACAAGGTCTATCCACTCCACAAAAATTAACATGCTTATATAAAACTTCATTTTTAGGAATTGGATCATGCATGTTGCAATCATCATGAACAATTTCATTTTCTTTGCAAGTCTCTTTAAAAGGTTTATGATGTTTGATCCAATCCTCCTTAGGCATATTAAGATGTGAAGCAAAAGATTTGAGGAAATCAACAAGGAGTTGAGAATCAAGCCCAAACTTAGCACTAAACTTATTAAAACTTGTAGTTTCAACAAAGGACTTAATGCAATCATACTCATAAATTATACCTAACTCTTTACCTTTGTCGATCTCCTAATCTTAAGTGTTGCGTTGAATTCTTTCAAGGAGTTCACATTTAGCATCAATCTTTTTGTTTGTGAAAGAACCCATAGAGGAAGCATCGAGCAAATCTTTATCCTGTTGAGAGAGCCTCGCATAGAAGTTAGTAATAATAATATCTTTGGGTATCCCATGGTTAGGACATTTTAGCATTAACGTTTTCAGTCTCCCCCAAGCTTGAGCTATGCTCTCTCCGTCATGAGGATAAAAATTATAAACATAATTCCTATTCTCATGGACTTCATGAAGAGGATAAAACTTGGAGTAAAAGAGAGACTGGATCTCTTCCCACTCCAGCAGGTGAGAGTCATTTAGTAGCCTATACCATTCCAATGCTTTTCCTTTCAGTGACAAGGCAAATAATTTCCTCATGACAAACTCCCTCGATACACCTGCAAGCTTAAATAATGAACATAGTTGTGACAGATATAGCAAGTGTTCACCGGGATGTCTGTCTCCTGCACAACGATTAGCCATAACATGATCGATAATACCAGCCGGTATTTTCGAGGGCACAATTTCAATAGGAGGAGGAGCAACCACCACAGGTGTGGGGCGTCCTCCCGCAAGCAACGATCCAATAGCAAGGTTTTCCATAAACATAACTAGTGAAATAAAAACAAGAAACAAACAGATTTAATTGCAAGATCTAAAGATATACCTTCAAGCGCTCACCTCCCCGGCAACGGCGCCAGAAATAGCTTTATGTCTACACACGCTTCTACTCTTGTAGACTATGTTGGGCCTCCAAGCGCAGAGGTTTGTAGGACAGTAGCAATTTCCCTCAAGTGGATGACCTAAGGTTTATCGAACTCAGGGAAGTAGAGGTTGAAGATGGTCTCTCTCAAGCAACCCTGCAACTAAGATACAAGAAGTCTCTTGTGTCCCCAACACACCTAATACACTTGTTAGATGTATAGGTGCACTAGTTCGGCGAAGAGATGTTAAATGTCAAGTAATATGGATAGCAAAACAAAGTAATATAATTCTGTAATAAAAAGTGCAGCAAGCAAACAAGTGGTAAACGTGAGCACAAATGGTATTGCAATGGTGGAAACAAGGCCTAGGGTTCATACTTTCACTAGTGGCAACTCCCAACAACATTAACATAATCGAATCACATGATATTTCCCATAAAACATGCAAAGGGGACACACTCGGAGGTCATTCCTTCGTGGTCAAGAGAGGACGAGAATTATGTAGGGCTACAAAAGCACACCTCAAAGTTCGTAGTTCTCAATCTAAGGATTTCCCAATGTCACCACGGCCATCCAAAGAGAGTCCCACAATCACAAAAACATATATAAAGGATAGTCAAAGACAAGCACCAAGAGACTCTCAATCTTCAATCAACACACAAGAGAGGAAATCACTCATGAAAATACTTTTCTAATCCATGTCCAATAGACCGCTGTCACCTTGGTCTCGGGGATTATACTAGATAAAGACAAGTGAGTACATCAATCCAATACATAGAGGAAGGGGAAATATCTAGATTAACATAGCCTATGATCACAACGAAGATCACATCATGGGAGAGAGAATTGACCACATAGCTACTGGTAAGAACCTCAGCCCCGAGGAGGAACTACTCTCGCATCATGGAGGGAGGAAGCAACGTCGATGGAGATGAATCCGGGGGCACTTCCCCGTCCCGGCAGGGTGCCGGCGCAGGAATTCTGGTCCCCCGAAGCTTGATGGTGATGGCGGCGGAGATCGGAATCGCGTCTGGAGAAAAGGGGTCCGGAATCAGGGTTTTCTCGACGGATCTTAAATATATGCCAAAGGGGGTCACCAGGGGAGTCCTGGGGGGCCCAGGCGCCCCCCCCGGCGCGGCCTAGGGGTGGGCCGCCTGGGCAGGCCGCCTAGAGCCCCTGTGGGTCCCCCGGCTGTACTTTGGCCGCACGGTAGCTCCTGGAACGCTGATTTTTTATATATTTTTTCTGGATTTTTCCTGGCAGTTCTCGTAATGTGAAAACCTGAAATACAAAAACAGCCGAAAACAGAAACTGGCATTGGGGTGCACTGAGTTAATAGGTTAGTCCAAATATGATCAAAAGTGTATGGAAGTGTATAAATATCATAGTGATATCACCCAAAAGAGGCATGGAGCAAGCAGAAATTATAGATACGTTTTGGACGTATCAACGACCCTTGGCGGGATCCTAGCCGAGGAAGATCACAAGACCTCCGGCACGCGCCTTGCCGGGGATGGCAGCAGGCGCCACGGCAAGACCCTTGCCAGGGCCCTGGCAAGGCCCTTGCCAAGGACATCCACAGGGCCACCATCAGGCCCACGCCGACTAAACTTCCACTGCCTTATGCAGCTGCCGACCCAACCAGCTGGGCAGGCACCTGCGTGGCGACATGCAGATCTTCGAAGAAGACCCACAATTGCGCCACCTCAGCTGCCTGCCTACCTACATGGCATCTCAGGCATCGCTAGCCAGGGCGCGTGTCGACACAAGAAGGAGTGGCGACGGACAAGACAGATCTCTCCCCCGTCCCCGATAAAGCAAGGACACCTAAGCAAGACGCATTAAATGCGCCTTGTCATGTAATGCGAGGGATAACCTCGCATCACTGTACCCTTTCCACCTCCTGTGTGCCACTATGGCAACCCCTTTTTTCTATAAAAGGAGGCCCGAGGTGACCAGGAGGGGTATTCGGCTTTTTGGAGCTCCTCACGCCCCATAGCTAGCTGAAGAACACAGATATACAATCCACCAAAGCAGGAGTAGGGTTTTACACATCCTCGCGGCCCGAACCTGGATAAACGAACCGTGTGCTATCTATTTGATCCGCTCTTCTCTCAACCCCGCGCCCCGCTAACCGTAGTAGGGATTCTTGTGATCCCATAGGTGTCGTTCCCACCGACAATAACTCACAAATTTAGTACATGCAACAGTTCTAAACTGAACGAATTAAGTTGCTGGGTAGGCATAAAGACTAGTCTTATGGCTTAATTCCCATGTACATGGGGAACTGGGATCATTATGTTGACCTCGAATGAACTTGGGGTTTCTGATGATTTTACGCTTCTCGGTTACATGGATGCGTGATCCCTTGGTTGGCAACTCAGCAAATTCATCGTACTCATCCTCATCGGCAACATCCTCGACACCCAGTACCCTCCTCTTCCCATGAACCACTACATCGCAGTTCTTATGCAAGGGGTATTCCACATTGAAAATCTGGTAACATTGCTGGGAAGAATGGACAGGTCCGCGTGATATGCCATCGTTGGCCTCTTAACACATGTCTTCCTGTAATCATTAACCTTTACATGACCAAGAGGGATCCATGCGCACCTGAATAATGCCACCTTAACTTTCACATAGTCAAGCTCCCAAATCTCTTTAATGGTTCCATAGTAAACCCTTTTATCAGCTTCATATACAGTCATGCATTCTATTCGAACATGGATGCCTAGCCCGCCGCCGCCATCTCTATATGCAGAGCAGCTGTTTTATTTTTTGACGGATATCCGCAGAGCGGCTGTTTACATGGTATCACTGTAACTCAATTATATGTATAGGGTAGTACATCACATACAGTTATGTAACAACAACCGTGTCTCACCTATGTTGTCTTCTCACATGGTTTGGTGCGGAAATCGTGTGTGAAGTTGTAATACCTAACACAAACGACATGTATAAATAGTGTGTCGTATACAACATATACTGCCATAAGTAGTTCCCTTGCATGGCGCTGACATTGGGGGAATGCGAATGAGTGGTGATGATGGTTTCAGTGCGGCTGCTCCTGCTCGTATCGCCGCCACGACGGCGGTCGCCGCCGAGCACTTGCCTAAGGTCATCAGAAGGCAAGTGTACTATGGATCCGAATCCTCCTTGTAATGCCTGGATAATTAGGCTATAGTAAAACTTTGCTAATGCTGCCACGTCATCCCGTTTACTGTTGATATTCGCGTGTTAGTTCAAAACACTCTAATTTGAAATTTGAATTAGTGACAAACACCCAAAAATTTCTAACGTTAAAAACAAAATGTTTGGAGTGTGAAATATATTGCATTGGTAATTATGGAGGAGAAAACATATTTTTAGAAAATGTCTAAATACTCTAAAGATAAATAAAACAGAAAAGAATAATAAGTAAAAGAAAAAGAAAATACAAAACATAAAAGAAAAGAAAAGAAAAAGGCTCCCCCCAGTGAGCCAACCGCGGCCCAGCTGGCCTGCTCGATTGGGCCAAGACCTAGCCGGCCCACCTCCCACTCCTCCATAACCCGCCATAGGCGAAACCCTAACCCACCCACACCCCACTTCCCCCCACGTCTCTCTCTCATCCCCACCCCCGATCCAGATCGGGATCGGGGTGACCGCGCCCACGACGCCGTGCCCCCGCCGCTCGACGCCATCTCCGGAGGCCACCTCACCGAGCCTTCCCCGCCGGACTGCCTCCCCTGCGTGCTTCGTCCCCGTCCACCTCCTCGACCCCCGCTGCCACGGTCCCTGCACCCCCGCCGTGAGCTCGCCTCCCCTCCTCTCCTTCTCCTCGTCTGCGAGACGCGCACACACGCGCGCACACCCCCGCACAGCCAGCACCGCTCCGTCCACCCCGCCTTGCTCCTCTCCGCGGCGGTGCCAGCGCGCCCGCCCGCGTGCTGCTGGCCGCGCCGGCGCCGCGCCTCGCCCGCTCCACGCGCGAGCCAACCGCCAGCTCCCGCCGTGCTGCGCTGTTGCTTCTGCACCGTCTGCTGATCCCGCTTCGCCCGATGTCACTGCCCCGCTCCCGCGCGTCTGCGGCGGCCGCCGCCATCCGCACTAGCCGCTCCGGCCCTCCGCCCGCGTGCGGCACCCGCCTCTGCCGCGGTGCCTCCCCTGGCCGCCCGCCCGTCGCCCCTCTGCCCTGCTCGCCGTGGCCACGTCGGCTCTGCCACCGTCGCCGGCGGCCGCGCCCCACCACTCCGCCGCGGCCCCCCGCTCCCCTCGCCTCCTTCCCAGCATGCAGCTCGGGGCCGTGCCCAGCGTGCCCCTGCACGCAACTCGGGCGCGAAGCCCGCGCCCCTGTCCTTGCCTCCCTCTGCGCCGGCGCGCCGGTGCCCCCCTACACCCGCCATCGCCTGCGATCGGCCGGAGGGCATCGCCCCGCCGCGCATCGCCTGCGGCCTCATCCCGCCTCCGTGCGGGCGAATATCTGCTCAGGTGCGGGCGCACCCGTCGCCCCATCCGCCCGAATCCGCTAGGGCCCGTTTGGGCCACTAGCAAACGGGCCCCAGGCCAGAACGAAAAAAAAGAAAAAAATATTATAATTAATTAATTAATTAACTTAATTAATTCTGTTTAGAATAGCCTAGTCACTAGTTAATGTAATTAACTGTTAATTAACAAAACAGCCTATGACATGCGGGACCCACACGTCAGTTGACCTAGTCAACACCCCTGTTGATTGCTGATGTCATGGTGATGCAAGAATACAATTTTCTAATTTATTTAATAATTAATAAATTAGAAAATGATTTAAAACATTAAAAGTTAATATAAAATCATATGTAACTCGGATGAAAATACTTTTTACATGAAAGTTGCTCAGAATTTCGAGACGAATCCGAATACGCAAACCGTTCGTCAACCACATGTCCCTAGCATAGCGGACATGCAACTTTCCCCCTCCGTTTCATCCATCCAAAAACATGAAACACCGGGAATACTTTCCCGGATGTTTCCCCCCTTCGCCAGTATCACCCGATACTGCGTTGGGGCAGACCTAACACCGTTACATGTCATGTCATGCATCGTCATGCATCTGTTTGCATTGTATTCATTGTTTCTTCCCCCTCTTCTCTCCGGTAGACTACGAGACCAACGCTGCTGCTGCCCCGATCGACTACGGTGTTGATGACCCCAGCTTCGTTGCCGAGCTTCCAGGCAAGCCCCCCCCCCCTTGATCAACCTGACATCGCCTATTCTTCTCTCTACTGCTTGCATTAGAGTAGTGTAGCATGTTACTGCTTTCGATAATCCTATTCTGCTGCATAGCCTGACATTATTGCTACATTTGTTGATACCTTTCCTGCAATCCTAACTGCTTAGTATAGGATGCTAGTTTTCCATCAGTGCCCTACACCCTTGTCCGTCTGCCTTGCTATTCTATCGGACCGTGATCACTTTGGGTGTGATCACGGGTTTATACTATATAAATATTATACATGATACATGTGTGACTAAAGACGGGTCGGCTCGTAGAGTACCCGCGAGTGATTCAAGGATTGGGGGCTAAAAGGACCTTTGTCCCGACGGCCGTTTGTGTGGATCTTTGTGGCGGAGCGACAGGGCATGTCACGACCACCTAGGAGACAGGTGGGCCTGGCCCTGGTCGTTGTCCGCGGTTATTTCATAATAACACGCTTAACGAGTTAGGATATTTGATCCGAGTCTGGCTGTTGGCCTATACGCACTAACCACCTACGTGGGAATAGTTATGGGCACTCGACGTCGTGGTATCAGCCGAAGCCTTCTTGACGTCAGCGACTTAGCGGCGCGCGCCGGATTGAACTGAAACACCTACTCTGGTATTAGGAGAGGCTAGGTCTGCTTACCGTCCGCCCTCGCAATGTGCAGGTGTGCATTGGGCGATGGGCCCCTGTGCGCTTAGGACTTAGACCAGCGTGCTGACCTCTCTGTTGTGCTTAGGTAGGGCTGCGACGTGTTGAACTTCCGAGGCCGGGCATGACCCAGGAAAGTGTGTCCGGCCAAATGGGATCGAGCGTGCTGGGTTCTGTGGTGCACCCCTGCAGGGAAGTTAATCTATTCGAATAGTTGTGTCCCTCGGTAAAAGGAAGACCCGGAGTTGTATTCCGACCACATGACAACTAGAACCGAATATTTGTTAAAACACACCCAGATGAGTTCCAGATATAACTTGGTGGTTTCTCTCTCACATGGTGATGTGTGGGAGGATCGCCGAGTAGGATTATGCTATTCGATGTTACTTGGTGAACTTACCTTCTACTCTCTTCTACTACTGCAACATGGAGGCTGCCAGAAGCGTAGTCTTCGATAAGATTAGCTATCCCCCTCTTATTCTCGCTTTCTATAGTTCAGTCCGTAGATACTACCCATATCATTGTTACCATTGCATATGTAGTGTAGATCCTTGCTTGTGAGTACTTTCGATGAGTACTCACGGTTGCTTTGCTCCCCCTTCCCCCCTTCTGTTCCTTCTTCTCGGATGATGTAACCAGATGGTGGAGCCCACGAGCCAGACGCCACCTACGACAACTCAAACTACACCGAAGGCGCCTACCACTATGTGCAGTCTGCCGACGATGACCAGGAGTAGTTTAGGAGGATCCCAGGCAGGAGGCCTGCTCCTCTTTCGATCTGTATCCCAGTTTGTGCTAGCCATGTTATGGCAACTTTTTTAAATTTATGTCTGTACTCAAATATTTGTTGCTTCCGCTGAATCGTCTATGATCGAGCACTTGTATTCGAGCCCTCGAGGCCCCTGGCTTGTAATATGAAGCTTGTATGACTTTTTTTAGTTTTAGAGTTGTGTTGTGATATCTTCAAGTGGGTCCCTGATCATGGTCATACACATTTGCGTGCATGATTAGTGTACGGTCAAATCGGGGGCGTCACAAGTTGGTATCAAAGCCGACTGCCTGTAGGAATCCCCCTTCCACACTCCTTGGTCGAAGTCGAGTCTAGATATTGCAAAACTCTTACTAACATGGTTGCGTGGCTTACAGGCCATCATCGCCATTTGGGTGGTACTAGGTTCTTTTACTCCGCGATCTTTACTCCGGGACTCTGAACACTCTCCTATTCGGGTTAAACGAATTTACTAACTCTAACATTAGGATCCAGAGACCACTCACCCCAAAGTTGGATAAGCCATAGTTATTGCTAAGCATAGTAATTTGCATAATCCCCACACTGTCATTTGGCTCCTTTGAAACATCTTTGTTTTCATATGGAACCCATGAGGCAGGTCGTGCGCCACACGCAGGCCATTAGAGCCTCGGGATCACCTGTTGTTCTAGCTGAGATGATGACCTATCAGGGTTATCACTGGCACCCTGAGTATACCGTGTACGAGTAGTACCAGGACTTTAACCAGGAGCAGTACCATGCCATTGTCCGCCTCTACTCTCGTGAAGAGGACTCCTCTACTGTGCTGCACACCGCTCATGGTGTTGGAGTGACCATCGATATGGCAGTTCACGATGCTGCTTACGCTGCTCTGACATGCCTTCGTGGAGAGTATCAGGTGTTGGACACTTCCCTTTTAGGCACGTTGCTATCGCCTCCGACGATGGAGCGGAGGGATACTACACTGCTGCCTACTCCACTGTCACCCGAGAGCCCTTCCATCATTAGAACCTTGTTCTGCATGCTGATGGGCTGGATCGAGCTAACCGAGCTCTTCGCCATGAGTTGTACACCACCCATCATCACCTGTACCGCGCCTTGATGCTGTTGCACCCCTTAGTCCTATCTAGACAGCTGCCGCCTACTGCGATCTACCCATATAGGACCGTGATGCCTCCTGGTGTCGGTCGGCCAGCTGTGGGAGGCTACGCTCCTACACTTGGTCCTCAGTTGCCACCTAGACATCGGGTTCTGCACCAGAGTATCCACGGCCCCCAGGTTGCTGGCGTGGAGGACTTCCCGTTGCAGCGCTGCCAGCTGTCAGACTACCTCTACCTCCACAATTCCGCCTGGGACTGATGTAGTCTTGCTTATTAGTATTAGATGCATTCGCCGCGAGCCTTCATGCCACCTATGATGTCCTTAGTCTATGTAATGAACTCTGTGTACTGAACTGTATGCATGCACCCTTTTGTAATATATGCCGACTACTATGTGGTATTTCACATGCTCCTTTCATTATGCATGTTTCATTCATGAATGATTCTTGTGTTTGCAAATTTCTCAATGCTAAACTACCCCTGTTATATATTAGCAGGATGGTTAGACCAGCTGGCCGTGGTCGTGGTCGCAACGCCCGACCACTGCCTAAATACATGGCCGGTATGATCCAACAGTTTGAGCTGAATCGCCAGTTCATGGAGACTATCATGGCTCAGTTCCCTCACCCCAATATGGATCAGCAGCCTGGTGCAGTGACACTGAATGACTTTGCTCGCCTCAACCCATCCGTCTACGGCAGCTCAACTCAGCCTTTTGATGCTGATGACTGGCTCCGTGACATTGCCTTTGAACTGGAGTTTGCTGGAGTAGCCGCTGCCAACTATGTCACCTTTGCGGCATACTATCTGAAGGGTCCCGCTGCTCAATGATGGGACAACCACAGGTGTACATTGCCTGCTGGAACAATAATCACTTGGCCAGAATTCCAAGGTGCCTTCCGTGCCAGCTTCATTCCTCAAGGAATCATGGATAGGAAGAAGTGTGAGTTCCGCAACCTCACCCAGGGTAACAAGACTGTGGATGCTTATCAGCGGGAGTTTCTGGACTTATCCCGCTATGCTGAAGAAGACATTGCCACTGATGCTCGTAGACAGGAAAAGTTCCGTGACGGACTTCAAGCTAACATCAAGCTCGCACTCCTTGTGCATGACTTTGGAGATTTCGCCACCTTGGTGAACAAGGCCATCCAGGTTGAAACTGGTTTCCAGGAACACCAGAGCTCTCTCAGGCGCAACCGTGAACCGGGCTCATCCTCGGGCCCTCCCTCACAGAAGCGTAGGGTCTGGATTCCCAACAGTGTGTACCGTCCAACTGCACCTACTCCAAGACAGTCCTATGCTGCACCTCATCTGCCTCCACCACCTAGGCAGCCCAGACTTCCAGCTGCACCACTCCCAGCTCCTGCTTCTGCCCCCAATGATGGTCTGTGCTTCAGGTGTGGCCATCCAGGTCACCGTGCTAAGGATTGCACTCAGAACAAGAACCAACTGGCACTTCCGGCAGTTGGCCGTGGAGACAATCAGTCCCGCAAGAACAATGCCATGCCTTATGGCCGTGTTCATGCCAACAACGTTGATCTCAATGAAGCTCAAGACCATCCTGCTACTGTGATGCGTACACTCCTCGTAAATTCAGTACCAGCTTCCGTTTTATTTGATTCAGGAGTATCACATTCATTCATATCAGAAGATTTTGCATTCATGCATGGCATTAGAAGTGAGGACCTGAAAGCTTCAGTATTAGTACACACCACTGCGGGCCAATGTCGAACCTCCATGGTTTGCTACAACGTCCTTGTTGAAATCGATGGACTAGAATTCTATGCCTCTCCCATCGTACTGGGGTCTTGTAACATTGACCTCATCCTGGGAATGGATTGGCTGAAAGCGCATACCGCTTATATCGCTTGCGGCACAAAAATCGTCCATCTATTACACCCTTCTAATGAGATAGTAAGCTATCAGGCTTGTCTGGTTCAAAATGTTGAAGCACATCTTTATGCATTGAATGCATTGAACGCTTCACCACTCGAGGGCATCGAAAACATTCCTGTCGTACGCAACTTTCAGGATGTCTTTCCTGAGGAACTTCCAGGGATTCCCCCTGCTAGAGCTGTCGAGTTCATCATCGACTTGAAACCAGGCACCACTCCTATAGCCAAATGACCCTACAAGATGTCGCCCCATGAACTCAATGAGCTTAAGGAGGAAATCGACAAATCTCTTGCTAGTGGTATCATTCGCCCGAGTTGCTCTCCTTGGGGAGCACCTTCCCTCTTTGTCAGGAAGAAGGATGGGACAAACCGATTGGTCCAATATTACCGTCCTATCAACCAAGCAACTATTCAGATCAAATATCCCCTTCCTCGGATCAATGAGCTGTATGATCAACTAGCTGGTTCATCAGTGTTCTCAAAACTCGACTTGAGGTTGGGTTACCACCAGATCCATGTTCGTGAAGAGGATATCACAAAGACCGCCTTCGTGACTCGATATGGTTCATTCGAGTACACCGTCATGTCATTCGGCTTGACAAATGCTCCAGCTCTCTTCTCTCGCCTGATGAACTATATATTCATGGAATACCTCAACAAATTCATCATGGTATATCTGGATGATATCCTTGTATTTTCCAAGAATTAGGAAGAGCATGCTGAACATCTTCGCCTTGTACTGGTAAAGCTTCGAGAGCATCAACTTTATGCTAAATTATCCAAGTGCGAGTTCTGGCTTCCTGAAGTAACCTACCTTGGGCATGTCATCTCCAAGGATGGTATTGCCGTCAACCTAGAACGAGTTCAGGCCGTTCTCGATTGGACTCCTCCGAAGAACGTCAAGCTAGTCAGAAGTTTTCTCGGTCTCGCCAGCTATTGCCGTCGATTCGTCGAGAACTTTTCCAATATCGCCAAGCCTCTGACTGGTCTACTTCACAAAGGCGTTAAGTTCGAGTGGACAGACAAATGCCAGGAAAGTTTTCGGCGCTCAAGGACAAGTTGACTTCTGCCCCAGTGCTTGCTCCGCCTGATACTAAGAAGGACTTCGTCATCTTCTGCGCCGCTTCACGTCAAGGATTAGGCTGTGTCCTAATGCAAGAGCGTAGAGTAATTGCTTATGCCTCTCTTCATTTGCGCCCTCATGAAGAGAACTACCCAGTTCATGACCTTGAGCTTGCTGCTGTAATATATGCTCTAAAACAGTGGCGACATTACCCTCTTGGTAATTGTTGCGATATATTCACGGACCACCAAACTCTGAAGTACTTGTTTACTCAACCAGACATGAACCTCCGTCAACAAAGGTGGATGGAGACCGTAGCAGATTTTGACTTGGGTATTTCCTATACCTCGGGCAAGGCCGATGTGATGGTTGATGCCTTAAGCCGCAAGTCATATTGCAACCACCTCCATGTTCACAAGGTTCAGCCCTCGCTTGTTGAAGAATTCAGAAAGCCGAACCTCCATATTGTTCCTCCTGGAGCACTCGTTCCCCCTCCTCCAGAATTTCCAAAGTTGAATATTCGTGTTGTTTCCCAGGGTTCCCTTAATACCCTAACTGTCGTACCCGATCTCGTGAGCTGTATCAAGGCTATTCAACATTATGACTGTGAAGTCGAGCAGATTAAACACTATCTCGTTGAAGGAAAGAACTCATTCTTCACCATTGCTGATGATGGCACCTTGTACTGCAAAGGTCGCCTAGTGGTGCCATGTGCAAGGAAAAACCTGGATCAGACTCCAAAGGTTATGAAAGAAGCTCATGTTACACCTCTGTCTATTCATCCTGGCAGTACCACGATGTACCAAGACATTCGTCAGAGATTCTGGTGGTCTAATATGAAGCAAGACATTGCTCGTTATGTTGTTGAGTGTGACGTTTGCCGTCGTATCAAAGCAGAACATCAAAGGCCTGATGGAACCTTGCAACCTATCTCTATTCCTGAATGGAAATGGGAACATGTTGAAATGGACTTCGTCACTGGATTTCCCAAATCGTAGAAAGGTAATGATGCAATTCTTGTCGTCATTGACCGGCTTTCTAAAGTTGCGCATTTTCTGGTTGTCAAAGAAACGATTGCTGCTAGTCAGCTGGCAACTCTCTACATGTCCAGAATTGTTTCACTTCACAGTATTCCACTGGTAATCAGTTCAGACCGTGGCAGTTTATTCACTTCAAGATTTTGGGCAAGTTTCCAAGAAGCTATGGGAACACATCTGTCATTCAGTACTTCTTTTCATCCTCAGTTGCAAGGGCAAGTTGAACGCGTCAACCAAGTTCTCGAAGACATGCTTCGAGCTTGTGTAATTTCCTTCGGCAAGAAATGGGAGGAATCTCTCCCATATGCTGAGTTCTCTTATAATAATAGCTATCAAGCTAGTCTGAAGATGGCTCCCTTCAAAGTGTTATATGGACGAATGTGATGAACCCCTCTGAACTGGTCAGAAACTGGGGAATGTTCACTCTTCAGTCCGAATATTATTCAACACGCTGAAGAGCAAGTCCGCGTCATCAGCGAGAATCTAAAGACTTCTCAGTCACGTCAGAAAAGTCAGTATGACCGTCATCATCAGGACATGGTCTATCAACCTGGCGAAAAGGCTTATCTTCGAGTTACACCAATGAAGGGTGCACACCGTTTCGGGATTAAGGGAAAGTTAGCTCCTCTCTATATTGGTCCATTCACTATTATTGAAAGGCGTAAGAAGGTGGCATATCAACTGGAGCTGCCACCGAACCTTTCTCAGGTTCATGATGTGTTCCACGTGTCTCAACTCCGCTGCTGCTTCAGGGACCCAGTCCGAGCAGTGGATCACGAAGTGCTCGAGTTGCAAGAGGACCTCTCCTATAAAGAGGATCCGGTCTGCATTCTCACCCAAGCTGAACGTCGCACACGTCATAAGGCGATCAAGTTCCTCAAAGTCCAGTGGTCGGATCACTCTGAAGACGAAGCCACTTGGGAGCGCGAGTATCGTCTTCGCGAAGAATACCCCAAACTTTTTCCTTCAACCTCCTAAATCTCGGGACGAGATTTCTTGTAGTGGAGGAGAATTGTAACGCCTAGATAATTAGGCTATAGTAAAACTTTGCTAATGATGCCACATCATCCCATTTACTGTTGATATTTGCGTGTTAGTTCAAAACACTCCAAATTCAAATTTGAATTAGTGACAAACACCCAAAGTTTTCTAACATTAAAAACTAAATGTTCGCAGTGTGACAAATATTGCATTGATAATTATGGAGGAGAAAACATATTTTTAGAAAATGTCTAAATACTCTAAAAATAAATAAAACAAAAAAGAATAATAAGTAAAAGAAAAAGGAAATTCAAAACATAAAAGAAAAGAAAAGAAAAAGGCTCCCCCCACTGAGCCAACCTTGGCCCAGCTGGCCTGCCCGACTGGGCCAAGACCTAGCCGGCCCACCTCCCACTCCTCCATAACCCCCCATAGGCCAAA
>LR738709.1:471607349-471630781 GCA_902687465.1 Secale cereale
AACAACAACAACAGCAGCAACAACAACAGCAACAGCAACAGCAACAGCAACAACAGCAACAACAACAGCAACAGCAGCAACAACAACAACAACAACAACGACAACAACAACAACAACAACAACAACAACAACAACAACAACAACAACAACAACAACAACAACAACAACAACAAGGACTAAATTAAGAAGACTATATATATCTCTTTTTCTGTTCACTCATATTAATTTGTTATCTCTATTTATCTTGTCAATCTCATCGCAGACGGTTAGTAATACATATTCAACAGAGATCTTCCACATTATCGCCCATAGGTTGTTATGTTGAACTGTGTGCCCTGACGAGCATATAATTCACAAAAAAAGAAAGTATGGGCTGTCTATAATGATTGCGCACAATTCTGATTACCAACCTGTTTGCTAGGTATCACACACATCTTGTTATGTCGAATCGTTTGTGTTCATCTCGATCATCACAGACGGATCATCAAGCGAACTGTATGACGTATATCGCACACACCTTGATCTGGTTGCCCATTTCTGTTGTCCTGTCTCATCGCAAACAGTTCGTATGGATCAATCGTATGCCCCGCATCGCGCACACAACTAAAATATGAACCGTGTTTGATGTATCATTCATCGCAAACATGCATCTTTTTTTTACGGTTTTATAACATCACCATTTGTGATTAATGCGTCGCACATAGCTTCGTCAAAGGGTCTCTGATCATAGTGTCGCATTATCAGCATCATGCGGTAGTGTACATACCTCATATTATCTCTTCGTCATATTCAGCATGTCGGCTTCCGTGTTACGGCTGGTAGAAAGGCGGGCCACGTAGCCCGTGTGCAACTCTTCTGCGTTGAATTCCTCATAATTGGGCAGCTCAAGCTTTGTTTTTACCTTCTCAGACAAGGGTGTCTCATCTTTTGCTGTGAGGTTGGTCAGCACATTGGAGATTCTGTAGTTTTATAAGCCTCCCTAGTGATACAAATCTCATCATTGTTCCTTTCATGAGGAGGTACGTCTTCAGCCGCCTTAGCGGAGCTCGAAAAATGAACCGGCTTGGCGGGTTAAGATCATCCGCGGAGCTATGGACGTTAGCTTGGGTGTCCATTGCTTCAATAGCCACCGGCTTATTTTCTGGGGGTGGCTCGGCCTTTTCATCAAGGCGGCCTTCTGGTGTCTCAATGTGAGCCTCAGGGATCACCAAGGTTGGGTCCTCTGACTCTGGAATTTTTGCAGTTATGATGACTCGCCAACTTTTCTCTTTTTGGATTTGGCTTTGGCCGTGCAAACAAGAAAACATGTTACAATATATGCAATAATGGCCAGGATAAAGTATAACTCGGTTGAGAGAAGATTACCCTAGATTTATGATCAAAGCCGGTAGCTGAGTGGTGGACGAGTCTCTTGAAGATGGTGGCGACTCCTGATAATTGGAATCAGAGGGATTAAGAGGTTTCCTAATAAGGCTGGCTCATGGAAGAGAAAAGGTTGAACTGTGAGGCACCTCATTGTGTCGCTTGCAGGCGGATGGTACATTGGGTAAGCCGATGATAAGCTCTCTAGAGCCACTCCGAGTCTAGCGCCTTGACTCATGCTTGGTTTTCTTCAAATTAAAGTTTGATCCAAATGAGCATCTGGATGAGAAAATCTTACTTTCTGAACGACCCGTCTTGTTTTCTTTCGAGAGAAGGACTCTGAGCGAGAAGAAATAGAAATTACCACAACATCGTTTGCTCGGCTTGTTTCACTATTATCCTGAGAGTAAGAAGTGTCAGCAAGTTGAATAAAAAGACGACCAAGGGAGTTAAGGTATACCTCTGACTCATTGTCAGCCGCCGGTGGTTCATGTCCAGATGCTGGCTCCTCTGCGGCAGACGGCTTGTTCCTTTTCAGTGTTGGGGCGGTTTTTGTCTTGCTAATTTCTTTCCTTCTCGATAAGACATCAGTGGCCTGAAAGGGTAATAAAAATATAATGATTAGTATGATAATGGGTGAGTTAACTTGCGGAGTAAATAATACCAAGGAAATGGTACTTACCGGAGGCACGGGATTCTCCACGCAAAAGGGAACGAGCACGGATTTTCTACAAGCTTCTGGATACTTGCCCAGAAATTTCTTGACAACTTTATTAATGTCACACTCAAATAGATCGTGACTGTTGAAGCATTTCACGTCATTTGACTTGCTGGTATAATTAAACATCAAGTCATTACGTCGCCTAAATGGTTGAATCCGCGAGCTGATCCAACATCGGGTTAGATCAATTCCGATGAGGCCGTTCGCTCGCAAGGCCCTTATCTTCGGGAACAAAGGGGCAATCTTCTGGCGCTCTTCCTTAGTGTCATAAGCCGGAAATGAAGGATTACTGATTCGAGTGGGCCTATAACCCGGTGCTACTTGTGATCTGCATTGGTAAATTCCCCGAAGAGGAGGGGATGATGCAGCATAGTAGCGGTAAGTATTTCCTTCAGTTATTGTCGGTGTACTAAGGTAGGGGTACCTCAGTACCCCAACTTGTGCACGGGCAGTAGCAGCTTCCCC
This sequence comes from Secale cereale, assembly GCA_902687465.1. Classification (NCBI taxonomy): domain Eukaryota; kingdom Viridiplantae; phylum Streptophyta; class Magnoliopsida; order Poales; family Poaceae; genus Secale; species Secale cereale. The sequence goes on from LR738709.1 coordinate 471,609,898, forward strand.
CGGCCGGGCCTACCACGTGCTTGCCGGAGACCTTTTCTGATCCATATGAAGCCATTCAAAAACAAAGTATACAAGACAGAAGCTCAAGGCCCCGGCAAGTGGAGCTTGCCGGGAAGGCCGTCCCAGGCTCAAGAGTATCTTACTAGCACAAGACCCTGGCAAGAGGAGCTTGCCAGGAAGACTAGAAGATTACATTTCAGAAGATATGCCTCGGCGCAACATGCGCCCCGGCAGGGCCCGGGGAGCGACAAGCTTCAGAGCCCGACAAGCCCCCGGGCCCGGCAAGGTGCTTGCCGGGGAGAGTTACGCTGTGTGCCCGCGCTCCAGCTCATCGGACCACTCGTCGCCCTGGGGCCATCCCAGGGACGCGTGGCGGATGGCTGTGCAGCTTGGGGGACACGGTGGCACTCCACGGTGACAAAGCCATCGCCGTGGCAAACGGAGACGCGAGGGCGGGCGCTTTTGGGGTCGACGGTGACGGGCATTTAATGCTCTTGTCCCCCACTGTCAAAGTAGGTGATGACCACTGTTCATGCACTGTTCATCCACTGTTCCCGCACTGTTACAACTACCACCACAATTACATTTTTACCCCTTTCTCCTACGTTGACACCTGTCGGTGACCCCTTGGACTATAAAAGGAGGCCCATGCACAACGTAGAGGGGGTTCGGAACCTAGATCGCTCACTGGCTCGGTGTAGCTAGTTCTTCAAGCTCCCGAGCTCCCCAACTCAATACAATCAAGCAGGAGTAGGGTTTTACGCATCCATCGCGGCCCGAACCTGGGTAAACTGCCCGCGTGCTCACCACGATCTGCTCTTTGTGCTCCCTCCGCTCCCTTACCACACGAACAAGGGGCTCCGGTCCCATAGGTGCTCGTGGTGGACAGTTTCCCCCGACATCTTTGGCGCGCCAGGTAGGGGGGCGTCGAGGTTGTGCGAACCTGATCCGGCGTTCACGCGGGCGCATTCTTCATCAACTTCTCCAGCTTCATCAGCAACCTCATCAGCAACAGCAGCATGGCCCCGAAGAAGAAGGTTTTGGAGGTCGCAGGCCCGTCTGCGTCTCATCCGCCGCCACCGGAACCAACGGTGGGTGGAGGAGACGTCGGCGGAAAGGTGGTCGCCGGCGAGGAGACTCGCGGCGCCACCAAATCCAAGGACAAGACAGACGACCGAGCCTCGGTCTCCGTGGATGCGCCACGTCCATCTCAGCAAACGACAACCCAGCAGCGCCATGCCACAGGAGGTGGCATCCGCTTGCTGGGCCAAGGGCAAACTGGAGGCTCGCGGGATGCTCCGGGCCATCGTCCTGGCACGAGCAAGGCGCGGTCGCCGGGGCGGGACCCTGCTCCTTCTAACCCTGTTAGGAGTCCGAGCATATCCCGCTCCTCGCACCGCTCGCCACCGCTCCCCTCCTCTCCAGCAGAAGCGCTCGCAAGAGCGCAACTCCTCCTCGACTTCCCTCCAGCGGCGGACAAGGCCGAAGACTGGAGGGCAACCATCCAGAGCCTGATCGCCTTCGCCAATAACGATACGCCGCAGCAGCCGGCGACCTCGCGGCCACGGCAAGTCGAGAAGACGAAGGCCGACGGCGACAAGACCGCCGGGGGTGCAACTACCATGCACTCCCCGCCGCGGAAGCAGAAGACGCCGCCCCGCCGGATCAACGTCGACGATGACTCCACCGCGTCGTCGGATCCGCGGGCTCGTCGGGACCAGCGCCAGGTCCTCGACGACCGGCGACAAGAAGACGCTCGGACGACGATCGAGCGCCGCCGAGAAGCTCGGCGACAATCAGACCAGCGAGCTGGAGCCGCTGTTGACACACACGTGCCCGGTGAGCCAGGCGACTTGCCGTACGCGGCAGGTTGCCCTGCGTTTACCCGTGAGCTGCGGCGTGTCCAGTGGCCCAGCATGAAGAACTTCAAGCCCGACGTACCGGAGAAGTACGACGGCAAGACGCACCCCTCGGAATTCCTCAGCATTTACACCATCGCGGTGCAGGCTGCCGGGGGGCGCGACGAGAAGATATTGGCGAACTACTTCCCGCTGGTGCTTAAGCCGAACGTTCGTTCTTGGCTTATGCACTTGCCGGAAGGCTCCATTTCTTCTTGGGCAGATCTTTGCCACCAGTTTGTTGGCGCCTTCACGGGCGGCCACAAACCCCACGGCCAGGAGAGTGATCTCCACATTCTGGCCCAGAAGGAAGGAGAACCCCTGCGCAAGTACATCCAACGCTTCAGTCGTGTGCAGCACAACATCCCCGACGTCCACCCTGCCGCGGTTATCAGCGCGTTCCATCAGAACGTGCGTAACCGCCGCATGCGTGAGGAGATGTCCATGACCAAGATACGGGATGTCAGCGAGCTCTACGCTCTAGCTGATAAGTGTGCACGCGCCGAAGAGGGGAGGAGACTCCCCGGGGAGGATACTGGCACAGGGGGAAGCGACAGCGATGACGCCACCCCGGCAAAGAAGAGCCGGCGGCGGAACAACAGGAGAAAGAACAAGAAGGAAGTGCTTGCCGTCGAGAAGTCCGGCAAGGAGGCTCCCGCCAAGCAAACACAGGCTGGCGGCTCCGGCAAGGAGCCTGCTCCTGTAGCGGCAGCCGACAAGCAGGACGGCTCCGACAAGCAATACTGCAAGATCCACCGCACCAAGGGCCACGACCTCTCCAACTGCAAACGCGTCGAGTACCTCGTCGAGCAGCAGAAAGCTGAGTACGAGCGGCGCGATAAGGAGAAGGCCCAAGGTGGCGGAGGAGAGCCAAGCAAGAAGCGGCCGTTCAATGGCCGGAGAGGACGCCGCGGCAAGGCCAAGCTGCGGCAAGGTGACCGACCTCCCCGGGGCCGCGACAAGGATGAAGAAGACGACGACGATGACATGGAGGATGAGGATAACAGCGAGCAGGAGTAGGGTTTTACGCGTCCATCGCGGCCCGAACCTGGGTAAACTGCTTGCGTGCTCACCACGATCTGCTCTTTGTGCTTCCTCCGCTCCCCTCCGCTCCCTTGTTCGTGTGGTAAGGGAGCGGAGGGAGCACAAAGAGCAGATCGTGGTGAGCACGCGGGCAGTTTACCCAGGTTCGGGCCGTGTTGGACGCGTAAAACCCTACTCCTGCTTGATTGTATTGAGTTGGGGAGCTCGGGAGCTTGAAGAACTAGCTACACCGAGCCAGTGAGCGATCTAGGTTCCGAACCCCCTCTACGTTGTGCATGGGCCTCCTTTTATAGTCCAAGGGGTCACCGACAGGTGTCAACGTAGGAGAAAGGGGTAAAAATGTAATTGTGGTGGTAGTTGTAACAGTGCGGGAACAGTGGATGAACAGTGCATGAACAGTGGTCATCACCTACTTTGACAGTGGGGGACAAGAGCATTAAATGCCCGTCACCGTCGACCCCAAAAGCGCCCGCCCTCGCGTCTCCGTTTGCCACGACGATGGCTTTGTCACCGTGGAGTGCCACCGTGTCCCCCAAGCTGCACAGCCATCCGCGACGCGTCCCTGGGATGGCCCCAGGGCGACGCGTGGTCCGATGAGCTGGAGCGCGGGCACACAGCGTAACTCTCCCCGGCAAGCACCTTGCCGGGGCCTTGACCTTGCCGGGCCCGGGGGATTGTCGGGCTCTGAAGCTTGTCGCTCCCCGGGCCCTATCGGGGCGCATGCTGCGCCGAGGCATATCTTCTGAAATGTAATCTTCTAGTCTTCCTGGCAAGCTCCTCTTGCCAGGGTCTTGTGCTAGTAAGATACTCTTGAGCCTGGGACGGCCTTCCCGGCAAGCTCCACTTGCCGGGGCCTTGAGCTTCTGTCTTGTATACTTTGTTTTTGAATGGCTTCATATGGATCAGAAAAGGTCTCCGGCAAGCACGTGGTAGGCCCGGCCGCGGGAAGCTGCTACTGCCCGTGCACAAGTTGGGGTACTGAGGTACCCCTACCTTAGTACACCGACAGGAGCCCCCGGGCCTGGGCCACACACGGTGCCGAGCGCTGTTGGGCCAGGCCCCAAAACAGTGCACGGGCACGCGCGGCCCACGGCACGCCGAATCCACTTCCGCATCCCCCGCGTCCCTCCGTAACGGCACGCGTCGATTGCGGCGTCGTGGGAGGGAACGTGGCTACGTTCTTTTAATGGAAAGAGCGAAACGTCCCCCACTTCCCCATAAAAGCAGAGGAAGCAGGAGCGGTTCCCCTCCAACGCCTTCATTGCTTCTTCTTCCATCTCCAGAAATTCCCCTCTGCGCTCCGCCTCCACACCTCCTCCGCCGTCCCTTGCGCCCGCGGCGCCGCCGGACTCTTCGTCCCCCTTTCCTCGCCGCCTCCGCCATGGCCCCGAAGACCGAGAAGGCGAAGGCGGAGAAGACCAAGAAGGAGAAATCCGAGCAGGCGGCGAGGCTTGCTCTTCTGCGGAAGAGGAATGTCGTCTTCTCGCCGAGGCTCAGCGCGCGGGAGCTCTGGAACAAGTATTACTTGTTCTGGGCCAAGGAGACCAAGGCGCATCCCCGGACCAGAGCTTATCCCGCCGCCGCCAAGGATCTGTACCCCGGCGGGTATTTCTTCTTCGCTGTTTTCTTCCACTGCGGCCTTTGTCCTCCCTTTTCCGAATTTTTCTGCGACATCATGAACACCTACAACCTCCACCTTCTAGACTTCACTCCCAACGCCATCCTCACGATGGCGGTTTTCGCACATCTGTGCGAAAACTATATAGGGATCTAACCGAATGTAGCGCTGTTTAGGCATTTCTTTACGCCTAGAGTAGAGGCCGGCGCTCCCCTCACCGGAGGAATCTCTTGGGTCTTCCGCTTGAACAAAAAGGAGTCCTATCTGCAAGGGGAGCTCCGCGGCAAGTGGGAGGAGTGGCGCGTGGACTGGTGCTGGATAGTAGAGGACGAGCCGCAGCCCTTCACCGCGCCGCGCACAACAGCTATCGTGCGCGGCAGGGACTGGAGTGAGCTGGACGCGGACGACATCAAGCTCAATGTCGCCCTTGTCAGAATCCTTCGTCTCCGAGTGGCCAAGCTGACCATGGGAGAAGTGGGAGCAGACTTCCTCCGCCGCCGCATCGCCCCTCTTCAGGAGAGGAAGAGGCCAGCATGAGAGTACGGCAATGCGGCGGACATAATGAGACTGCGCCCCGGACTGAATTTCAACTTCACGTCGCTGGAGCTGAAGGGGATGGTCCGGGAACTTTTTAAGCACGACCCGGCCCACCCAGAGTGGTTCAGAGCTCCCTGGGGAGTGGTGCCCCTTTGCAACAGCACGGCCCGAGATCCCCTACGCGCAATGATGCCCGCATGCGACTCGCATGGCGTGGATCCAACATGGATAGCTCCCAAGCCAGACGCCATCATGAGCTTCTTCGACAACTTGGTTGAGGTGCCGAAGTACAAGGAGGAGATCAAGGGGCTCACCCGGGACACCACTGACCGGGAAATTGCCTATATAGCTTCCCGGGTGGAAGAGGCCGCCGCAGCCGCAGCGGCCAGAGAGTTTGGCTTCACGGTTGAAGAGGCAGAGGCTGCGGAAGCGTCCTGCCAAGCAGAGGAGGCGAAGATTCGCAGGCTGCTGAAGCTTCCGCCCGACGAGCTCGCCCGGGTCCCCTCTCTGAGGCATGCTGGGATCCCCGGAGTCGTGACTGAGGCCGCCGCAAGGGGCGGCGTTGCCGGAGGAAACAGAGGTGCTGGAGGGAGCGGAGGCGCCGGAGGGAGCACGGCCGCAGGGCAGGGCGTTGGGCCCAGCAAGCCGACCGAGGAGGAGGAGGAGGACGTCGGGGCCGGCGAGGACTCCGATGGGTCTCTGGGGCTCTACAACGACGACGCCTCCTCGTCATCGGATACCTCCCCGCCCCGGGCGAGTCCCAGGCGATCTCCGCTGAAGCGCCTCCGCAAGGCGACGACGGCGACGAGGGCGCTGGCGCCCCGACAACAACCAGCTCGCCGGGCGGCGCGAGCTACCCGGGGGAGCCAAGCTGCGACGGGAGTGCCCGGCGCACCAACCGCGTCGGAGGCGCCCCGCACACAGGCTACGGCGGAGGCGCCCCGCACGTCAGCGCCAAGCGGAGGAGGGTCTTCACAGAGCGGAGCAGCTGCTCCGCCTGCTCCCCGGGCTTCGGCGTCCACAGGGGCCGGGTCTTCGCAGCCCCCAGGCCCGGGGACTACCAAGCGCCCGAGGGAGCCTTCCCCTCCTGCTCCTCGCACAGACGCGCCTCAGGTGGCGTTCGACTTCTCCGCCCTGAGCGACGACGACGACGACAAGGAACAGGAGTAAGGACTTGAAGTTTCGCATCTTCTTTAATTTTGACTTGATCCTTTCTTTGCTGGTTCTGATCTTGCTTCTTGCTTTGACTTCAGGACCCTGGCCCAGCGAGCGGCAAAGAAGGCCAAGGTTCCCGTCGTCGAGGTCGAGGATGACTCGCCCGTCGCGGCGACAGGGGACGTGCCGGCGACGAGCTTGCCGGACCCGAGCGCTGCTCCGAGGAGCAGCCCCCAGCGCAGCCCCCAGCGTAAGTCTGATTTTTGATTCTTCCGCTCGTCGGGTGCGCTTGAGGATTTTGTCTTGTACTAACACCTTATTGCTCTGTTTTGTCTTGATTGTCTTGTGCAGAGGTGGAGCCGTAGCCACAAGGGCGTCCGGAGACCACTCCCGAGGAGCCCCAGGCCCCACCGTCCCCGCCAAGGACGAACTCTCCGGCGAGGGAGAGCGCTCCACCAAGGGCGGGTACTCCGCCAAGGGCGGGTACTCCGCCAAGGGCGGGTACTCCGCCAAGGGCGAGTACCCCGCCAAGGGCGAGCAGCCGGCGAGGGTGGCCACCCTGCCAAGGGAGAGCTCCCCGGCGAGGGAGCCTGCCATCGACGAAGTCCGCCAAGGTAGGTCTTGTAACTCCGTCTTCTCGGACTTGTCTTTTTTTGGATATTTGCTTGAACTTGTTCCTTTCTTCTTTTTTCTTCTTCTTCTAGATCCTCCTCCCCCAGAGCAGATGGAGACGGAAATCGTCGTCGAGGAGGAGGGCGTGCAGGGCGACGGCGGCAACGCCCCTGTCGTTGAAGACACGGCGGGAGCCACCGAGCCTGCCGCGGAGGAGACTGCTCCGACCGCAGACGCAGCAGCCGGGGAGGGGGACGGCGGCCATACTGCTGGCCCGGAGGCGGCAGGAGCGTCGAGCGCTGCGCCGGCCGCTGACCCCTCCACCGAGAAGGAGCAGTCTGCCTACTACCTTGAGGCCCCCAACGGCGTCTTCATCCAAGTGCCATGGGGATCCTCGTCGCGAGCCCCCGCGGAGGGAGAGGCCTTTGATGGAGAGGCCCTCGCCTCCGCGGGTCTAAAGATTGTCGAGGCGCCCGGCGGGAGTGACGAGTCCGAGGAGGAGAAATTGCTCCACCGGCTCCTGGCCCTTTACCGGGCCAGGCTGGCGAAGCTCGAGTCTCGGGAGGCCCTCACCGCCAAGGCCGCAGCTGACATGGAGAAACACGCGGCGGAGCTCCGCGCCGCCAACCAGGCGGCCCTCCGCGACATGGCGGAGGAGCGCGAGAGGCTCGCCGGGGAGTACCAGGAGTGGCTCTTGGAGAAAGCCGAGGCCGAGGAGCAGCAGCGACTCGCCGGAGAAGAGCTGTCCCGGCGAGAAGGAGAGCTCACCCAACGGAAGGTCAACCTCGACGCTCACGAGGAAGATCTTACCGCCCGGGAGCAGGCCCTTGGCGGGGAACTGAAGGAGGCCAAAGCCGCCACGGCCACCGCGGAGACCGCCAAGAAGGAGCTCGAGGCCAAGGTTGCGCAGCTGGAGGAGTTCCTGAGGGCGAGCACGGAGAGGGTCACCGCGCTCAACATAGAGCGCGAGAAGGACGCCCACACAAACTCTGAACTCCAGGTGCGCCTTTCCAAGCAAGGCGACGAGCTGAAGGCCGCCAAGGATTCAATTGCAGATCTGGAACTGAAGGTTTCCACGTTGAAGGACTCTCTCGACGCCGTCCGGGACCGCGAAACCAAGCTGAAGGAGGAGCTCCGCAAGGAGCGAGGCTTGGTGGAGAGCGCCACCACAGCGGCCAACAAATTCCGCCAAACCGTCGAGGTATGGACCGAAGACCTGGTGGCCTCTGCAGCTAGTATCGACAAGGAGCTGATGGCGCTGAGGGTGGAGCATCTCATATACTCTCCGGATCCAAACCTCCCCCACAGCGCCAAGCTCAGTCTCTTCTTCAGAGGGATCGCGCCGGCCCTTGCAAATCTTCAGAAGAAGCTCCCCGCGCAACTGGTCGAGGAGTCACGCCAACTCTGCGCGGGAACTTTGGAGCGCGTCCTGACGAAGATAGTGTACCGCAACCCGGGCATAAACCTCGCCAACGTTCTCCGTAGCTTGCCGGCCAACGCGGATATGGAGGCACTGAAGGCGCAGGTCGCCCACATTATCGCCAAGGTGAACAAGATCTCAAGGATTGAAGGCGACCGCGTGGATTAGGCCTCCTTTTCTTTATCTCTTTTGTTGCTGCATAGTGTGTCACTAACTTATTAGTCATTGCGACAAGTTATCCCTTGCAAGATATTATCTTATTTTGATCAATTGATGCAGTGTTATCTCCGTTGTTTTGGAAACAAGCAGGAGTTCCAGAAGGCCACGGAGGTCCTGTGCGTCGACGGCGGCGCCTCTCTGCATACTTCCCACCGCCAACTCAAGCAGTGGGTGCGGGAAGTGAATGCAGCAGAGCCGTCCGTGGAGTCACGCAGGCTCCTCAAATGGTCCAGCACGCCCATCATTTTTGATCTTGAGGATCACCCTGACCGCACCACCGCGGTCGGGTGCTTGCCGATGCTGGTCTCACCCACCATCCGCAACCTCAAGGTCACCAAAATGTTGGTTGACGGCGGGGCCGGGCTGAACTTGATCTCCTCAGCTGTGATCAAGAAACTCCAAATCCCAGATGGCGAGCTCGAAGAGACCGGTTCGTTCCAAGGAATAAACCCGGGGAGGAGCAAGCCCAAGGGGAAGATCACTTTGCCGGTGACCTTTGGCGGGGAGCTCAACTTCAGAACCGAGCGCATCACATTCGACGTCGCCGATATCCCATTACCATATAATGGGATACTCGGCCGTCCCGCCCTCGCCAAGTTCATGTCAGCTTCCCACTACACCTACAATGTACTCAAGATGCCGGGGCCGATAAGCGTCATCTCTGTCCATGGCGACAAGAAAGATGCGCTCGTTTGCGCCGACAAGATCTACCGGGATGCAGCAGCCGCAGCAGAGAAGGACACACTTGCCGCTGAAGCTCCCGGGGGGAAGAAGACCAAGACCAAGTCCGGCAAGTGCTCTGGGGCCCACTCCGGCAACCGCACCTCCTCGGAGTGCTGCGCTGCCGTCGAGGACGTTCCATCGAGCTCCACCGGCAAGTGCAAGAAGGGAATAGCCGCTCCTCCGGCAACCAAGAAGGTGTCCGCCAAGGAGGATGGCACTGGTGGTACCTTCACCATCAGTGCCACACTTGACAGCAAATAGGAAAGCACGCTCGTTGCCTTCCTGCGGGCGAATGTCGATGTGTTTGCATGGCAACCATCTGACATCCCCGGTGTTCCCAGGAAGGTAATTGAGCACAAGCTTGCTGTTTGTCCTCATGCGCGGCCCGTCAAGCAGAAGGTCAGAAAGCAAGCCGTGGAGCGCCAAGAATTCATTACCGAAGAGATCAAGAAGCTAGAAGCAGCGGGCCTAGTTAGAGGCGTGATCCATCCGACGTGGTTGGCAAACCCAGTCGTCGTGCGTAAGGCCAATGGGAAGTGGAGACTGTGTATAGACTTCACCGATGTGAATAAAGCATGTCCCAAGGATCCATTTCCTTTGCCGCGCATTGACCAGATCGTTGACTCCACTGCCGGATGTGAGCTGCTCTCTTTCCTTGATGCATATTCAGGCTACCACCAGATTTTCATGGCCAAGGAAGATGAAGAGAAGACTGCATTCATTACTCCATGTGGCACCTATTGCTTTATTCGCATGCCTTTCGGATTGAAAAATGCAGGCTCAACCTTTGCAAGGGTGGTATACACTGCTTTTGAGCCACAGATCCACAGAAATGTAGAGGCTTACATGGATGATATCGTGGTGAAGAGCAAGAGCAAGGATACATTGATTCAAGATTTGGAAGAGACATTTGAGAACCTGCGCAAGATCCAGCTTAAGTTGAACCACGAGAAGTGCGTCTTTGGAGTCCCCTCCGGCAAGCTTCTCGGGTTCTTTGTGTCATAGAGGGGGATTGAAGCCAACCCCGACAAGATTAAAGCCATCGAGCAGATAGAAGCCCCGAAGCGCGTCAAGGATGTCAGGAGGCTTGCAGGTTGTGTGGCTGCCCTCAGTAGGTTCATTTCAAAGTCTGCAGAACGCGCCCTACCTTTCTTCAAAGTCTTGAAGAAGGCAGGTCCTATGAAATGGACTACGGAAGCGGAGGCAGCGCTGCAAGACTTGAAACGGTACCTATCCTCCACTCCGATACTTGTCGCACCTAGGCCACAGGAGAAGTTGCTGTTGTACCTAGCGGCAACCAACCAGGTGGTTAGTGCTGCGTTAGTAGCGGAGAGGGAGGCCGACGAGGAATCTACACCCCCGGCAAGCGAATCCAGCGACAAGCAGGGGGCTACTCCGTCAAGCTCTGGCCCCGACAAGGACAACTCTGCACAGGACCAAGGAGAAGTGCGAAGAAAGATGGTGCAGCGCCCGGTGTATTTTGTAAGTTCCCTCTTGCAGGGGGCTAGATCAAGATACTCCGGAGTGCAAAAGTTACTTTTCGGCCTCCTTATGGCCTCAAGAAAGCTGCGCCATTATTTCCAAGCACATGAGATAACGGTGGTCACTCGCTTTCCGCTGAAGAGGATATTGCACAATCCAGAAGCAACAGGCAGGATCGTTGAGTGGGCACTCGAGCTGTCAAGCTTTGGTCTCAGATTTGAGAGTACCTCAACCATACAGAGCCGAGCTTTGGCAGAATTCATAGCTGAATGGACCCCGACGCCCGATGAAGAAGTCCAAGAGACAAGTGTACCCGTACAAGAAGCGACAAGTGAATGGGTAATGTACTTTGATGGTGCCTTCTCGCTGCAAGGCGCCGGTGCCGGCGTGGTACTCATCGCGCCCACCGGAGAGCACCTCAAGTATGTTATCCAGATGCACTTTCCCAGGGAGCAAGCGACAAACAATACTGCTGAATATGAAGGCTTGCTTGCCGGCCTCAGGATCACGGCCGAACTTGGGATCAGAAAGCTAATTGTGCGGGGAGATTCTCAGTTGGTGGTCCGACAAGTCAACAAGAGTTACCAGAGCCCTTTGATGGAAGCTTATGTAGATGAAGTGAGGAAGCTTGAAGAACACTTTGAAGGTCTGCAAATGGAGCACGTCCCGAGAGCTCAGAATGACATTGCAGACGGCCTTTCAAAGTGTGCTGCGATGAAGTTACCTGTGGAACCGGGGACCTTCCTGCTCAAGCTGACTCAGCCATCCGTCACACCATCTATTGGGCAGCACAAGAAGAGAAAGTTGGTCTCCGGTGACTACTTGCCGGCGGATCTTCCCGAGGCCGCCGCCAAGGTCCCCAAGATCAACGATCAGAACGCTGAGGAACAGTTTGCTCCTGCAGACCCTCGGGTCTGTACAGTTGAAGCAAACATTCCCGACAAGCCTCGCCCCGGCGAGCTTGCCGGGGGACCATCTGCTCCGGCAGAACCAGAGGTTCTTGCCGTGGAAGCTGGGGTTCCCGCAGCGGCCCTCGAGCCTTTAGTCCTTGCTGTGCAGCCTCGGGCTCCAGCATGGGCGCAGCAGATCGTCCGTTTTCTGCAAACTGGAGAACTTCCCGACGACCCAGAAGAGATAGAGAAAATAACCAGGCAGTCAAGTATGTACCAGTTCGTGGATAACGAGCTGTACAGAAGAAGACTCAGCGGTGTCAGGTTGAAGTGCATCTCCAGGGAAGATGGACAGAAACTGTTGGCAGAGATACACGGAGGCATATGTGGCCACCACATTGGCGCAAGGGCGCTTGTCGGGAAAGCTTTCCGGCAAGGGTTCTTTTGGCAAGAAGCCCTCCAAGATGCAACTGCACTAGTAACCAAGTGTGAAGCGTGCCAGTTCCATGCAAAACAAATTCATCAGCCAGCTCAAGCTCTCCAGACGATCCCTTTGTCCTGGCCCTTCTCGGTCTGGGGGCTCGATATCCTCGGCCCCTTCCCTCGTGCTGTCGGGGGCTTTGAGTACTTGTACGTTGCAATCGACAAGTTCACAAAGTGGCCAGAAGTGGAACCAGTGAGAAAGGTGACAGCACAGTCAGCGGTCAGGTTCTTCAGGTCGATTGTTTGCCGTTTCGGAATCCCTAACAGGATCATCACCGACAACGGTACACAATTTACTAGTTGCACCTTCATGCAGTACGTCCAAGACCTTGGCGCCAAGGTCTGTTTCGCTTTCGTTGCTCACCCGAGGAGCAATGGTCAAGCGGAGAGGGCAAATGCTGAAGTGCTGCGTGGACTCAAGACAAGGACCTTTGACAGGCTGCGCAAGTGCGGAAGAAACTGGATAGAGGAGCTACCGGCGGCTCTTTGGTCAATCAGAACGACACCAAGTCGAGCCACCGGACATACACCCTTTTCTCTGGTCTATGGAGCAGAGGCAATTCTCCCCACGGAACTCGTATACGGATCTCCTCGAGTGCTCGCTTATGATGAGCTCGAGCAAGAGGAACTGCGACAAGATGATGCATTGCTCCTCGAGGAGGAACGTCTCCAGGCTGCTGTACGAGCTGCTCGATACCAGCAAGCCTTGCGTCACTACCATAGCCGCAAGGTTAGGGCCAGGAGTCTCGAGGAAGGCGACCTTGTTCTTCGGTGTGTTCAGTCCGCCAAGAATTCTAACAAGTTGACGCCGAAGTGGGAAGGCCCTTATCGGGTGAGACAAGTAACAAGGCCCGGCGCTGTCCGCCTTGAGACCGAAGAAGGCTTACCGGTGAGCAACTCCTGGAACATAGAGCATCTTCGCAAGTTTCACCCATAAGGCGCGGTTGCCGTGATCCGCTCCGGCAACCACCTTTTGTACAAGCTTTGCCGCTTTTGCATGTAACCCTTTGTACAAAGCCGGGCGCAGACCCCGTGCATCAGTAAAGCTTTTGTGTTTTCGCACTATTTGCCTTTTTCATGCTTTTCTTCGCTATTTGCATGCATTATTTGGCATCTTGTGCAACACACGTATCCGGTAAGCGCTAGCACGCCGAAAGGCCATATACTTGTTTCCCTCTCCTTTTTCTTTCCCTCTTAAGCAGAAGGAATGTTCCTCGCGCACAAGTTTGCCGGGGGGGAAGGAGATGGAAGATGAACCAAGTGATGTTCAAGAAAGAGAAGCCTTGTCGGAGAAGCAAGCGATATATGAAAGCTAAGTTACCAGAATTTGAGCAGTTCAAATTTTTAAATTTTAAGTTATCTTCCTTGAACAACCACATTTTGTATGGAAAACCTGTGCGCGGAGGAACCTACCCGTGGCTAGCCGCACCCTTATCTTGTTTTCGAGTACGCTCAACGACTTAAGTGAGCCGCGACAAGTGTCGCGCCCTTGCTTCGTTTTCGAGTTCGCTCAGCAAGCTAAGTGCGTTGCGACTAGCTGCGGCAAGGTTGCTTGCCGGTAAGACCTTGGCCAGCAGGCTGCTCGGAGTCCAGTACTCAGCGCTCGCGGCAAGGGCCCCTTGCCGGCAAGTTCCCTAGAAGCGTAGGGTTGAAAACATACAAAGTAGAGGACCAAAACAAGGGAGATAACACTGCATCAATTGATCAAAATAAGATAATATCTTGCAAGGGATAACTTGTCGCAATGACTAATAAGTTCATGACACACTATGCAGCAACAAAAGAGATAAAGAAAAGGAGGCCTAATCCACGCGGTCGCCTTCAATCCTGGAGATCTTGTTCACCTTGGCGATAATGTGGGCGACCTGCGCCTTCAGTGCCTCCATATCCGCGTCGGCCGGCAAGCTACGGAGAACGTTGGCGAGGTTTATGCCCGGGTTGCGGTACACTATCTTCGTCAGGACGCGCTCCAATGTTCCCGCGCAGAGTTGGCGTGACTCCTCGGCCAGTTGCGCGGGGAGCTTCTTCTGAAGATTTGCAAGGGCCGGCGCGATCCCTCTGAAGAAGAGACTGAGCTTGGCGCTGTGGGGGAGGTTTGGATCCGGAGAGTATATGAGATGCTCCACCCTCAGCACCATCAGCTCCTTGTCGATACTAGCTGCAGAGGCCACCAGGTCTTCGGTCCATACCTTGACGGTTTGGCGGAAGTTGTTGGCCGCTGTGGTGGCGCTCTCCACCAAGCCTCGCTCCTTGCGGAGCTCCTCCTTCAGCTTGGTTTCGCGGTCCCGGACGACGTCGAGAGAGTCCTTCAACGTGGAAACCTTCAGTTCCAGATCTGCAATTGAATCCTTGGCGGCCTTCAGCTCGTCGCCTTGCTTGGAAAGGCGCACCTGGAGTTCAGAGTTTGGCGGTCTGCGCGGTGGCCGCGGCGGCTTTCGCCTCCTTCAGTTCCCCGCCAAGGGCCTGCTCCCGGGCGGTAAGATCTTCCTCGTGAGCGTCGAGGTTGACCTTCCGTTGGGTGAGCTCTCCTTCTCGCCGGGACAGCTCTTCTCCGGCGAGTCACTGCTGCTCCTCGGCCTCGGCTTTCTCCAAGAGCCACTCCTGGTACTCCCCGGCGAGCCTCTCGCGCTCCTCCGCCACGTCGCGGAGGGCCGCCTGGTTGGCGGTGCGGAGCTCCGCCGCGCGTTTCTCCATGTCAGCTGCGGCCTTGGCGGTGAGGGCCTCCCGAGACTCGAGCTTCGCCTGCCTGGCCCGGTAAAGGGCCAGGAGCCGGTGGAGCAATTTCTCCTCCTCGGGCTCGTCACTCCCGCCGGGCGCCTCGACAATCTTCAGACCCGCGGAGGCGAGGACCTCTCCATCAAAGGCCTCTCCCTCCGCGGGGGCTCGCGACGAGGATCCCCACGGCACTTGGATGAAGACGCCGTTGGGGGCCTCAAGGTAGTAGGCAGACTGCTCCTTCTCGGTGGAGGGGTCAGCGGCCGGCGCAGCGCTCGACGCTCCTGCCGCCTCCGGGCCGGCAGTATGGCCGCCGTCCCCCTCCCCGGCCGCTGCGTCTGCGGTCGGAGCAGTCTCCTCCGCGGCAGGCTCGGTGGCTCCCGCCGTGTCTTCAACGACAGGGGCGTTGCCGCCGTCGCCCTGCACGCCCTCCTCCTCGACGACGATTTCCGTCTCCATCTGCTCTGGGGGAGGAGGATCTAGAAGAAGAAGAAAAAAGAAGAAAGGAACAAGTTCAAGCAAATATCCAAAAAAAGACAAGTCCGAGAAGACGGAGTTACAAGACCTACCTTGGCGGACTTCGTCGACGGCAGGCTCCCTCGCCGGGGAGCTCTCCCTTGGCGGGGTGGCCACCCTCGCCGGGCTGCTCGCCCTTGGCGGGGTACTCGCCCTTGGCGGAGTACCCGCCCTTGGCGGAGCGCTCTCCCTCGCCGGAGAGTTCGTCCTTGGCGGGGACGGCGGGGCCTGGGGCTCCTCGGGAGTGGTCTCCGGATGCCCTTGTGGCTGCGGATCCACCTCTGCACAAGACAATCAAGACAAAACAGAGCAATAAGGTGTTAGTACAAGACAAAATCCTCAAGCGCGCCCGACGAGCGGAAGAATCAAAAATCGGACTTACGCTGGGGGCTGCGCTGGGGGCTGCTCCTCGGAGCAGCGCTCGGGTCCGGCAAGCTCGTCGCCGGCACGTCCCCTGTCGCCGCGACGGGCGAGTCATCCTCGACCTCGACGACGGGAACCTTGGCCTTCTTCGCCGCTCGCTGGGCCAGGGTCCTGAAGTCAAAGCAAGAAGCAAGATCAGAACCAGCAAAGAAAGGATCAAGTCAAAATTAAAGAAGATGCGAAACTTCAAGTCCTTACTCCTGTTCCTCGTCGTCGTCGTCGTCGCTCAGGGCGGAGAAGTCGAACGCCACCTGAGGCGCGTCTGCGCGAGGAGCAGGAGGGGAAGGCTCCCTCGGGCGCTTGGTAGTCCCGGGGCTGGGGGCTGCGAAGACCCGGCCCCTGTGGATGCCGAAGCCCGGGGAGCAGGCGGAGCAGCTGCTCCGCTCTGTGAAGACCCTCCTCCGCTTGGCGTTGACGTGCGGGGCGCCTCCGCCGTAGCCTGTGTGCGGGGCGCCTCCGCCGCGGTTGGTGCGCCGGGCACTCCCGTCGCAGCTTGGCTCCCCCAGGTAGCTCGCGCCGCCCGGCGAGCTGGTTGTTGTCGGGGCGCCTGCGCCCTCGTCGCCGCCGTCGCCTTGCGGAGGCGCTTCAGCGGAGATCGCCTGGGACTCGCCCGGGGCGGGGAGGTCTCCGATGACGAGGAGGCGTCGTCGTTGTAGAGCCCCAGAGACCCATCGGAGTCCTCGCCGGCCCCGACGTCCTCCTCCTCCTCCTCGGTCGGCTTGCTGGGCCCAACGCCCTGCCCTGCGGCCGTGCTCCCTCCGGCGCCTCCGCTCCCTCCAGCACCTCTGTTTCCTCCGGCAACGCCGCCCCTCGCGGCGGCCTCGGTCACGACTCCGGGGATCCCAGCATGCCTCAGAGAGGGGACCCCGGCGAGCTCGTCGGGCGGAAGCTTCAGCAGCCTGCGGATCTCCGCCTCCTCTGCTTGGCAGGATGCTTCCGCAGCCTCTGCCTCTTCAACCGTGAAGCCAAACTCTCCGGCCGCTGCGGCTGCGGCGGCCTCTTCCACCCGGGAAGCTATATAGGCAATTTCCCGGTCAGTGGTGTCCCGTGTGAGCCCCTTGATATCCTCCTTGTTCTTCGGCACCTCAACCAAGTTGTCGAAGAAGCTCATGATGGCGTCTGGCTTGGGAGCTATCCATGTTGGATCCACGCCATGCGAGTCGCATGCGGGCATCATTGCGCGTAGGGGATCTCGGGCCGTGCTGTTGCAAAGGGGCACCACTCCCCGGGGAGCTCTGAACCACTCTGGGTGGGCCGGGTCGTGCTTAAAAAGTTCCCGGACCATCCCCTTCAGCTCCAGCGACGTGAAGTTGAAATTTGGTCCGGGGCGCAGTCTCATTATGTCCGCCGCATTGCCGTACTCCCATGATGGCCTCTTCCTCTCCTGAAGAGGGGCGATGCGGCGGCGGAGGAAGTCTGCTCCCACTTCTCCCATGGTCAGCTTGGCCACTCGGAGATGAAGGATTCTGACAAGGGCGACATTGAGCTTGATGTCGTCCGCGTCCAGCTCACTCCAGTCCCTGCCGCGCACGATAGCTGTTGTGCGCGGCGCGGTGAAGGGCTGCGGCTCGTCCTCTACTATCCAGCACTAGTCCGCGCGCCACTCCTCCCACTTGCCGCGGAGCTCCCCTTGCAGATAGGACTCCTTTTTGTTCAAGCGGAAGACCCAAGAGATTCCTCCGGAGAGGGGAGCGCCGGCCTCTACTCTAGGCGTAAAGAAATGCCTAAACATCGCTACATTCGGATAGATCCCTATATAGTTTTCGCACAGATGTGCGAAAACCGCCATCGTGAGGATGGCGTTGGGAGTGAAGTCTAGAAGGTGGAGGTTGTAGGTGTTCATGATGTCGCAGAAAAATTCGGAAAAGGGAGGACAAAGGCCGCAGTGGAAGAAAACAGCGAAGAAGAAATACCCGCCGGGGTACAGATCCTTGGCGGCGGCGGGATAAGCTCTGGTCCGGGGATGCGCCTTGGTCTCCTTGGCCCAGAACAAGTAATACTTGTTCCAGAGCTCCCGCGCGCTGAGCCTCGGCGAGAAGACGACATTCCTCTTCCGCAGAAGAGCAAGCCTCGCCGCCTGCTCGGATTTCTCCTTCTTGGTCTTCTCCGCCTTCGCCTTCTCGGTCTTCGGGGCCATGGCGGAGGCGGCGAGGAAAGGGGGACGAAGAGTCCGGCGGCGCCGCGGGCGCAAGGGACGGCGGAGGAGGTGTGGAGGCGGAGCGCAGAGGGGAATTTCTGGAGATGGAAGAAGAAGCAATGAAGGCGTAGGAGGGGAACCGCTCCTGCTTCCTCTGCTTTTATGGGGAAGTGGGGGACGTTTCGCTCTTTCCATTAAAAGAACGTAGCCACGTTCCCTCCCACGACGCCGCAATCGACGCGTGCCGTTACGGAGGGACGCGGCGGATGCGGAAGTGGATTCGGCGTGCCGTGGGCCGCGCGTGCCCGTGCACTGTTTTGGGGCCTGGCCCAACAGCGCTCGGCACCGTGTGTGGCCCAGGCCCGGGGGCTCCTGTCGGTGTACTAAGGTAGGGGTACCTCAGTACCCCAACTTGTGCACGGGCAGTAGCAGCTTCCCGCGGCCGGGCCTACCACGTGCTTGCCGGAGACCTTTTCTGATCCATATGAAGCCATTCAAAAACAAAGTATACAAGACAGAAGCTCAAGGCCCCGGCAAGTGGAGCTTGCCGGGTAGGCCGTCCCAGGCTCAAGAGTATCTTACTAGCACAAGACCCTGGCAAGAGGAGCTTGCCAGGAAGACTAAAAGATTACATTTCAGAAGATATGCCTCGGCGCAGCATGCGCCCCCGCAGGGCCCGGGGAGCGACAAGCTTCAGAGCCCGACAAGCCCCCGGGCCCGGCAAGGTCAAGGCCCCGGCAAGGTGCTTGCCGGGGAGAGTTACGCTGTGTGCCCGCGCTCCAGCTCATCGGACCACGCGTCGCCCTGGGGCCATCCCAGGGACGCGTGGCGGATGGCTGTGCAGCTTGGGGGACACGGTGGCACTCCACGGTGACAAAGCCATCGCCGTGGCAAACGGAGACGCGAGGGCGGGCGCTTTTGGGGTCGACGGTGACGGGCATTTAATGCTCTTGTCCCCCACTGTCAAAGTAGGTGATGACCACTGTTCATGCACTGTTCATCCACTGTTCCCGCACTGTTACAACTACCACCACAATTACATTTTTACCCCTTTCTCCTACGTTGACACCTGTCGGTGACCCCTTGGACTATAAAAGGAGGCCCATGCACAACGTAGAGGGGGTACGGAACCTAGATCGCTCACTGGCTCGGTGTAGCTAGTTCTTCAAGCTCCCGAGCTCCCCAACTCAATACAATCAAGCAGGAGTAGGGTTTTACGCGTCCATCGCGGCCCGAACCTGGGTAAACTGCATGCGTGCTCACCACGATCTGCTCTTTGTGCTCCCTCCGCTCCCTTACCACACGAACAAGGGGCTCCGGTCCCATAGGTGCTCGTGGTGGACAGTTTCCCCCGACAGTTATGAAACCAAGGTTATCAATCAAGTAGGAGAACCAAGCAACACTATGTAAACAACACCTACACAAAACAACGAAACCTCGCAACCCAACGCGTAGAGGGTTGTCAATCCCTCTAGGGTAATATGAATAGAGGCGCCTACTACTATGTGCAGTCTGCCGACGACGACCAGGAGTAGTTTGCAGGATCCCAGGTAGGAGGCCTGCTCCTCTTTCGATTTGTATCCTAGTTTGTGCTAGCCATCTTATGGCAACTTGTTTAACTTTATGTCTGTACTCAGATATTTGTTGCTTCCGCTGACTCGTCTATGATCGTGCACTTGTATTCGAACCCTCGAGGCCGGCTTGTAATATGAAGCTTGTATGACTTATTTTACTTTTAGAGTTGTGTTGTGATATCTTCCAGTGAGTCCCTAATATAGGTCGTACACATTTGCGTGCATGATTAGTGCACGGTCAAATCAGGGGCGTCACACTCGTATCAAGTTCCAATCTATCCCGATCTTATTTAGCATGTCCAAAGTAGCTCCTTGCTGAATCCGTCCTGAATGACCCCCCACACACTAGGAAAGCGATCTGTCGCCGGTTCCGGAGCATGACTCGAGACTCATGCAACACGAGTTCGACTCCGAGTAATGCGCCACCGAGAAGTACGAAAAGTTGAGTTGTGTGCATGGGCACACTCCCGCTTGTCGTACCTGCACGGAGGGATTCGACATTGGCAGGCGGTTTATCAGTTGCTCCTTAGAGGTTAGTGCTAAGTTCATCATTTTACTTGAGTTACTGCCACCGCTCATCCTGAATACTATTTAACATTGGCAGGGATATGAGGCTTGTGCCTTTGTTAACTAGCTAGATGAAGAATGGCATGGTAGGGCTCGGAGTGTTATCACCAAGCTCGCAGAATATAACGTAAAGCTGAAGAAGAAACTGGCTAATCTGGAATGTACAATCAGTATGATGAAGCAAGAAAGAATCAATCACACGCAATAGATGAAAGCAAGAGACAAGAAGGAACTAGCAAGTCTAGTTGTGGTCGTCGGATTAGCCATGTTCTATGCGCTGTGTGCAATGATGATTATGTTTTTTTGACATTATTGCAGAAGCACATCTAGATGTGCTCTAAATAATGCACATCAAGGTCCTATGCCATTGATATTACGCGAAGATTCGTGCAGATATTTTCCTTTGTCTTTTTTCTTTTCCTTTGTAGTTTTATTATTACTGGCTTCATCAATAAGAAGAGCTCAATGTATTGCTTGCCAACTATCCTACTCTGTTCGTACCGGTACCGGTGCATAATCCCAAAACTCGTTCCTTGTTTTTGTCCTGAAAAAGGAAATCATCCAATAGGAGTCCTGCGCAACCCCGGGACTTTGGAGTGACTGAATAAAAATAATTGCAGCTGATTATATTAGTGGTTAGATAATACGTCAACCCCCGCTTCAATTGGTATTTCCTCTTCTCTGCATACCCCGCTTAAGTGTCCACCATCTTCATCGTCCCCAGCAAGTTGCAACAGCAACAACAACAACAACAGCAACAGCAGCAGCAGCAACAACAACAACAACAACAACAACAGCAACAACAACAACAACAACAACAACAACAGCAACAGCAACAGCAACAACAACAACAGCAACAGCAACAGCAACA
>LR738709.1:471644756-471728274 GCA_902687465.1 Secale cereale
CAACAACAACAACAACAACAACAACAACAACAACAACAACAACAACAACAACAAGGACTAAATTAAGAAGACTATATATATCTCTTTTTCTGTTCACTCATATTAATTTGTTATCTCTATTTATCTTGTCAATCTCATCGCAGACGGTTAGTAATACATATTCAACAGAGATCTTCCACATTATCGCCCATAGGTTGTTATGTTGAACTTTGTGCCCTGACAAGCATATAATTCACAAAAAAAGAAAGTATGGGCTGTCTATAATGATTGCGCACAATTCTGATTACCAACTAGTTTGCTAGGTATCACACACATCTTGTTATGTCGAATCGTTTGTGTTCACCTCGATCATCACAGACGGATCATCAAGCGAACTGTATGACGTATATCGCACACACCTTGATCTGGTTGCCCATTTCTGTTGTCCTGTCTCATCGCAAACAGTTCGTATGGATCAACCGTATGCCCTGCATCGCGCACACAACTAAAATATGAACCGCGTTTGATGTATCATTCATCGCAAACATGCATCTTTTTTTTACGGTTTTATAACATCACCATTTGTGATTAATGCATCGCACATAGCTTCGTCAAAGGGTCTCTGATCATAGTGTCGCATTATCAGCATCATGCGGTAGTGTACATACCTCATATTATCTCTTCGTCATATTCAGCATGTCGGCTTCCGTGTTACGGCTGGTAGAAAGGCGGGCCACGTAGCCCGTGTGCAACTCTTCTGCGTTGAATTCCTCATAATTGGGCAGCTCAAGCTTTGTTTTTACCTTCTCAGACAAGGGTGTCTCATCTTTTGCTGTGAGGTTGGTCAGCACATTGGAGATTCTGTAGTTTTATAAGCCTCCCTAGTGATACAAATCTCATCATTGTTCCTTTCATGAGGAGGTACGTCTTCAGGCGCCTTAGCGGAGCTCGAAAAATGAACCGGCTTGGCGGGTTAAGATCATCCGCGGAGCGATGGACGTTAGCTTGGGTGTCCATTGCTTCAATAGCCATCGGCTTATTTTCTGGGGGTGGCTCGGCCTTTTCATCAAGGCGGCCTTCTGGTGTCTCAATGTGAGCCTCAGGGATCACCAAGGTTGGGTCCTCTGACTCTGGAATTTTTGCAGTTATGATGACTCGCCAACTTTTCTCTTTTTGGATTTGGCTTTGGCCGTGCAAACAAGAAAACATGTTACAATATATGCAATAATGGCCAGGATAAAGTATAACTCGGTTGAGAGAAGATTACCCTAGATTTATGATCAAAGCCGATAGCTGAGTGGTGGACGAGTCTCTTGAAGATGGTGGCGACTCCTGATAATTGGAATCAGAGGGATTAAGAGGTTTCCTAATAAGGCTGGCTCATGGAAGAGAAAAGGTTGAACTGTGAGGCACCTCATTGTGTCGCTTGCAGGCGGATGGTACATTGGGTAAGCCGATGATCAGCTCTCTAGAGCCACTCCGAGTCTAGCGCCTTGACTCATGCTTGGTTTTCTTCAAATTAAAGTTTGATCCAAATGAGCATCTGGATGAGAAAATCTTACTTTCTGAACGACCCGTCTTGTTTTCTTTCGAGAGAAGGACTCTGAGCGAGAAGAAATAGAAATTACCACAACATCGTTTGCTCGGCGTGTTTCACTATTATCCTGAGAGTAAGAAGTGTCAGCAAGTTGAATAAAAAGACGACCAAGGGAGTTAAGGTATACCTCTGACTCATTGTCAGCCGCCGGTGGTTCATGTCCAGATGCTGGCTCCTCTGCGGCAGACGGCTTGTTCCTTTTCAGTGTTGGGGCGGTTTTTGTCTTGCTAATTTCTTTCCTTCTCGATAAGACATCAGTGGCCTGAAAGGGTAATAAAAATATAATGATTAGTATGATAATGGGTGAGTTAACTTGCGGAGTAAATAATACCAAGGAAATGGTACTTACCGGAGGCACGGGATTCTCCACGCAAAAGGGAACGAGCACGGATTTTCTACAAGCTTCTAGATACTTGCCCAAAAATTTCTTGACAACTTTATTAATGTCACACTCAAATAGATCGTGACTGTTGAAGCATTTCACGTCATTTGACTTGCTGGTATAATTAAACATCAAGTCATTACGTCGCCTAAATGGTTGAATCCGCGAGCTGATCCAACATCGGGTTAGATCAATTCCGATGAGGCCGTTCGCTCGCAAGGCCCTTATCTTCGGGAACAAAGGGGCAATCTTCTGGCGCTCTTCATTAGTGTCATAAGCCGGAAATGAAGGATTGCTGATTCGAGTGGGCCTATAACCCGGTGCTACTTGTGATCTGCATTGGTAAATTCCCCGAAGAGGAGGGGATGATGCAGCATAGTAGCGGTAAGTATTTCCTTCAGTTATGAAACCAAGGTTATCAATCAAGTAGGAGAACCAAGCAACACTATGTAAACAACACCTACACAAAACAACGAAACCTCGCAACCCAACGCGTAGAGGGTTGTCAATCCCTCTAGGGTAATATGAATAGATTGATTGATATATGCAAATAAAATAAAGGCAACTAAAACGCAGTAAAGTGTTCTTAGATTTCTGCCAAAATAGATCTGAAAATATATGATAGGAAATAGACCTGGGGGCCGTAGATTTCACTAGTGGCTTCTCTCGAGAAAATAGCATACGATGGGTAAACAAATTATTGTTGGACAATTGATAAACGAGGAGAATAATTATGACGATATCCAAGATGGTGATCATGTATATAGGCAGCACGTCCAAGATTTGTAGACCAACTCCTGCCTGCATCTACTACTATTACTCCACACATCGACCGCTATCCAGCATGCATCTAGTGTATTAAGCTCATGGAGAAGCGGAGTAATGCTTTATGAAGGATGAGATGATGTAGACAAGATCTATTCATGTAGGAATAGACCCCATCTTGTTATGCTTAATTGCAACAATACATGTGTGTCATCTCTCCTTCTGTCACTGAGATTGAGCACTACAAGATATAACCCATTACAAAGAACATCTTCCCTTTTCAAGATAAATCAATCAAGTTGGCCAAACAAAACTGAAATATCGACAAAGAAATACGAGGCTATAATAATCTCTATGGATAGATCTGATCATAAACTCACAATTCATCGGATCCTAACAAACACATCACAAAAAGAGTTACATCAAATAGATCTCCAAGAACATCAAGGAGAACATTGTATTGAAGATCAAAAAGAGAAAACAAGCCATCTAGCTACTAACTACGGACCCGTAGGTCTGTGGTAAACTACTCACGCATCATCGGAGGAGAAGCAATGAGGATGATGAACCCCTCCTTGATCGTGTTCCTCTCCGGCAAAGTGTCGAAAAAGGCCTCTGGATTGGATCTAATGGTTCTGGAACTTGCGATGGTTGAAACAATTTTTCGTCGACTCCCCTAGGGTTTCTGGAATATTGTTGTATTTATAGAGCTAGACGTCGGTGGAGAATGGCACCATGGGCCCCCACAAGGCACCAGGCATGCCTGGGCCTCCTGGCGCGCCCTGGTGTCTTGTGGGCCCTAGAGGCCTCCTCTAGTACACCTCTTGGGCTCTCTTGGTCTCTTCTAGGCAGAATTTTTTTTCCAAAAAGTTCTGTTGCATTTGGACTCCGTTTTGGTATTGACATTCTGCAAAGTAAAAAACAAGCAAAAAACAACAACTGGCATTGGGCACTATGTCAATAGGTTAGTCCCAAAAATGATATAAAGTTGCTAGAAATGTATGTAAAGCATCCAAGATTGATAATATGACAGCATGGAACAATAAAAAATTACATATACGTTGGAGACGTATTAACATCCCCAAGCTTAATTTCTGCTCGTCCTCGAGTAGGTAAATGATAAAAATAGAATTTTTGATGTGGAATGATGCCTAACATATTCATCATATTCTTTTCTTTGTAGCATGGACATTTGGACTTTTTGATGATTTAAAGCAATAGTCTATAATTTGACATGAAGACTTTAATACTCAAGCATATCAATATGCAACCATGTCTTTCAAAATATCAACAGTAAAGAAAGCTATCCCTAGCCCATTACGCTCACTCATTGATCCATTCATGAAACACATCCAAATGTTAGCTACATCCAATGCTCAAGTATAATAATAGTGCTTCCTAGTTGGTGCTTTAGAACAGAAGATTGAGACTCAAGAAAAATAAAACTGCACACAAGTAAATAGACAGGCCCATCGCATAGGGGAGCAGAGATTTGGCGAGGTGCGAGAGCTCTTATCTTAAATTAAGTGATAAAATTATTTTCGGTGCCAAGCTTTCCTGTCAACGAAAATGACCGAGAATTTTCAATATCTTCCATGCTAGATAAATTATAGGCGGTTCCAAAACATAAAATAAAATTTCTTTACTTTCCACCATTCTTTCACAATACATGGCTAGTAGTATCAACGGGTGCCTTCCATACCAACACATACCAAGGAATTTATTATAGTATATTTTGCATTTCGGGACTGGGCATCCCTATTACCGCACACTCTCCTGCAATGACAAGTGAATAAACACTCATATTGAGAATAACATACCTAACAGGAAAACTATCGGCCACCCCCTGCCACTTCATGAGCGGTACATGCACACAAAAGAGTTAGAGTTGGAACATACAAATTTACATGGAACGGCATGGAAATACCGCATATAGGTAGGTATGGTGAACTCATTTGGCACAATTTGGGCTGTAGAAGTTCGATGCACAAGCAGTATTCCCGCTTAGTACAAGTGAAGGCTAGCAAATAGATTGAGAAGCGACCAACCATGAAATGAAAAACATCATAAAACAACATTAAACATTGATATGTCTCCAACGTATCTATAATTTTTTATTATTCCATGTTGTTATGTTATCATTCTTGGATGTTTTACATTCATTTTACAATCATTTTATATCATTTTTTGTGGCTAACCTATTGGAATAGTGCCCAGTGCCAATTGTTGTTTTTTGCTTGTTTTTTACATCACAGAAAATCAATACCAAATGAGGTCCAAATGCAACGAAACTTTTTGGAGATTTTTTCTGGGCGAGAAGACACAACATGGGCCGAAGAAGTACCAGAGGGGAGCACAGCCCACCAGGGCGTGCCTGGGTCACCAGGCGCACCCAGGTGGGTTGTGCTCACGTCAATGGCCTCCCGCACTGCCTCTTCGCTCTATAAATACTCCAATATTCCAGAAACCCTAGGGGAGTCGACGGAATTTTATTCCTGTCGCCGCAAGTTCCAAAACCATGAGATCCAATTTAGTGACCTTTTTGGCACTCCGCCTGAGGGGAACATGATCACGGAGGGGTTCATCATCCTCATTGGTGCCTCTTCGATGATGTGTGAGTAGTTTACCACATACCTACGGGTCCGTAGGCAGTAGCTAGATGGCTTCTTGTCTCTTTGTATCTCAATACAATGGTCTTGTGGAGATCTATTTGATGTAATGACTTTTTGCGGCGGGTTTGTTGGGATCCGATGAATAGTGAGTTTATTATCATATTTTCCTTGATTTAATATCCAGTCTTGATTATTATAGCCTCGTATTTCTTCTCCGATGTTTTTTTTCCAACTTGATATATTTATCTTCCAATGGGAAGAGGTGCTTTGTAATGGGTTCGATCTTGCGGTGTCCTTTCCCAGTGACAGAAGGGGCAGCAAGGCACACATGTATCATTGCTATTAAGGATAAAAAGATGGGGTCTATTCCTACATGAATAGATCTTGTCTACGTCATGTCATCATTCTTATTTCGTTACTCCATTTTGCCATGAACTTAATACACTAGATGCATGCTGGATAGCGGTCGATGTGTGGAGTAATAGTAGTAGATGGAGGCAGGAGTCGGTCTACCAATCTTGGACGTGATGCATGTATACATGATCATTGTCTTGGATATCATCATAATTATTTGCTTTTATATCAATTGCCCAATAGTAATTTGTCTACCCACCGCATGCTATTTTCTCGAGAGAAGCCACTAGTGAAATCTACGGGCTCCGAGTCTATTTTCCAATCATATACTTTCAGATCTATATTGTGTCACACCCTGCATTTTGTAACATGTCATTTGCATCAATAAAGCATGAAAATTTGGACCAACACTTTTTTTTTGGCATCATTTGGCTTTTATTTGGAATTAAGTTTTTCTCTCTGTGATTCTCAAGTGCTCTTTAAAGTCAACTACTCCCTCTTATATATTTCATCTCCTTACCCCAAACTTCTGCCCAATGATCATACCAAGTGTATATAACCGTATAGTATTTTCTTATAAAAATATTTTGGCCAAATAGTATTTACAAAAAGTAGTTTTCTAAAAACCGCTGAATTGAGTCTTGCACTACAAGTACTTGATCTAGGGTGATACAAATATTTCAAAGAGTATATTTGAAACCTCGTAGATATAGGACTCCCATAAACCAGAAAAATGTAATTTTAAAAGTTATTTTCCTATTTTATTTAAAAGCTTTTTCTTAAGGCCAGAAATGGTCTTTAATAGGGAAAATTATTTAACTATTACAAAAATATTTGCCAAAATTCAGGGAGACTCTTAGGACATATATTGTCCATATATAAGAGTTTCAACACTTGGTCATGTTCAAAATATTAGACAAATCCCTCAGAAACCCTTTCTGGATATTTCAACCTTTTGAAATATTTACAAAGGAAATATTCTCTAAAAATTCCAGGGAAATTCTATCATGTCATATATGACATATTTGATGATCTTGCCAAGCCCCATGCCTTGGGAAGCAAGAAAACATCATCAAAACCCCTCAAAACCATTCTGTCCATTTTTTAAGTTTGAGCAACTTTACATTGCCAAACTTGTCCAAATGCTCTCATACTTGGTAGACATGCTAGAATGGTCTAATAATGCATCTAGACCAAATGGCACAAGTTTTGGAGAAGGGTAACTTGATCAGAGTACCCAAAAACCATTTCTGTTCAGATGCAAATTTGAACAACTTTACATTACCAACTTTTTACTTGTGACCTCAAACTTTGTGGGCATGATCACAACCCCAAATGATGACACTACACCAAGTGGTGCATCAAGGAGGGATGATTTGCTCAACTTAAACTTGGAAAATCCATTTCTGTTGATTTTTAGGGTTTAGCAAATTTACATTGACAAGTTTCTTCAAATGAGCCCAAACTTGGTGGAACACCCTATTTCTATATACCATTTGATCCTGTTAAGTCTCATGTCTATTGGAAATCATTTGATTGCTCAAAACCACATCAAACACCTTCTGATGATTTTCCAAAACTAACAAATTTACCTTTTTCCTTGTTCTCCTTGAGCTAGGCTTTTTACCACAGCTTCCCCAAGTCCCCTTGCACCTCCAGTAACTCTCCCCTAGCCTCAGCTCAATGATTGAGGGGGGGGGGTAAAACCCCATTTTACATTCTGGACAACAACCTTCACCTTTCTCTCTTAGCCCTCTCTCCTTCTAGAAGCTCTCCCTGGCATCCAACGTCCCTCCTACATTGTTTACTCCCCCCCAGAGCCAATGGACATGGTGGCCACGCCCAGAGCACGTGGGACACGGCCATGTCGGTCATATGGGCGCTTTGGAGTGCGCTCCCGCACTGTAGCCGCGACCTGCCCGAGGCGCCCGACCACCTAGGGCGTCGGGATGGTGTCTCCCGAGGCCGCCTCGACGTCCACGACACGGCAGCCGGTTGGCCCCCTCCTCCATCTCCCTCCTCTCGCCCCAGCTCGCACGCGCGACGGCCGCCCGAGAGCTCCAATGAGCTTCCTCACACACGCGATGCCCTGGCCTACCCTTGCTCTCTCTTCTCTCCCCTGGCTCTAGACCGCATCCAGGAAAACCCCAAACGCGGAGCCTTGTGGCAGCGAGCAGAAGCTCGTCGGCGCACGGGTCCATGGCACCCTGTCGTTCGCCTATAAAAGGGACGCTCCGCGCCCTCCTCTCCTCACCACTCGCCCTCTCAATCCCTAAATTACCCCCCTACGCCACTCACTCCTCTCCAGACGGGCCCAAGCTTGAGATCGAGCTCGAGCTCCGCCGCCTCGGGTCGCCGTCGATCCGAAGGTATAAGCCCTCTCCACCGCTCCTCTCACACGATCTAGAACCGCAAGATCTCACTCATCATTTCCCCCTTGTTTCCCCTCTCTTTAGCTGCCGAAAACGGCCGGAACCACCACCACCCGAAGCAACTCCGCCGTGCCTCCTCGTCGCCGGCGAACCAGACCACCCCGGCGACCAACTCCACCTCCATCCGAACGGCGGCTCCTCCCTGAGCTCGACGGTACCACCCACGCCCCCTCCCGTGCCCTATATCGCCGCCGGCAAGCTCGCCATCGCCTCTGGACGGAGGTATACGACGAAGGCCGTGGGCCCTGTCCGTCAGCCTCACGCCCTGACGGGTGGGACCCCCCCGTCGGGTTTAAAAATGCACACGCACGCGCACCGGTTCGCCGTTAGGTCGGAGGCGTACTTAGTCTTTACGCCTTTGACATGGCAGCCTCGCGCGGGCTGTTTTCCCTCTGGGCCTGCTGCACTGTGGCCTTTCTGGCTCAGTGGCACAGTGCCACTTTTCTTTTTTCCTTTTCTGTCTGTTTTATAAAAATTACACAGGATAAAATATTTATCCAAATGAAATAATTCCAGTTCCTAAAAACTTGTGAAATTCCAACCTATTTAATGATATAACTTTCACACATATTCATGAACCTTTTCTGTACTGTTCAAATTTAAATCTAAATTTCAACACTAAAACCTCTGTTCAAAATTCCATGTACCCCATTCTGTCACTCCAAATCCCAAACTAAGGTTTTTTGCCATCTTAGTTTTCCTCTAGTATTTTATAAAAATAAGTTGACATTTTTCTGAGCACTTTGATTTTACTGTTTTTATTATTGTCTTATTTTCCCGTTATTTATTGCGACGATTAGATACCGTGTTTGACGAAGTTGCTGAAGAAGAATAAGGGGGAGGATTTGAAGACTTTGAAGATCAAGCCAATCCAGGCAAACAACCCTTTGACCATGATACCCCTTTTGTTCCTCGAAACTCTTTTATTTCCGATTGCATGATGAGAAAGAGTGGCGGTGGTAAACTTGCCGAGAGCCACCACATGATGTATATCCCTACTCATGATCTTTACCATGTGCATAGATACAATGACAAAGGATTAGTTGTTGATACATGATGATGCATATGTACCATGAATCCTTCGTGGTTGCATTCTTTTCGAAAACCCCATCGGGTGCCCCTAATGCCCGAGGGTGATGTTGAGTTAAGGTCACCACTTGAGAAAGAAGTGGTGTACCAAAGAAAGTTCTCGTGTGTGGGTAAAATGATGGATTAGATTTATGTGTGATTACCGTCCCAACCAAACATGTGAAACCACTCTACCCCTTATGGGACGGGGCATTATTGATTACTTAGGCTGATACTAGCATGGTGCCTACATTACTAGTGATGTGGGAGACTTGAGGTCACTCCCGGGACGGGGTTGTGCTTGGATAGGCGACCATGACTGTTTTCACAGGCACCGGACACACCGTTGGTCCCTTCGTGTATGCGTGACAATGTAAAAAGGGCGAGTCCCACAAATTATCGTTTGTACACGAGGGCTGTGCACCAATGAGTGGACCCTATGTTAGTGTCGTCTAGGGAAAGGTAATGACCGGGTGCTTCCCCCGAGTACTTGAGGTACTGCGGGATCGTGGGTGACACGAAAGCTTCCCGGATCTTGTGGGTAAAGTGTGCAACCTCTACAGAGTGTAAAATTATTCGAATAGCCGTGTCCACGGTCATGGACAGTTGGGAGGTGCTACTTAAACTATGTCCAGAATTTTACAACCTCGGTGAAAGTATGTATGTGTGTTGAGTCAAGGTGGTGACTTGACTCGTTGATAATGAAATGAACTCTTTTTATGTTGATATCTGTAACCTGTCTTCAAGGTTACCTAAGTACATTGATGCATGTTTCTCAAATGGTAGAACATCTTATCTAGCTTGTAGCTAGGTTGCTTTTGTTGTACAACTTGCATTGTTACCTTGAACCAAATCATGGGTTGATTGCGAGTACATTCAAAGTACTCATTGGCTTGCCACTGGTTATTTAATTGGCCAGGCATGGAAGAGCAGGAATTTGAAGAAGAATTCTATGGAGACGAACATGCGAACTAGGAAGCTTTCCCAGTCAGAATGCCTGTAGGGTTAAGGCAGATGGCATGGGTTCTACTTATCTACGAAGACTTCCGCTACTCGAGTTTATTTGCTATTCAGCCCATGAGGCTTTATCTATGTAAGACTTGGCCATAATGGTCATAATTTGTGTAAGACGGTGTGTATGGATGTAAGACTCTTGTTATTCAGCTTCTGTGTGTTCAGTGAGCATTGATCTCTGGGATCACTGGACACGTGCATTCGGTGATCTCGACTCTTAAGTCGGGGTCCCCACATATTGCCATTTGCCTTTTCCTTTATTTGTAACTTTTATTTTCAGATCTATATTATCAAAAACACAAAAATACCTTGCTGCGTTTTATTTGCTTTTATTTGCATATTTCAATCTACTACAATTTTATCCCATCAACTCATCAATTTCTGACACCGCTACCCGAAAGGGATTGAGAACCCCTTTAACGAGTTGCGTTGCAAGTATTTGTTCTTTGTGTGCAGGTACCGTTTACATAGTGTTGCGTGGTTCTCCTACTGGTTCGATAACCTTGGTTTCATAACTAAGGGAAATACTTACTGTCGCTGTGACGCATCATCCCTTCCTCTTTGGGGAAATACCGACACATCTCAAGCACGTGTCAAACATAACTAACACCAAACAATGCACCACAAGTAGGATATAACTTCATTTCATAATTATTGACTTAATGTGCATGCATAGGGAATCACAAACTTTAACACCAATATTCTTACTAGAGCATAATTACTCACCAACATAACCCACATATCGCTATCTTCATATCGCAAAACTATTGCAAAGAATCAAGTTTAATATCCAATGAGCTTCATGAAAGTTTTTATTATATACCTCTTTAATATCTATCACTTTGGGACCAAATTCCATAAAAGCATATTGCCATTGCTAATAACAAGCTCTTAAACAAATTTAAGTGAAGTTTGAGAGCGCATATTTCTTCATAATTTCTACTAACTCTCAGAATAAACTAAGTGAACCATGAGAGCAAATTTCTTTAAAATAACAGCACCACGCTGCTCAAAAAGATATAAGTGAAGCACTAGAGCAATTCCATCGCTCAAAAATTTAAGTGAAGCACATAGAACAATTCTAACAAATCATAGTATAATTATGGATCTCTCAAATAGGTTTGTCCAACAAGGATGATTGTGACAAACTAAAAAGTAAAACAAGCAAAGACTCATATAATACAAGATGCTGCGGGCAAAACTCATGATATGTGACGAATAAAAATATAGCTCCAAGTAAAATTACCGATGGTCGTTAGAAGAAAGAGAGGATGCCTTCCGGGGCATCCCCACACTTAGTTGCTTGGTTCTCCTTGAATATTACCTTGGGGTGACATAGGGAATCCCCAAGCTTAGGCTCTTTTCACTCCTTATTTCTTCATCCATCGTGATCTAACTCAAAACTTGAAAACTTCAATCGCACAAAACATAACAAAACCTCGTGAGAACCATTAGTATAATAAAACTGATCTTTACTCTAAGTACTGTTGCAAACCCATTCATATTTTGTTATTACATTATATATATTGTATTCTAACTTTACCATGGCTTATACCCCCTGATACAATCCATATATTCATCAAAATAAGCACCTAATGCAACAAAAACAGAATCTATCAAAAATAGAACAGTCTGTAAAGATATAGCTTTTAGTCGTACTTCTGTAACTCTGAACATCCTAAAAAATTATGACAACGGGGACAATTTTTATAAAAAAATTGTGAAAAATATATCAGATATTGTTCACGTTCCAGAAATTGAAAACAAGTCTGCTACTGGATGCGGAAGTTTCTATTAATGCACCGAATCAAATCAACTCTCACCCAAATCAACCCAAAGACTTTGCTCGGCACAAACACTAATCGAAACACCATAAACACAATCATAACAGTAGTTTAATTGTGTATTTATTGAAAAACGTAAATAAAACAAAAAACCTAAAAGATAACTATTGGGTTCCCTCCCAACAAGCGCTATTGTTTTATGCCCCTAGCTAGGCATAATGCATCGATTCTTATGTGTTGTCATCTTTTGTTTTTGGAATCTTTTCAAGAGTTTCTCAAATCCAGGAGACTCTTTACGCTTCCCATCATTCTCTTGATCAAGAACCATCTTTAGATCTAAGATGTCAAGACACGTATTACAAAGAGCAATCAATGTGTTTGTGCGATTGAGGTTCCCTCTAATATTCTTGAGAGGTTCATTAGACTTTTGCAATTCAATTAATTTTTTCTGTATGTCACCCAACTTGTCTAATATTTGAATCCCCTCTCGAGTCAAAGCAAATCCATTTCGTGGTTGCAGAACTCCCAATATACCCTCTATTATTTCATAAGCGGCATTAGCATCAATGTTAACAAAATTCCCTTTAGCGACAAAATCCAAAAGTTGTCTATGTGACATAGTTAAACCGATATAAAAATTGTGGTGCAAATTTTTTGTATCTCCATTAATAGAGAAAGCACGGTAGGATTCCAATAGCCTATACCAGGCATCTTTAAGATTTTCTCCTTGTGAAAGGATCAAGACGAGGGGTCTAGAGGGGGGTGATTAGACACTTAACAAGCAAAGTTGGCAGATTTTAATTTCTACAAGTTAAGGTTGAGTTTACCACATGTTAAAGCATTCAAAAAGTTCAAGCATGCATGATATGAGTATAGGCAGCGGAAAAGGTAAAGCATGCAATTTGCAAGAAAGTAAAGGGTGGGATTGGAGTATGCAAACGCAATGGAGACGCGGAGTTTTTGGCGTCGTTCCGATAGGTGGTGCTATCGTACGTCCACTTTACTGGAGACTTCAACCCACGAACGGTAACAGCTGCGTGGGTCCAAGGAGGGCTTCACCCACGGAGGGTCCACAAAGAAGCTACCTTGTCTATCCCACCATGGCCATTATCCATGAAGGACTTCCCTCACTCGAGTAGATCTTCAAGATTTAGGCGATCTCTTTGCCCTTACAAACCTCTTCGTTCAACTCCACAATGTGTCGGAGGCTCCCAAGCGACACCTAACCAATGTAGGACACACCACTCACCAAAAGGTAATAGACAAAGTGTTGATGATGGACTCCTTTCTCTTGTGCTTCAAATGATTGTCTCCCCAACACTCAACTCTTTATCACAGGTTTGTACATGGTGGAAGAAGATTTGGAGTGGAAAGCAACTTGGGGAAGGTTAGAAATCAAGATTCTTGTGGTAGGATTGGAATGTCTTGATCTTAACACATGAGTAGGTGGTTCTGCCTCAAAAAATGAATGGTGGAAGTGTAGGCATGTCCTGATGGCTCTTTCTATGACGGATAAGGGGTGGAGGGCTATATATAGCCTCCACACAAAATCCAACCGTTACACACATTTGACCAATCTCGGTGGGATCGAATAATGCAACTCGGTGAGACTGATCAGTTGAAACATGTGAACATAAGGAATCTCGATGGACCGACTGGAACAACTCAGTGGGACTGATGTGCTTGCGCTTAGGGCAAACATCATCTCTGTGGGACCGAAGTGAAGGAATAAGCAACAGAGAATCTGTCAATCCAACTCGGTGAGACCGATTGCATATACTCGGTGAGACCAAAGTGAATGCAACTGATCACAACACTTTGGAAAGGCCATCTCGGTGAGACCAAGATTTGTATCGGTCGGACCAACTAGTTAGGGTTTCTGGCGACGGCTATGTCAAATGATCTTGGTGGCTCCAGTTGAAAAGAATCGATGGGGCCAGGTCTGGAATTACGGTTTAGAAATATTTAGATGGAGATAGTGCCTGAGGATTTTGGAGCAATATCACAAAGCACTTTAGCAACCAGATCATTAAGCAACACCTCATTCCCTTTTAATAGTATTGGCTTTCCTATGGACTCAATGTGATCTTGGATAAAGAGTCTTGAGCTTTTGCCAATCTTGTCCCTAGCATTTTGAAGGGGTTCAACATCATCTTGTCCTTGCCGTGCCACTGATGAACTTTCCTGAAATATACTAGATAAACTATTAGTCCAACAAGAGATATGTTGACATTAATTACCAAAATCATGAAGGGAGCACTTGTGCTTTCAATCTCCCCCTTTTTGGTAACTGATGACAATATACATCAAAGCTTCAAGTAAATGATTCAAAGATAAGTAATTAAAGAATTGGAAGAACATGTAACTTGCATGAGCCCCCCTACATGTATGCACTCATATAATGATAAAATTTGAACAACATGACAATACATGACATGCCTGATTAAGTAATGAATTACATGTATCTTGTCCATATCCACCAGAGCAAAGATGATGAGACATGAATTTTCATATACATAGTTCTCCCTTGCAAACAATATGTGCAAAGAAAAGAGATCACCATGCACATGAGTGTGATGCATATACTTACCTTATGGTATTTGAGCTGATTCTTGAAGAAGCAAACTTGAGAAAACAACGTTAGATAACACAAGAAGCCTTAAAACAAGAATGATTCCAAGAACCACAAGATTACCAAGACTGGGTTGACATGTAACAGGTGAGTATCATAGAGTGAGTACTACTTTCAGATATAGACATGTCCCCAAGGACTTAAATATTGGTAATAAGTTCTAAGGATTGTTCTCCCCTTAAACATGGATTCTTTCTCCCCTAGAATCTTACATTATATAATGGAAGAAGATAGGGTGAGATAAAATCAGAGCAACAAATAAGTCAATCAGAGCAGAAAACTATCACAGGACATATCCAATAAGAATAGCTCAAGACAAATACTAACATGTCTTTTCTCTTTTAAAGACATGTGACTTCTCTTCTCTAATAACATTGCATCTCAATCTCAAAAGAGCTTTATCTCCCCCCTTAAGCTTAAGCTTTGATGTTCTCTCTCTCTATTAATCTCAAAGAGAGCTTTCTCTCCCCCTTTGACATCAATTTCCAAGAAGGGTCCTTCAGGGATATGAGTCGGGAGAGAATGGTCCTGGAGAGATATAAACCAAGCAGAATGCAGCTCTAGATGCAGCCAGAGGAATTGAATCATTGAGTGGAGCTAAAGAAAATGTCGAGTAGAAGATGTCAAACTGTTTTCTTACTAGTAAAATCGGTGGCGCCGATTCGTATCAGTCGGTGACACCGAGATGAGGCAGTGATAGACAAAGCATATCAGAGAGACTGAGTCAATTCTTTTCGGTAGCACCGATGAGATGTGTACAAGTAATACTTGTGCTTCGGTCTGGCCAATAGGCTTGGGTCGTTGAAACCGAATTCACTGGAGAAGAAAACATTTTGGCAACGCAACAAACTTAGCAAAATGAAATTTTCATAAGGATTTTCAAGGAATTTGAATAAGGATTGGCTATGAATGTGGTGGATAGGTCAAATCAGAATGGAAAGAGAGACAAAGAGAATCTAAATGAAGTTTTTTTAAGAGAAGGGAAACATAATAGTAAGAAGTGCAAAGAACATGAGCCTTTGATGATCTCAAACAAAT
The DNA here is from genome assembly GCA_902687465.1 of Secale cereale. Classification (NCBI taxonomy): domain Eukaryota; kingdom Viridiplantae; phylum Streptophyta; class Magnoliopsida; order Poales; family Poaceae; genus Secale; species Secale cereale. The sequence goes on from LR738709.1 coordinate 471,660,414, forward strand.
CTAAGTGAAGAACATGAGCATAAAATTTTCTTCTCTCAAAATAGTCTAAGTGAAGCCTGAGAGAATTTCTTCAAAAATTTACCAACTCTCAAATAAATGTAAGTGAAGCATGAGAGAATTTCTTCACAAGTATTAAAGCACACCATGCTACAAAAAAATATAAGTGAAGCACTAGAGCAATTCCATCACTCTCAAGTGAAGCATAAAGAGCAATTCTAATAAATCATAGCATAATTTTGGCTTTCTGAAATAGGTGTGTCCAGCAAGGATACATGACACAAACTAAAAAGCAAAACAAGCAAAGACTCAAATCACACAAGATGCTCCAAGCAAAACTCATGATATGCGACGAATAAAATATAGCTCCAAGTAAAATACCGATGGTCGTTAGAAGAAAGAGCGGATGCCACTCATTGCACACCCAAGCTTAGGTGCTTGATACTTCTTGAATATTATCTTAGGGTGCCTCGGGCATCCCCAAGCTTAGGCTCTTGCTACACCTTATTCCTTCAGCCATCGTGATCTAACCCAAAACTTGAAAACTTCAATCACGCCAAACTCAAAAAAACTTTGTGAGATCCGTTAGTATAACAAAACCAATATTTACTTTAAGTAATATAGCTAACCCATTCAAATTTTGGTATTGCATTCTATCTACTGTATTATAACTTTTCAATGTCTTAAACTCTTCAAATGAAACCATAGATTCATTAAAACAAGCACATAACCCAACAAAAATAGAATTTCTCAAAAAATAGAACAGTCCGTAAAGACGCAATTTTTAGTCATACTTATGTAACTCTAAATATTCTTAAATTTTGGACAACGTGGGAAATTTGTATCCTGATAAGGTGTAAAAATTTCAAGTATTGATCACGTTCCAGTCGTCGTCAACAATTCGGGCAATATACGTAAAAAGTTTCTGATTTTCAACGCAATCAAATTAACTATCAACCAAATTATCCTAAAGGCTTTGCTTGGCACAAACACAAATTTAAACCACAAAAACACATCTACCCAGAGGCATAATTGTGTATTTATTGTAAAATAGCAAACAAACTAAAAGCAAAAGGATAAATATTGGGTTGCCTCCCAACAAGCGCTATCGTTTTATGCCCCAAGCTAGGCATAACACATAGATCTCACGTATTGTCATCTTTGGCTTCCAATTCCTCAATCTCACAGTTCTTCAAATATTTGGCATGCATGCTTTCAATAAAAATATTTCTAGGAATAAGATTGAAAAAATCATTCTTCCTAATAGGGCCTTTTATCACTTCAACAAAATTGGGATGAATACTAATCATTTTAAGATCATGTTTGTTGCTACTAGAAGTGGCACCCTTGTTCTTAGCGACGTGAGTAGTCTTGCAAATTTTTTGGGGTTTTCTTTCAATAGTTTTAACAAAAGAAAAAGCAGTTCTTAAGTAACTAAAAATTTCTTCCAACTTATCAATTCGAGAAGGACTTTCTTCAATTCTTTCATTGTTTACGGTTTCCTTCTCCCTTAATAATTTAAAAATATCACCCTCTTTGGATCCACCTTTATTAGCAAGATTATGCATCTTTTTATCCAAGTTTTCAATTTGTTCGACAGTAATCATCTTCTTTTCAATACAATCTAATCTTTGCATAATATGCTCAAGAGTCAAATTTGTGTCATTAACAATGATAGGTGGTGAACCCACTAGATTTAACATGGCATTAAAAGCATCCACAGATGGACACATCAAGAAATTCCCATCGGATATCGTATCAAGGATGAATCTATACCAAGTGGTGATACCCACATATAAACTGCGAAGAAGAATATCTGTAGAATGCTTACAAACGGATCTATTATGAGCATTGCAAATCCTATACCAAGCATCTTTTAGATTCTCCCCTCCCCTTTGTTTAAATTTGAGAACCTATTTCTCGTGGGTACACGCAACACAGGAAGAACTAGCCATAACGAACAAGCAAGCAAGATTGCAAACAAAAACAGATCTGACGAGAAAATGGCGAACGAAAAAGAGGGCGAATAAAATGGCAAATTTTTGTGAAGTGGGGGAGATGAAAACGGGAGGCAAGTGGTAAATAATTTAAATTGCAAGGAGATGAGATTTGTGATTAGGAACCTGATAGATGTTCATGTTGCCTCCCCGGAAACAGTGCCGGAAATTCCTTTGATGTGCACTTGAGATGCGTCGGTATTTCTCCAAAGAGGAAGGGATGATGCAGCACAACGACGGTAAGTATTTCCCTCAGTTATGAAACCAAGGTAATCAAACCAGTAGGAGGACCACGCAACACTATGTAAACGGTACCTGCACACAAAGAACAAATACGTGCAACCCGATGTGTTAAAGGGGTTGTCAATCCCTTTCGGGTAACTGTGCCAGAAATTGACGTGTCGATGAGATAAAATTTTAATAGATTTATAGATGCATATAAAAGCAAATAAAACTCAGCGAGGTATTTTTGGGTTTTTAATAATATAGATCTAAAGATAAAAGCAAATAAAAATAGTTCTCAAAAGAAAATAGTAGATCAGAAAGCAAATATGATAGAAAATAGACACGAGGGTCGTAGATTTCACTAGTGGCTTGTCTCAAGAAATAGCACACGGTGAGTAAACAAATTACTGTTGGGCAATTAGTAGAAAATCGAGTAGTTATGACGATATCCAGGCAATGATCATTATATAGGCATCACGTCCAAGTTTAGTAGACCGACGCCTGCTTGCATCTACTACTATTACTCCACACATCGACCGCTATCCAGCATGCATCTAGTGTATTAAGTTCATGGAGAAACGAAGTAATGCAATAAGAACGATGCCATGATGTAGATGAGATATATTCATGTAGGAATAGGCCCCATCTTGTTATCCTTAATAGAAATGATACATGTGTGTCTTGATGTCCCTTCTGTCACTGGGAAAGAACACCGCAAGATCGAACCCATCACAAAGCACCACTTCCCATGGCAAGAAAAAACGATCTAGTTGGCCTAACTAAACCAAAGATTCGAAGAAGACGTACGAGGCTATAAATAATCATGCATTTAAGAGATAAAAAAGAATCAAATAACTTTCATGGATATAGATCTGATCATAAACTCAAAGTTCATCGGATCCCAACAAACACACCACAAAAAGAGTTACATCAAATAGATCTCCAAGATACCATTGTATTGAGGTTCAAATAGAGAGAAGAAGCCATCTAGCTACCGGCTACGGACATGTCGTTCTATGGTGAACTATTCACACATCATCGGAGAGGCACCAATGAGGATGATGAACCCCCCCCCCCCTCGAGACTCCCCTTTGGTACTTCTTCGGCCCAACTTGTGTCTTCTGGTCTAGAAATATTCTCCAAAAAGTTTGGCTGCATTTGGACTCCATTTGGTATTGATTTTCTGCAAAGTGAAAAAACAAGAAAAAATAGCAACTAGCACTGGGCACTATGTCAATAGGTTAGTCCCAAAAAATGATATTTAAAGTTGCTATAAAATGGTTGTAAAACATCCAAGAATGATAATATAACAGCATGGAATAATCAAAAATTATAGATACGTTGGAGACGTATCAGCTCCTCGGCCAGATCTAATGTCATGGTAGAGGAAGCATTCACGGGTTTAGGTTGTCAAGATTGATGTCTCGATGAGGGGTTGGAGCTTTAGACTTTTCTAGAATTTTGGTTGAACCGAGATTTAGGCGCTCCTGTGTATAAACTACACTGGAGCAGATCCGATCATCGAACGATGGCGCCATCGAGATGCTCTGACCACACATCAAAACTTGTAAGGACCACCAATGTTGGTGCTACATCTAGCGGATCTTAGGCACGGGGTCCCAATCTGATGATCTTGGCTAGGTGGTAACATGGCAAAGAGGGACACGATGTTTTACCCAGGTTCGGGCCCTCTCAAAGAGGTAAAATTCTACGTCATGCTTCAGCATTGATTGTGGATGGAGTATGATATGTCTCCGTCGTATCTATAATTTTTGATTGATCCATGCCAATATTCTACAACTTTCATATACTTTTCGCAACTTTTTATACTATTTTTTGGGACTAACATATTGATCATGTGCCCAGTGCCAGTTCCTGTCTGTTGCATGTTTTTTGTTCTGGAGAATATCCATATCAAATGGAGTCCAAATGGAATAAAAACGGACGGAGATTTTTTTTGGAATATATGTGAATTTTGGGAAGAAAAACTAACACGACACGATGCCCGAGTGGGCCACGAAGGTGGGGGCGCGCCCCCCTGCCCAGGGCGCGCCCTGGGCCCTCGTGTCCACACCGTAAGGTGGTTGATGCACTTCTTTCGCCGCAAGAAAGCTAATTTCTGGATAAAATCGTGTCAAAAGATGAGCCCAATCGGAGTTACGGATCTCCGAGAATTTAAGATACGGTGAAGGGCCAGAATCTGGGAACGCAGAAACAGAGAGAGACAGAGAGACAGATCCAATCTCGGAGGGGCTCTCGCCCCTCCGCCGCCATGGAGGCCATGGACCAGAGGGGAAACCCTTCTCCCACCTAGGAAGAAGGTAAAGGAAGAAGAAGAAGAAGGAGGGGGCTCTCTCCCCCTCGCTTCTGGTGGCACCGGAGTGCCACCGGGGCCATCATCGTGTGACGGCGATCTACACCAACACCTCCATCATCTTCACCAACATCTCCATCACCTTCCCCCATCTATCTAAAGCGGTCCACTCTCCCGCAACCCGCTGTACCCTCTACTTGAACATGGTGCTTTATGCTTCATATTATTATCCAGTGATGTGTTGCCATCCTATGATGTCTGAGTAGATTATCGTTGTCCTATCGGTGATTGATGAATTGCTATGATTGGTTTGAATTGCTTCTGGTTATGTTGTTGTCCTTTGGTGCCCATCATATGAGCGCGCGCGTGGATAACACCATAGGGTTAGTTGTATGTTGATAGGACTACCTATTGGAGGGCAAGAGTGACAGAAACTTCAACCTAGCGTAGAAATTGATGCATACGAGATTGAAGGGGGACCAATATATCTTAATGCTATGGTTGGGTTTTACCTTAATGAATGTTAGTAGTTGCGAATGCTTGCTAATAGTTCCAACCATAAGTGCATAGAATTCCAAGTAAGGGATGACATGCTAGCAGTGGCCTCTCCCACATAAAACTTGCTATCGGTCTAGTAACGTAGTCAATTGCTTAGGGGAAATTTCGCAACTCCTACCACCAGTTTTCCACACTCGCTATATTAACTTTAGTTGTGTCTTTATCTTAACAGCCCCTAGTTTTATTTACGTGTTCTTTATATTTTTGCAAACCTATTCCAAAAACAACTACAAAGTACTTCTAGTTTCATACTTGTTCTAGGTAAAGTAAACGTCAAGCGTGCGTAGAGTTGTATCGGTGGTCGATAGAACTTGAGGGAATATTTGTTCTTCCTATAGCTCCTCGTTGGGTTCGACACTCTTACTTATCGAAAGAGGCTACAACTGATCCCCTACACTTGTGGGTTATCAAGACCTTTTTCTAGCGCTGTTGCTGGGGAGCAATAGCGTGGGGTGAATATTCTCGTGTGTGCTTGTTTGCTTTATCACAAAGTAGATTTTATTTGCTATCCTAAGTTGTTTTCTATCATTAGTTATGGGTAGGAAATGCAAAATACAAAAAAAATTAGTGGTACCTACTGAACCAATGGTTGAAGAACCACTCAAAATCTATCACACTCCTGAAGCTTTTTACTTGGATCATCTTCGATCCCTATGTGCTCGTGCTGAAACCCCAGCTAGCTTAGTTGAGGGCAAATCTTTATATGAGCATGCTTGTTATGTGCGGCACCGCATATCTGAAAAAGGGAAACTTTTACCGGATCAAATTCATCGTTTGCAAGGCTATGCTTGGAATTTATGTGAAATATATGATTTTACTTGTTGTTCTGAAGACCCTAAGAAAGACCTTCCCTACCAATGTGAGTTTAGTGATAATGGAATCGTATCTTCGTATGCTAAGGGTGTTTATAGTTACTATGATGTTCAACAAATTGAAGAATTTGTTGCTTTTAAGGGTGCTTATGAAAATGCTTCTTTGATTGAAAAGTATGATGCTACTCTTTACAAATCTGAAAATTTTGCCATATTTAAATATTGTTATGATAATTATGCTTCTAATGCCTATGTTAAACCATATATTGAGGACTCCTCCGCTGTCCAAGAAGAGACTAATATTTTGCAGGAGTCTATGGAAGAAGAAATTAATGACCTTGTGAGCTCATTGGATGAAAAAGATGAGGAGGAGAGCGAAGAACAAAAGGAGGAAGAGCGGATTGATCACCCGTGCCCACCTTCTAATGAGAGTAACTCTTTATCTCATACATTGTTTAATTTCCCTTCGTGCTTACCGAAGGATGAATGCTATGATGATTTCTATGATCCCGTCGATTCTTGTGAAATGTCCCTTTTTGATGATGCTTGCTATGCTTGTGGCCAAGATGCCAATATGAATTATGCTTATGGAGATGAACTTGCTATAGTTCCTTATGTTAAACATGGGATAGTTGCTATTGCACCCACACATGATAGTCCTATTATCTTTTTGAATTCTCCAAAGTACACTATATCGGAGAAGTTTGCACTTATTAAGGATTATATTGATGGGTTTCTTTTTTCCGTTACACATGATGGGTTTGATGAATATAATATGCATGTGCTTGCTGCTCCTACTTGGAATTATTATGAGAGAGGAACAACATCTCCGCCTCTCTATGTTTCTAACACGATAAAATTGCAAGAAACTGCTTATACTATGCATTGGCCTTTACTTGATGTGCATGAATTGTTATTTTATGACATGCCGATGCATAGGAAGAGAGTTAGACTTTGTTGTTGCATGATATATATCATTTTGTGCTCACCACTAAATGCCAAATCATTGCTAATTAAAATTGTCTTTGAAATACCTTGGGATCCAGGTGGATCCATTACTTGAGCACTATATGCCTAGCTTAATGGCTTTAAAGAAAGAGCTGCCAGGGAGACAACTCGGAAGATTTAGAGAGTCATTTATTTATGTTATGTGCTTTTATAAAGTTTAAAAAAAATAAAGAGGGTAACTTAAACCTTTTTCAAAAAGAAAAGTGAAAGTAAGATGGACGAGCACCGTTGAAATGGGGGAGCTCCCTGAACTTTGTTCCTGCCCATGGAAACTTTGCAAATCTTGAATTACAGAAACTTTTCATCAAAAATAATTATCCCCTTTTACAATTCCATTGTATTATAAAAATAATGTGCCAAGGTTTGCCTTTAGGATGTTTACAATGCTTGTTGGTTTGTGCGGTGCAGGACAGAAACTTTGGCTGTAGTGCGCGATTTTACTTTTTTTGCTGGAACGTCAAATGGTTCTGAAACTTTTTGTACTGTCTTTCTATACAAATTTTTTATTTTTCCTAATTTTGGCAGAATTTTTCAAGTATCAGAGGTATGGTGAATGTTCAGATTATTACAGACTGTTCTGTTTTAGACAGATTCTGTTTTTGATGCAGAGTTTTCTTGTTTACATGAAACTATCAATTTCCATCAGTGGATTAAGCCATGGAAAAGGTATATTACAGTAGCTACAATGCAAAAACAAAATATGAATTGGTTTGCAACAGTACTTAGAGTAGTGATTTGCTTTATTATACTAACGGATCTTACCGAGTTTTCTGTTGAAGTTTTGTGTGGATGAAGTGTTCGAAGATCGAGGAGGTCTCGATGTGAGGAGAAGAAGGAGAGGAAAGAGCTCAAGCTTGGGGATGCCCAAGGCACTCCAAGTAAATATTCAAGGAGACTCAAGCGTCTAATCTTGGGGATGCCCCGGAAGGCATCCCCTCTTTCTTCAACAAGTATCGGTATGTTTTTGGATTCGTTTCATTCATGTGATATGTGCAGATCTTGGAGCGTCTTTTGCATTTAGTGTTCACCTTTTCTTTTATGCACCATGCTAGTATGAGATAGTCCTTGGTTGATTTATAGAATGCTCTTTGCACTTCACTTATATCTTTTGAGTATGGCTATATAGAATACTTCATGTGCTTCACTTACATCATTTGAAGTTTGGATTGCCTGTTTCTCTTCACATAGAAAACCGCCATTTGTAGAATGCTCTTTTGCTTCACTTATAATTGTTAGAGCATGGGCATAACTTTTGTAGAAAGAATTAAAACTCTCTTGCTTCACTTATATCTATTTAGAGAGTTGACAGGAATGGGTCATTCACATGGTTAGTCATAAAATCCTACATAAACTTGTAGATCGCTGAATATGATATGTTTGATTCCTTGCAATAGTTTTGCGATGTAAAGATGGTGATATTAGAGTCATGCTAGTGGGTAGTTGTGGATTGTAGAAATACTTGTGTTGAGTTTTGTGATTCCCGTAGCATGCACGTATGGTGAACCGTTATATGACGAAGTTGGAGCATGATTTATTTATTGAGTGTCATCCTTTGTGTGGAGGTCGGGGGCACGTGATGGTTAACTCCTACCAACCTCCCCCCTAGGAGCATGCATGTAGTACTTGGTTTCGATGGCTAATAAATTTTTGCAATGGGTATGTGAGTTCTTTATGACTAATGTTGAGTCCATGGATTATACGCACTCTCACCCTTCCACCATTGCTAGCCTCTCTTGTACTGCGCAACTTTCGCCGGTACCATACACCCACCATATACCTTCCTCAAAATAGCCACCATACCTACCTATTATGGCATTTCCGTAGCCATTCTGAGATATATTTCCATGTAAATCCACCGTTCCGTTTGTTATGACACGCACCATCATTGTCATATTACCTTGCATGATCGTAAGATAGCTAGCATGATGTTTCCATAGCTTGTCCGTTTTTTGATGTCATTGCTACGCTAGATCATTGCACATCCCCGTACACCACCGGAGGCATTCACGTAGAGTCATATTTTGTTCTAGCTTCGAGTTGTAATCTTTGAGTTGTAAGTAAATAAAAGTGTGATGATCTTCATTATTAGAGAATTGTCCCATGTGAGGGAAGGCCAAATAAAAAAAAGGAGATGGCCTAAAAAATATAGAGAGGGGCTAAAAAAAGAGAAAGCCCCTGAAAAAAACAAAAAACAAAAAAAGAGAGAAAAGAGAGAAGGGACAATGCTACTATCCTTTTCCACACTTGTGCTTCAAAGTAGCACCATGATCTTCATAATAGAGAGTCTCTTGTTTTGTCACTTCCATATACTAGTGGGAATTTTCATTGTAGAACTTGGCTTGTATATTCCAACGACGGGCTTCCTCAAATGCCCTAGGTCTTCATGAGCAAGCAAGTTGATGCACACCCACTAGTTTTCTTTTTGTGCTTTCACACACTTATAGCTCTAGTGCATCCGTTACATGGCAATCTCTACTAACTCACAATGATATCGATCAATGGACATCTCCATAGTCCATTGATTTTCCTAGTCGATGTGAGACTTTCTCCCTCCTTTTGTCTATCACCACCTTCTATTCCACCCATAGTGCTATGTCCATGGCTCACGCTCATGTATTGCGTGAAAGTTGAAAAAGTTTGAGAATACTAAAGTATGAAACAATTTCTTGGCTAAAATCGGGGTTGTGCATGATTTAAATACTTTCTGTGGTGAAGATGGAGCATAGCCAGACCATATGATTTTGTAGAGATAACTTTCTTTGGCCATGTTATTTTGAAGAGACATGATTGCTTTATTAGTATGCTTGAAGTATTATCGTCCTAATGTCAAATGATAGACTATTGCTTTGAATCACTCGTGTCGTAATATTCATGCCATGATTAGATCACATGATCAAGATTATGCTAGGTAGCATTCCACATCAAAATTATCTTTTTTATAATTTACCTACTCGAGGACGAGCAGGAATTAAGCTTGGGGATGCTGATACGTCTCCGTCGTATCTATAATTTTTTATTGTTCCATGCCAATATTCTAAAACTTTCATATACTTTTGACAACTTTTTATACTATTTTCTGGGACTAACATATTGATCTTGTGCCCAGTGCCAGTTCCTGTTTGTTGCATGTTTTTTGTTTCACAGAATATCCATATCAAAGGGAGTCCAAACGGATGAAGATTTTTTTGGAATATATGTGAATTTTGGGAAGTGAAACTAACACAAGACGATGCCCGAGTGGGCCACGAGGGGGGGCGCCCCCTGCCCAGGGCGCGCCCTGGGCCCTCCTGGCCACACCGTAAGGCAGTTGATGCCCTTATTTTGCCGCAAGAAAGCTAATTTCTGGATAAAAATCGTGTCAAAAGATGAGCCCAATCGGAGTTACAGATCTCCCAGAATTTAAGAAACGGTGAAGGGCCAGAATCTGGGAACGCAGAAACAGAGAGAGACAGGGAGACAGATCCAATCTCGGAGGGTCTCTCGCCCCTCCGCCCCCATAGAGGCCATGGACCAGAGGGGAAACCCTTCTCCCGTCTAGGGAGAAGGTCAAGGAAGAAGAAGGAGGAGGGGGGCTCTCTCCCCCTCGCTTCCGGTGGCACCGGAGTGCCACCGGGGCCATCATCATGTGACGGCGATCTACACCAACACCTCCGTCATCTTCACCAACATCTTCATCACCTTCCCCCATCTACCTACAGCGGTACGCTCTCCCGCAACCCGTTGTACCCTCTACTTGAACATGGTGCTTTATGCTTCATATTATTATCCGATGATGTGTTGCCATCCTATGATGTCTGAGTAGATTATCGTTGTCCTATCGGTGATTGATGAATTGCTATGATTGGTTTAATTGCTTGTGGTTATGTTGCTATTCTTTGGTGCCCATCATATGAGCGCACGCGTGGATCACACCATAGGGTTACTTGTATGTTGATAGGACTACCTATTGGAGGGCAAGAGTGACAGAAACTTCAACCTAGCGTAGAAATTGATGCATACGGGATTGAAGAGGGACCAATATATCTTAATGCTATGGTTGGGTTTTACCTTAATGAACGTTAGTAGTTGCGGATGCTTGCTAATAGTTCCAATCATAATTGCATAGAATTCCAAGTAAGGGATGACATGCTAGCAGTCGCCTCTCCCACATAAAACTTGCTATCGGTCTAGTAACGTAGTCAATTGCTTAGGGGCAATTTCGCAACTCCTACCACCACTTTTCCACACTCGCTATATTAACTTTAGTTGTGTCTTTATCTTAACAGCCCCTAGTTTTATTTACGTGTTCTTTATATTCTTGCAAACCTATTCCAAAAACAACTACAAAGTACTTCTAGTTTCATACTTGTTCTAGGTAAAGTAAACGTCAAGCGTGCGTAGAGTTGTATCAGTGGTCGATAGAACTTGAGGGAATATTTGTTCTGCCTTTAGCTCCTCGTTGGGTTCGACACTCTTACTTATCGAAAGAGTCTACAACTGATCCACTACACTTGTGGGTTATAAAGAGAGTACAAAGTACATGATGATCAACCTCGAGATTGTATTTCTATGTCCCTAACCTAATCCTACAGACTAAAACCTCTCGCTCCTCGGCTTATATAGAAACCAGGGGTACCTAGGGTTACATGTAGGTCAGTTATATCTAGGGACAAAAATGTCGATGATTCAAACATGTCTTGAAGTGTGCGCCAAGTCTTCGGAGGATTCCATCTTCAGTACATCATGGGTCACGACAAACATGGTCCATCCTTCGGTTGTCTGGGGTCCTCGGCCCAGCCCATGAATGGTAGGCCGTCGTGCTTAGCACCCCCAGTCCAGGACACCGTCGCAGCCTAATGAACCCGATATGAAATAAGTAGACGGTAAAGACACACCACTACGTTGGGTGAACCGAATGGCACCACACCGACCGAAAAATTACCGAACATGCTCCTCCCCCTATCACTGACCTCTTACCGGGTCATCGAGACCACATCACAAGTGTCCATCAGAATGGATCCTAAAAGCAACGACCCCCTCCCAAGTATTTACCTCTCAGCACCCTAGCACAAAAGGAATTGTAGGTTAGAGAGCAATTCCTAGTAAGGAAGTACTAAAGTGGTGGAGATCTTGAAACCCCATGCCACCAAACCACTAATAATTGTTGAAATTTTGTTGCTTGGACCAAAATGTTTTGTTGGAACAACTCGCGGTAATGATTCCAATAATATATTGAGTAAGTCAAGCCATCTTCTCCAATGAAGCCTTCTCTTGTTACTCTCTCCTTCCCACGAAACTTTAGCAATGAATGATGATATTTTCTAGCATGTAGTTTTGGACAAAAGAAAAACGACTCATCAAATAGGGTGAATATTGACGACACAACAAATTTCTCCTACACATTCTCTTGTTACATGGAAGTTGAGGATGTCGAGGTTCGCTTCCCCATACAACGGTTTTGGTTTGTCCTCCCTTTGAGGCATTGGCGCTTGCGGTAAGGTGGTATGATGCTCCCGCAAAGTGCCTTTTGTGCTCCTTCGGGAGCATAAAACTGGTCTTCCCATCTTATCCCTTTTTAGGCGTGTAACACCAGATCTAGCTTCCTCGATGGAGGGTGTGTGAAGGATAATTGCGATTGAGGTTTTTCTTCTCTGTAATGCGCTTTATGTCTTTGTGAGGTGTGTTCAATGGCATGTTCCTTGTATGTCGTTTTCCATCGCTTGGTTGAGTGGCAGGATCGTGGCCTTTCTATTTGTCATCGTCTAATTTCCCATAATCAACTCGGCAATATGTTTTCCTTTATACGAATAAGTAATGCTCGTGTTGGTTTTTCCAAAAAAGATTACCTTCCACTTGAATGACCCATTTTGGGCTGAAATTGGAATATTTTTAACAATGCTTCTCATATTTATCTTCTATTTATGCCCAAACTTTGCGTCCATGAACGAAACCCAGGAGAACAATATTATTGGTAGAGTAATGGAAGACCTTTTCTAACACTAGCATAGTATATTAAAAAACTTCTTATATTACGGGACGAAGGGTGTAGTTCATCTTCATTTGTGTAACACAAAAAACATCACATTACAATACAGTGGCAAAAATGACAATTTTGACATGTGGGCAAAAACAATTCAAAAAGTGAACTGGTTTGAAAAAAATTCACTCAGCTTACCATTTTGTGTAGCGCCCGACACGCAGGCGCCCCACCCTACTATGCAGCGCCTCGCTCTTAGGTGTTGCACGCCTAGCCAGCGTGGCACCCCGGGGCCCGCACCCAGTAGTGCAGCGCCTAAGGGATAGGCGACACACTTGTATGTGCATCGCCTAGATCTTAGGCGCTACACATCCTGTTACAAGTTCCATCCTGGCCCCCTCCCCCCACCCCACACACCACAACCCCCAACCCCGGCCCACCACGTGATTTCTCTCTCTCCCCCTCTCAAATCCTTCTCCAAATCTTGCAAATTTGAAGATTATATCCATGGATTTCGAACCCAATCCCTCCCTCAAGTTAATCTCCTCTAATCACCTTGTTTTGATCCAAAAATGCTAACAGTTGCTCATTTGTTGCTAGTTTGTGGAAACCCTAGTTTTTTATGTATCTTGCAATATGTATGGAGATAGGAGATGTTTGTTTGACAATTTCTTAGGATTAGAGTTGTTAGTATGTTAGGGTTAGGATTGTGTGTGTTGTTATGTTGGTGCTAGGATTAGGGTTGTTGGTATGTGACGGTTGTGCTTATGGTCATTGTTATGTCGGGGTCAGGGTTATTGTTCCATATGTATGTTAGGGTTTGTATTCCATGTAAATCTTCAGATGAGTACTTATGGAAGATATGTTACGTTTTGTTATTTGAATGCTTATAGGGTTGGGAAGAACATGTGTGTTTGTCCATCATGTGGACAAACACGCCTTTTTGAAAGGCAATATTGAACCCGACCCGGATGATCTTGACATGGTGTTTGATAGTAGTCCTAGCTATGCGAAGGTCTTGGAACAAGTGAGGAAAGATTTTAATTGGATGAACCCAAGTGATACCATTGAGTTGGAGGGAAGGCATAATGTTGGTTTTGGTATGCACATCTGTTGGAAGATAATGCGTGTGAACTCCGAGCAATGTTGGATTTCATACAAGGAGACGGTGGCTGAATCACTTGACGGGGCTCTTGAGTTATTTGCTACGAAGAAGTAAGATTCTAGTGTGCATTTGGACTTGAACCGGACCCCCCTTGGTTGTTAGTAGTCCCCCACCCATGAACCAAGATGAAATTGCTGAACGTCCTTTGACACAACAAGTGATGCCTACATAGAGCCCGATTCCTGACAACCACGATGAAGCTTTGCAAGAGGAGAATGATGAGTATGAGTACGATGACAATGAAGTTGATCTCCATGACAACAGTGTGGGTGCGACAAATATCATTTGCAAGATAGAATGGACCATTCCATCCCTTATTCCCGTGGCTATGAATCGAAGTCGGATGACGAAGGTCCGGATGAAGGAGTTGATTAGGGGTTCACAGTGAAGGAGGCCGAAGCTTTCGAGAAGGTATTCGGGCGGGATCATCGGACTCCATTGTTTAAGGATGTTAGTCTCACGGATGAAGCCGTGGTAGATGGAGGCCAAGGTATATCTCCTGGAGTTACGCGAAGCTCTCACTGGGATTTGGAAGATGGCAAGAACGATATTTCTCCTGGGTCTAAGTTCCAAACCTTCTTGGAGTTGAAGATGTGGCTCGACAACTACTTGGTTACGCATTATTGTCCACACAAGGTAGTGAACTCGGACGTCAATGTGCGCTACATGCTTGCATGTGAAGACAAAAAATGTCCATGGATTGTGCGTGCAAAGACCACGGAAAGGAGGGCCCACTTGGCATGTAGTGAGTTGTGTATCAAGTCTGCTACTGGATGCCAAATTTCTATTAATGCACCGAGTCAAATCAACTCTCACCCAAATCAACCAAAAGGCATTACTTGGTACAAACACTAAATAAAACACCAAAAACACAATCATATCACTAGTTTAATTGTGTATTATTGAAAAACATAAATAAAACCAAAAAGCTAAAAGATAACTATTGGGTTGCCTCCCAACAAGCGCTATTGTTTTACGCCCCTAGCTAGGCATAATGCATATATTCTTATGTGTTGTCATCTTTGGTTTTTGGAATATTTTCAAGAGTTTATCAAATTTGGGAGGCTCTTTACGGTTCCCATCATTCTCTTGAGGAGGAACCATCTTTAGATCTAAGATATCAAGACAATTATTTCAAAGAGCAATCAAAGTGTCCGTGTGATTGAGTTTCCCACTAATATTCCTGAGAGGTTGATTATTCTTTTGCAATTCAATTAATTTTTTTGTATGTCACCCAACTTGTCTAATATTTGAATCCCCTCTTGAGTGAAAGCAAGTCCCTTTTGTGGTGGCGGAACTCCCAATATATATACCCTCTATTATTTCATAAGCGTCATTAGCATTAATCTCAATAAAATTCCCTTTAGCAGCAAAATCCAAAAGTTGTCTATGTGACATAGTTAACCTGATATAAAAATTGTGAAGCAATTTTTTTGTGTCTCCTTTAATAGAGCAAGCACGGTAGGATTCTAATAGCCTATACCAGGCATCTTTATGATTTTCTCCTTGTTTCCGCTTGAAGGAAAGGTGAAAATGATCGAGAAGAGGGGTCTAGAGGGGGGTGATTAGACACTTAGCAAGCAAAGTTGGCAGATTTTAATTCCTACAAGTTAAGGTTGAGTTTACCACATGTTAAAGCATTCACAATACATTTCAAGCATGCATGATGTGAGTATAGGCAACAGAAAAGGTAAATCATGCAATTTACGAGAAAGTTAAGGGTGGGGATTGGAGTATGCCAATGCAATGGAGACGCGGAGTTTTTAGCATCGTTCCGATAGGTGGTGCTATCGTACGTCAACGTTGATGTAGACTTCAACCCATGAAGGGTAACGGCTGCGTGAGTCCATGGAGGGCTCCACCAAGGGAGGGTCCACAAAGAAGCAACCTTGTCTATAATTTTCTATTGTTCCATGCTGTTATATTATCATTGTTGGATGTTTTACAATCATTTTATAATAATTTTATATCATTTTTGGTACTAACCTATTGACATAGTTCCAAGTGCCAGTTGTTGTTTTCTGCATGTTTTTTACATCGCAAGAAATCAATATCGAACGGAGCCCAAACACCGCGAAACTTTTTGGAGATTTTTTGTGGACCAGAAAGAACACTATGGGCCCTGGTGGCACCTAGGGGGAGTCCCGCGGAGGGGACAACCCACCAGGGCGCGCCAGGAGGCCCAAGCGCGCCTTGGTGGGTTGTGCCCACCTCGAGTGCCTCCCCGGACCACCTCTTTGCTCTATAAATACACCAATATTCCAGAAACCCTAGGGGAGCCGGCGAAATATTCATCCAGCCGTCGTAGAGTCTAGAAACACCAGATCCAATGTAGACATCATCAAGGAGGGGTTCACCACATCCATTGGTGCCTCTCCGATGATGCGTGAGTAGTCCCTTGTAGACCTTCGGGTCCATAGTTAGTAGCTAGATGGCTTCCTATCTCTCTTTTTATTCTCAATACAATGGTATCTTGGAGATCCATATGATGTAACTCTTTTTGCGGTGTGTTTGTTGGGATCTGACGGACTTTGAGTTTATGATCAGACCTATCTTTTTATATCCATGAAAGTTATTTGAGTTTCTTTTATATCTTATATGCATGATTGCTTATAGCCTCATATTTCTTCTCTGATATTGCATTTTGTTTGGCCAAGTTGATCTCTTTATCTTGCAATGGGAAGAGGTGCTCGGTGGTGGGTTTGATCTTACGGTGCTTGATCTCAGTGACTGAAGGGGAACCGAAACGTATGTATCATTGCCACTAAGGATAAAACGACAAGATCCATATCTAACGCCATAGATAAACGGATCTTGTATACATCATGTCATTGTTCTTAATGCATTACTCCATTTTACCATGAACTTAATACACAAGATGCATGCTTGATAGCGGTCGATGTGTGAAGTAATAGTAGTAGATGCAGGTAGGAGTCTGTCTATTAATCTTGGATGTGATGCCTATGTAATGATTATTGCCTGGACATCATCATGATTATTTGAAGTTCTATCAATTGCCCAACAGTAATTTGTTCACCCACCATTGCTATTTTTCTCGAGAGAAGCCACTAGTGAAACCTACGGCCCCCGGGTCTTCTTTCTATATTATATTTGCCTTTGCGATCTATTTGCCTTTGCATTTATTTTCAGATCTACTAAACCAAAAACCCAAAAATACCTTGCTGCAATTTCTCTTATTTATCAACCAATCTACCAGTATTTATCTCTCTCATGTTCGTTACCCGAAAGGGATTGACAACCCCTTTAACACGTCGGGTTGCGAGGAGTTGTTATTTGTGTGCAGGTGTTGTTTACGTTGTGTTGCTTGGTTCTCCTACTGGTTCGATAATCATGGTTTCACATCTGAGGAAATACCTACCGTCGCTGTGCTGCATCATCCCTTCCTCTTTGGGGAAAAACTGACGTAGCTTTAAGCGACATCAAAAGGAATTTCTTGCGCCGTTGCCGGGGAGAACCTTCAACATATACCAGGTTTTAATCACAAATCTTATCTCCTTGTAATTTACATTATTTGCCATTTGCCTCTCATTTTCCTCTCCCCCACTTCACCAACATTTGCCATCTTTCCCATTTGCCATTTTTTCGGTCGGATCTATCGCCACTTGTGTTGTTGTGTGCAATTACTCAAAAATGATGCAAGAGAACACTAAGTTGTGTGATTTTTCCAATACAACTTGTTTACAGTTACTCAAAAATGATGCAAGGGAACACTAAGTTGTGTGATTTTTCCAATACCAACAACAAAGATTTTATTGGCACTCCGATTGCTCCTCCCGCCACTAGTACGGAGACTTGTGATATTAATACCGCTTTGTTGAATCTTATCATGAAAGATCAATTTTGCGGCACTCCTAATGAGGATGTCGCGTCCCATCTCAATACCTTCATGGAATTATGCGACATGCAAAATAAAAGAGATGTGGACAACGATATTGTGAAATTGAAATTGAAATTGTTTCCGTTTTCTTTGCGAGATCACGCAAAAATTTGGTTTTCTTCTTTACCTCGCAATAGCATTGATTCTTGGAACAAATGCAAAGATGCTTTTATCACTAAATATTTTCCGCCCGCAAAAATTATATCCCTTAGAACCCAAATCCTGAATTTCAAGAAACTTGATCATGAGCATGTTGCACAATCTTGGGAAAGGATGAAAATGATGCTGAGGAATTGCCCAACTCATTGTTTAAATCTTTGGATGATCATACAATTTTTTTACGATGGATTGAATTTTGTTTCTCGAAATATTTTGGATTCCATCGCTGGTGGCACCTTTATGGAAATACTTTGGGTGGAGCAACCAAATTGCTTGATAATATTATGGCGAATTATGCGCAATGGCATACCGAAAGGGCGCCTACAAGCAAAAAGATTAATGCGGTTGAGATTGATTCTTTGAATGAAAAATTTGATCCTCTTATGAAAATGGTTGCTAGTAAAAGTGCTCCTATTGATCCTAATGATATGCCTTGGTATACCTTGATTGAGCAAACTAGTGATGCTATAGATGTGAAATTTATCTCTAAAAATAATTTTAATAACAATGATTATAGAGGTAATTTTAATCCTAGGCTTTTTCCTAGTAATTCCTCTCATAATTATGGTAATTCCTATGGAAATCAATCTTACAATAATAATAGGCATACCTCTAATCTAGAGAATACTATTAAAAAAATTATCAATACTCAAAACGTTTTCAAGGCTTCCATAGAAGAAAAATTGAATAAGATCGATGATATGTCTAGGAGTATTGATAGGATTTCTCATGATGTGGAAAATCTCAAGTTAAAAAATTTTGTGCCTAAAGTTGAAGAATCAATTATAGCTCTTTATGTTTATATGGATGAAAGTAAGAAAAGAACCGCCATGCTTAGAACTAAACGAGAATTATTAGAAAATGTGTTTTCTAGTGATTGCTTTCATAAAAATGATGAAGACATTAAGATGATTGGTGTTTCTTCCATTGATTATTTATTTAGGAAAGTTCAAATTGATGATAAAGGGACTTAAGAAGAGTCAACTTTAGGTAGAAGGCGTCCCAATATTTCGGAGGGTGAAAATCTTATTGAAAATTTTGATAAAAGTGGGTTTGGAGAGGTCAAGACTTTAACTAGTGATGCACCCACTATTTTGGATTACAAAGACTTTAATTATGATAGTTTCTCGTTCATTGATTGTATTTCTTTGTTGCAATCCATGATTCATTCACCCCATGCTTATGAACAAAATAAAGCTTTTACTAAACATATTATTGATGTTATGATAAAAGCTTTTGAAGAAAAATTGGAATTAGAAGTTTCAATTCCTAGGAAGTTGCATGATGAATGGTAACCTACCATCAAAATCAAAATTAAAAATTATGAGTGTTGTGCTTTGTGTGATTTGGGTGCTAGTGTTTCCACTATTCGGAAATCTCTTTGTGATGTTCTTGGTCTTACCAATATTGAAGATTGCACTCTTAATTTGCATTTGGCGGATTCCACTATTAAAAAGCCTTTGGGAAGGATCAATGATGTTCTTATTCTTGCAAATAGGAGCTATGTACCCATAGACTTTATTGTTCTTGATATCGATTGCAATCCATCTTGCCCTATTATACTTGGTAGACCGTTTTTGCACACTATTGGCACGGTGATTGACATGAAAGAAGGGAATATTAAATTCCAATTTCCCTTGAGAAAGGGCATGGAACACTTCCCTAGAACCAAGATCAAATTGCCTTATGAATCTATAATGAGGGCAACTTATGGGACATCCAACAAAGATGACAATACTTGAAATCTTGGTATTATGCCTAGCTAAGGGCGTAAAACGATAGCGCTTGTTGGGCGGCAAACCAATGAATAAAATTTATTTTTGCTTTTGCTTGCTGTTCTTGAGTGTTTACACAATTATGCTACTGGTATGATTGTGTATTTTGTTTTTTAATTAGTGTTTGTGCCAAATAGAACTGATAGGATCTTCTTGGGTGATAGTTGTTTGATTATGCTGAAAAAGACAAAACTTTGCGCTCACGAGAAAAATTCTCATTTTTAACACAAAAGTGCTTTTAGTTGATTCTTTTTCAGAACATTAATATAAAAATTGCTCACGTGGCCCTATTTTTTTTCAAGATCTTTAGAGTTCCAGAAGTTTTCAAAACTTCTGGGATTACTACAAACTGTTCTGTTTTTGACAGATTATATTTTCTTTGTGTTGTGTGCTTATTTTGATGGCTCTATGGTTTTCTTTGATGAGTTTTTGCCATAGAAAAGTTGGAATACAATAGATATAATGCAAAAACAAAACATGAGTTGGTTTGATATAGTACTTATAGTAGTGGTTTGCGTTCTTACACTAACGGATCTCACAAAGGTTTTGTTGAAGTTTTGTGTATTGAAGTTTTCAAGTTTTGGGTTATCTTACGATGGATGAAGGAAGGACATAAGAGCCTAAGCTTGGGGATGCCCCGGCATCCCAAGCTATTAATCCAAAGATGAGCAACCAACTAATCTTGGGGATGCCCCCGAGTGGCATCCCCGCTTTCTTCCAACAACTATCGGTATTTCACTCAAAACTATATTTTTATTCGTCAAATGATATGTGTTTTGCTTGGAGCATCTTGTATGATATGAGTCTTTTCTTGTTCTATTTTTCTTTTTAAGTCATCAATCCTTGATGTACGCACCTATTTGAGAGAGCCAAAATTATTCCATGACTTGCTAGAATACCTCTCTATGCTTCACTTAAATTGTTATGAGCTAGGACTTGCTCTATTGCTTCACTTATATCTTTTTGAGCACGGTGTGCTTAGTATTTTTCAAGAAATTCTCTCTTGCTTCATGTATATTATTTTGAGAGCAGAAAGAAAAAGTCATGCTCATGATCTTCACTTATATTTGTTTGATCTTATGAAAAGCAACACATGAAAATTAGTCCCAAAGTGGTAGATATACAAGAAGGATATAATAAAAAATGTCATGAAGATCATTGGACAAAATAAACTTGATTCCTTGTAATAGTTTTGAGACATGATGATATGATATGTGAGTCATGTTGATGAGTAATTGTGCTTTAGTAAGAATACTAGTGTTGAATTTTGTGATTCCCTATGCAAGCACGAAAGTCAATAATTATGCAATGAAATTATATCCTACTTGTGGTGCATTATTCGGTGTTATTTATGCTCAATGTTCACTTAAGGGATTATTTGTTTCATGGTTGGTTGCTTCCCGGTCTTTTGCTAGCCTTCATTTTGCACTAAGTATGATCTCTAATTATGCATCCAAACTCCTTTATCCTAGTTTTGCATACGAGTCTGATGACCCACAAGTGTAGGGGATGTATCATAGCCCTTTCGATAAGTAAGAGTGTTGAACCCAACGAGGAGCAGAAGGAAATGATAGGCAGTTTTCAGTAAGCTATTTTCTGCGAACACTGAAATTATCGGTAACAGATAGTTTTGTGATATGGTAATTGGTAACAAGTGACAAATAGTAAAAGTAAATAAGGTGCAGCAAGATGGCCCAATCCTTTTTGTAGCAAAGGACAAGACTGGACAAACTCTTATATGAAGGAAAACGCTCCCGAGGACACATGGAAATTATCGTCAAGCTAGTTTTCATCACGATCATATGATTCGCGTTCGATACTTTGATAATTTGGTATGTGGGTGGACCGGTGCTTGGGTGCTGCCCTTGCTTGGACAAGCATCCCACTTATGATTAACCTCTATTGCAAGCATCCGCAACTACAAAAGAAGTATTAAGGTAAACCTAACCATAGCATGAAACATAGGGATCCAAATCAGCCCCTTACGAAGCAACGCATAAACTAGGGTTTAAGCTTCTCTCACTCTAGCAACCGATCATCTACTTATTACTTCCCAATGCCTTCCTCTAGGCCCAAACAATGGTGAAGTGTCATGTAGTCGATGTTCAGATGACACCACTGGAGGAGAGACAACATACATCTCATCAAAATATCGAACGGATACCAAATTCACATGACTACTTATAGCAAGACTTCTCCCATGTCCTCAGGAACAAAAGTCACTACTCAAAAGACATAATATTATTCATGATCAGAGGGGTATTAATATGCATAATGGATCTGAACATATGATCTTCCACCAACTAAACCAACTAGCATCAACTACAAGGAGTAATCTACACTACTAGCAACCCACAGGTACCAATCTGAAGTTTTGATACAAAGATTGGATACAAGAGATGAACTAGGCTTTGAGAGGAGATAGTTCTGGTGAAGATGTTGATGAAGATAACCCTCCCCAAGATGGGAGAGTCGTTGGTGATGACAGCGGTGACGATTTCCCCCTCCCGGAGGGAAGTATCCCCGGCAGAACAGCTCTGCCAGAGCCCTAGATTGGTTTCCGCCAAGGTTCCGCCTCGAAACGGCGGCGTTTGGTCCCGAAAGCCTCCTTCTGATTTTTTCCAGGTCAAAACTCCTCATATAGGAGAAGACGGGCATCGGGGGTCACCGGCTAGCCCACGAGGAAGGGGGCACGCCCAGGGGGAGGGGGCGCGCCCCCCACCCTCGTGGACAGGTGGTGCCCCCCTGGCAGATCTCTTTCGCCATATATTTTTTATATTTTTTGAAATGGTGTTTCGTGGAGTTTCGGAGCTTTTTGAGTTGGGCAGAATAGGTCTCCAATGTTTGCTCCTTTTCTAGCCCAGAATTCTAGCTGCCGGCATTCTCCCTCTTCATGTAAACCTTGTAAAATAAGAGAGAAAAGGCATAAGTATTGTGACATAACGTGTAATAACAACCCATAGTGCAATAAATATCAACATAAAAGCATGATGCAAAATGGATGTATCAACTCCCCCAAGCTTAGACCTCGCTTGTCCTCACGTGAAAGCCCATATTAAAAAATATGTCCACATGTTTAGAGATAGAGGTGTCGATAAAAATAAAATACGGACATGAGGGCATCATGATCATTCTTATAACAGCAACACACATATATTGTCATATGATTCTTATGCTAAAGTAACAATTCATTCACAATGTCAAGTATGACTCAGAAACTTCATTGAAAACCAACAAACTATGATCTTAGTCATTGAAGCAATTGCAATTTATCATAACATCAGAAAGAGTCATTATAAGAGCTTTTCAGCAAGTCCACATACTCAACTATCATATAGTCTTTCACAATTGCTTACACTCACACAATACTTATGGGTATGGAGTTTTAATTGGACACAGAGAAAGATAGGGGCTTATGGTATTGCCTCCCAGCCTTTTACCTCGAGGGTAATGTCAACAGTAATAGATTATGATAACTTACATCCAATTTGGTATATATGTCAGGATCTTTCCAACACAATGTGCTTGCCAAAGAAAAAATGTAAAAAGGAAAGGTGATCTTCACCTTGACTCTTATAAGGCAAGAATAATAGATAGGCCCTTCGCAGAGGGAAGCATAGGTTGTCATGTGCCTTTTTTGGTTGAATGCACAAAGTCTTAGCGCAAAAGAACGTCTCTTTATATTGCCACTTATGATAAGGACCTTTATTATGCAGTCCGTCGCTTTTATTACTTCCATATCATAAGATCGTATAAAGCTTATTTCCTCCACACTAATAGATCATACATATTTTAGAGAGTTTGCAACAATGACAACTTACTTGAAGGATCTTACTCAATCCATAGGTAGGTATGGTGGACTCTCATGGCAAAACTGGGTTTAAGGATGTATGGAAGCACAAGTAGTATCTCTACTTGGTGCAAGGAGTTTTGGCTAGCATGAGGGGGAAAGGCAAGCCCAACATGTTGGATGATCCATGACAATATACTTTACTTCTAATATAAGAAAACATAACCCATTATGTTGTCTTCCTTGTCCAACATCAACTCTTTAGCATGTCATATTTTAATGAGTGCTCACAATCATAAAAGATGTCCAAGATAGTACATTTGTATATGAAACCACTTTTTCTTTATTACTTCCTATTAATTTCAACAACGACCAAAATTATGTTTGTCAACTCTCAACAACTTTTATTCATCATACTCTTTATATGTGAAGTCATTACTTCCCATAAGATCAATATGATCTCTTTGATACTTTTTATATTTTCTTTTATTCTCTCATGACCAAAGTGAGGAAATCAAGCCCTTGACTCAACACCAATATTTATTATATAGCTCACGGACTCGATTACAAAGGTAAAGATCATAAAGCAAAAGCTCACAACTAGATCATGCTAACTTTATCCTACTAGATCAAGATATTACCAAAAGGATCGAACTAAGAAAAACTGTAAAGATAGGAGTGTGATGGTGATACGATACCAGGGCACCTGCCCCAAGCTTGGAAGTTGCCAAGGGGAGTGCCCATACCCATATGATTATGTTTCCTTCTTCGAAGGCGGTGATGTAGGCTTCTTCCTTAACTTGCGCTTAAGGACAAAATTTTGCTCCCTTGGGTCATTGATCTCTTGCTCGAGGTTTAATATCTTCTTGCATAGTGCCTGCTTGTTTTCCTGCAAGAGGCGAAAAGGGATAAACTCGATCTTAGGTTTCTTTGCTCTGTTGGGGAGGCTTGACTTTTTAAACTACACATGCATGTCCCCAGGTTGAGGTAGTGGGACTTCGTCTTCATCTGAGCTGGTCCAATCCTTTCCCTTGGGATCATGATCTTCTTCTTCCTCCATGGTCCAACCATAATGCTCCCTGTCCCCATAGGTCTTAGGGCCAGCAAGGAGATCAGCCACATAGCTTTCTCCCTCCGAATCCTGGGACGACACATCACTCCAATCTTCGACAGAAACAGCTCGAAACAAAAACATAGGATTTTTGCGTGATACGGTGGTTAAAACTTTTGGGAGAATATATAATGATTTTTTACTGACCAAAAGGAGTAACGTGCAGGAAATCAGAGTCTGGGAGGCACACAAGGTGCCCACGAGGTAGGGGTGCGCCTAGGGGAAGGGGGCGCGCCCGCCACCGTCGTGGACGCCTCGTGTCCTTTCCTGACTGCCCCTTATTTTTCTATTTTTCTAAATATTCCAAAACGGTGAAAAACTTCCATTAGAACTATTTTAGATTCGGTTTACTTACCGTACCACATACCTCTTCCTTTTCGGAGTCTGAATCATTCTGGAAAGTGTCCCTTATGTATTCCTCCGGGGTTACGGTTTCAGTAACATTGGTTTCAACATTTATAGGGTTACCTGAGATATAATGTTTGATTCTTTGACCGTTCACCACCTTTGGATTCGTGCCTTCGAAGTTGTTGATTTTTATGGCACCAGAACGGTAGACCTCCTCGATAACGTAAGGACCTTCCCATTTAGAGACAAGTTTTTTTGCAAAAAAATCTTAGATGAGAGTTGTATAGCAAGACATAATCACCTACGTTAAACTCACGCTTTTGTATCCTTTTGTCATGCCATCTTTTAACCTTTTCTTTGAACAGCTTGGCATTCTCATAAGCTTGGGTTCTCCATTCATCAAGAGAGCTAATGTCAAATAATCTCTTCTCACCGGCATGTTTGAAATCATAATTGAGCTCTTTGATATCCCAATATGCCTTATGTTCTAGCTCGAGAGGTAAGTGACATGCTTTTACATAAACCATCTTATATGGAGACATACCCATTGTGACGCCCGAAGACCGACGTCCCAGAAGATTCCAGAAGATTCCAGATGTTCCAGGTTCTCCCGTGTGTTTTATTTTTGCTTGTGTTATTTATTTTTGCATTGCATCATGTCATCATGCCATCATGTCATATTTATTTTGCATCTCAACCTAAATAAATCGTGTGGACCTTCGGTCCATTTAAATCGAGGGAAGGATGTCTTCTCTTTATAACATATGTTCTCCCAATATTTAGGGAGCTATAATAAATATTCCATTCGTTGGAATTAACCCAACACACTTGCATATTATTTCCCCATGTCTTTTTCACTTCGAGTTTCTCCTTCAAAAACCTTGCCAATAATTCTTCTCCGTTGTCGGGGGAAACTGTCCGCCACGAACACCTATGGGACCGGAGCCCCTTGTCTGTGCGGTACGAGGGCGGAGGGAGCACGAAGAGCAGATCGTAGCGAGCACGCGGGCAGTTTTACCCAGGTTCGGGCCGCGGTAGACGCGTAAAACCCTACTCCTGCTTAGTTGTGTATTGAGTTGGAGAGCTCGGGAGCTTGAAGAAGCAGCTACACCGAGCGTATGAGTGATCTAGGTTCCGAACCCCCTCCACGTTGTGCATGGGCCTCCTTTTATAGTGCAAAGGGGTCACCGACAGGTGTCAACGTAGGAGAAAGGGGTAAAAACGTAAAAGAGGTGGTAGTTGTAACAGTGCGGGAACAGTGGAGCTATAGTGCGCGAACAGTGGTCGCTACCTACTTTGACAGTGGGGGACAAGGGCATTTAATGCCCGTCGCCGTCGACCCCAAAAGCTCGCGCCCTTGCGTCTTCGTCTGCCACGGCGATGGATCCACCACCGTGGAGTGCCACCGTGTCCCCCAGGCTGCACAGCCATCCGCCACGCGTCCCTGGATAGGCCCCAGGGCGACGCGTGGGCCGATGAGCTGGAGCGCGGGCACACAGCACAACTCTCCCGGCAAGCACCTTGCTGGGGTCTTGATCTTGCCGGGCCCGGGAGCTTGCCGCTCCCCGGGCCCTCGCCGGGACGCATATAGCACCGAGGCGTGTCTTCTATGATGGAATCTTCTAGTCTTCCTGGCAAGCTCCTCTTGCCAGGGCCTTGTGCTAGTGAGGTAATCTTGAGCCTGGTACGGCCTTCCCGGCAAGCTCCACTTGCCGGGGTCTCGATCTTCTGTCTTGCATACTTTGTTTTTGAATGGTTTGATATGGAGCAGGAAGGCCTCCGGCGAGCGCGTGGTAAACCCTGCCGCGGGAAGCTGCAACTGCCCGTGCACAAGTTGGGGTACCGAGGTACCCCTACCTCAGTACACCGACAGGAGCCCCCGGGCCTGGGCCACACACGGTGCCGAGCGCTGTTGGGCCAGGCCCAAAACAGTGCACGGGCACACGCGGCCCACGGCGCGCCGAATCCACTTCCGTATCCGCCGCATCCCCCCGTAACGGCACGCGTCGATTGCGGCGTCGTGGGATGGGACGTGCCCACGTTCTCTTAATGGAAAGAGCGAAACGCCCCCCCACTTCCCCATAAAAGCAGAGGAAGCAGGAGCGATTCCCCTCCTTGCGCTTTCATTGCATCTTCTTCTTCCAGAAATCCCCTTTGCGCTCCGCCTCCACACCTCCGCCGCCGCTGTTCCCCCCTTCCTCCGCCGCCTCCGCCATGGCCCCGAAGACCGAGAAGGCGAAGGCGGAGAAAGCCAAGAGGGAGAAGTCGGAGCAAGCAGCGAAGCTTACCGCGTACCGGAAGCGGAACCTCGTCTTCCCGCCGAAGCTCGGCGCGAGGGAGCTCTGGAACAAGTATTACTTGTTCTGGGCCAAGGAAACCAAGGCGCACCCCCGCACTCGAGCTTATCCGGCCGCCGCCAAGGACAACTACCCCGGCGGGTACTATTTCTTCGCAGCCTTCTTTCACTGCGGTCTTTGCCCTCCTTTCTCTGATTTCTTCTGCGACATCATGCACACCTATGGCTTCCACCTTCTTGACTTCACCCCCAACGCCATCCTCACAATGGCGGTTTTCGCACACATGTGCGAAAACTTCATAGGAATACACCCAAACGTAGCGCTGTTTAGGCACTTTTTCACTCCTAGAGCAGAGGCCGGCGCCCCCCTCTCCGGAGGAATTTCTTGGGTATTTCGTCTGAACAAGAAGGAGTCGTACTTGCCGGGGGAGCTCCGCGGCAAGTGGGAGGAGTGGCGTGCAGACTGGTGTTGGATCGTTGAGGACGAGCCGCAGCCCTTCACCGCGCCGCGCACAACGCCCATCGTGCGCCGCAGGGATTGGAGTGAGATAGACTCGGACGACATCAAGCTCGACATCGCCCTCGTCCGGATTCTTCGTCTTCGGGTAGCAAGGCTGTCCGTTGCAGAAGTAGGCGCAGACTTCCTCCGCCGCCGTATCGCCCCTCTCCAAGACAGGAAAAGGCCGGCCTGGGAGTACGGCAACGCAGCGGATATAATGAGGCTGCGCCCCGGGCTGAACTTCAACTTCACGACGCTGGAGCTGAAGGGGATGGTCCGGGAACTCTTCAAGTATGACCCGGCCCACCCTGAGTGGTTCAGACCTCCCCGGGGAGTGGTGCCCCTCTGCAACAGCACAGTCCGGGACCGTCTTTGCGCCATGATGCCCGCGTGCGATTCGCACGGCGTGGACCGCACGTGGATTCCGCCCAAGCCCATAGACGTCCTCAGCTTCTTCGACAACCTTGTGGAGGTGGCGAAGAACAAGGATGACATCAAGGAGCACACGCGGGACACCACCGACCAGGAGCTTGCATACATGGCTTCTCGGGCTGAAGAGGCCGCTGCAGCCGCAGCGGCAGGAGATTTTGGATATACGCCTGACGAGGCGGAGGCTGCGGATGCGTCCTGCCAGGCGGAGGAGGCGGAGATCCGCAGACTGCTGCAACTTCCTCCCGACGCGCTCGCCGGGGTCCCCTCTCTGAGGCACTCCGGGATCCCCGAAATTGCGGCCGAGGCCGCGGCAAGGGGTGGCGCTGCCGGAGGGAACAGAGGCGCCGCGGGGAGCGGAGGCGCCGGAGGGAGCGGAGGCGCCAGAGGAAAAGAGGCCGCAGCGCAGGGCGCTGGGCCCAGCAAGCCAGCCGGGGAGGAGGAGGAGGAGGAGGCCGAGGCCGCCGAGGACTCCGACGGATCTACGGAGCTCTACGCCGACGACCTCTCCTCGTCGGAGACCTCCCCGCCCCCGGCAAGCCCAAGGCGGTCTCCACTGAAGCGTATCCGCAGGGCGGCGACGGGAGCGAGGGCGCAGGCGCCCCGGCAACAACCAGCTCGCCGGGCGGCTCAAGCTTCCCGGGGAAGCCAAGCTGCGCCGGGGGCGACCGGCGCACCAGCCGCGGCGGAAGCGGCCCGCGCGCAGGCCACGGCAGAGGCGCCCCGCAGGTCGGCGCCAAGCAGGCAGGAGTCTTCTCGGAGCGGAGCAGCGGCTCCGCCCGCTCCCCGGGCTCCGGCTACCACAGGGGCTGGGTCTTCGCAGCCCCCAGCCCCAGGGACCGCCAAGCGCCCGAGGGAATCTTCGTCTTCCGCTCCTCGTGCAGACGCGCCCCAGGTGGAGTATGACTTCTCCGCCTTGAGCGAGGATGACGAGGAGGATCAGGAGTAAGAATCCGGGATCTTACCCCTTCCCAAGTTTCGTCTTGACTATTGTTGATGCTAATTTTGTTTGTTGCTTTGATTTCAGGACCTTGGTTCAGCGCGTGGCGAAGAAAGCCAAGGCGCCTGTGGTCGAGGTCGTGGAAGACTCGGCCACCGCGGCAACTGGAGACGCGCCGGAGCCAAGCCTGCCGGACCCGAGCGCTGCTCCGAGGAGCAGCCCCCAGCGCAGCCCCCAGCGTAAGTCTGGATTCCATCGTTCCGCTCGTCGGGTGCGCTTGGAGGATTTTGGCCTTGCTCTAATGTCTTGATGTTTTTGTCTTCTCTTGTGCAGAGGTGGAGCCACAGCCGCAGGGGCGTTCGGAGGCCGCCCCCGAGGAGCCGCAGGCCCCGCCGTCCACGCCAAGGCAGAACTCCCCGGCAAGGGAGAGCGCTCCGCCAAGGGCGGGTACTCCGCCAAGGGCGAGTACCCCGCCAAGGGCGAGCAGCCCGGCGAGGGCGGCCACTCCGCCAAGGCAGAGCTCCCCGGCGAGGGAGCCCGCCGCTGATGACGTCCGCCAAGGTAAGTCCTATAACTTGTCTTCTTGGCGTTGTCTCTTTTTGGATTTTTGCTTGAGCTTCTTTTTCTTCTTCTTCTTCTAGATCCTCCTCCCCCCGAGCACATGGAGACGGAAGTCATCAACATCGAGGAGGAGGAGGGCGCGCAGGGCGGCGGCGGCGACGTCCCTGTCGCCGAGGACACGGCGGGAGCCGCCGAGCCAGCTGCGCAGGAGACCGCTCCGGCTGCGGACGCAGCGGCCGGGGAGGGGGACGGCGACCGCACCGCCGGCCCGGAGGCGGCGGGAGCATCAAGTGCTGCGCCGGCCGCCGACCCCTCCGCCGGCAAGGAGCAGGGCTATTATCTCGAAGCCCCCAACGACGTCTTCATCCAGGTGCCGTGGGGTTCTTCGTCGCGAGCTCCCGGAGGGCGAGGCATTTGATGGGGAAGTCCTCGCCTCCGCGGGCTTGAAGATCGTCGAAGCGCCCGGCGGGAGTGAAGGGCCCGAGGAGGAGAAGCTGCTTCACCAGCTCCTGGCCCTTTACCGGGCCAGGCAGGCGAAGCTTGCTTGTCGGGAGGCTCTCGCCGCCAAGGCCGCCGCGGAGATGGAGAAGCGCGCGGTGCAGCTCAGCGCCGCCAACCAGGCGGCCCTCCGCGAGGTGGCGGAGGAGCGCGAGCGACTCGCCGGCGAATATCAGGAGTGGGTGCTGGAGAAAGCTGAGGCCGAAGAGCAGCAGCGGCTCGCCGGGGCGGAGCTGTCCCGGCGAGAAGGGGAACTCGCCCAGCTGAAGGTCAACCTCGACTCCCATGAGAAGGACCTTGCCGCTCGGGAGGAGGCCCTTGGCGGGGAACTGAAGGAGGCGAAAGCCGCCGCGGCTGCCGCGGAGACCGCCAAGAAGGAGCTTGCCGCCAAGGTCGCGCAGCTGGAGAAGTCGTTGAAGGTGAGCGCGGAGAAGGTCGCCGCGCTCATCACGGAGCGCGAGAAGGATGCCCACACCAATTCAGAACTCCAGGTGCGTCTTTCTGAGAGGGGCGACGAGTTGAAGGCCGCCAAGGACTCCATCGAGGACTTGGAGTTGAAGGTCTCTACACTGAAGGATTCACTCGACGCTGCCCGGGCTCGGGAGACCAAGTTGAAGGAGGAGCTCCGCAAGGAGCGGACCTTAGTGGACAGCGCCAACAAAGCGGCTGAGCTCTTCCGCCATACCGTTGAGGTATGGACCGAGGACTTAGTATCTTGTGCGTCCAACATCGACCAGGAGTTGCTGGCGTTGAAGCTGGAGCACCTCATCTACTCCCCGGATCCAAACCTCCCTCACAGCGCCAAGCTCAGCCTCTTCTTCAGGGGAATCGCGCCGGCCCTTGCAGATCTGCGGAAGAAGATCCCCGCGCAACTGGCCGAGGAGACGCGCCTGCTCTGCACGGGAACCTCGGAGCGCGTGTTGACGAAGATCGTATACCGCAATCCGGGCATAAACCTCACCAACGTTCTTCGCAGCCTGCCGGCTGACGTGGACATGGAGGCTCTGAAGGAGCAGGTCGCCCACATCATTGCCAAGGTGGCTAAGATCTCCAGGATCGAGGGCGACCGCGTAGACTAGGCCTCCTTTATCTTTACCTCTTTTTGTTGCTGCATAGGATGTTTGCGAACTCGTTAATCATTGCGACAAGTTATCTTTTGTAAGATATTTATCTCATTTTGATCAATCAGTGCAATGTTATCTTCCTTGTCTTAATCCTTGACTTTGTATGCTTTTCACCCTACGTTCCCGGGGAGCTCGCCGGCAAGGGGCCTTTGCCGCGAGCGCTGAGTGCTGGACTCTGAGCAGCCTGCTGGCCAAGGTCTCACCGGCAAGCAACCTTGCCGCAGCTAGTCGCAACGCACTTAGCTTGCTGAGTGAACTCGAAAACGAAGCAAGGGCGCGACACTTGTCGCAGCTCACTTAGATCGTTGAGCGTACTCGAAAACAAGACAAGGGTGCGGCTAGCCACGGGTAGGTTCCTCCGCGCACAGGTTTTCCATACAAAGTGTGATTGTTCAAGGAAGACAACTAAAAATTTAAAATTTGAACTGGTCAAATTCTAATAACTTAGCTTTCATATATTGCTTGCTTCCCGGTAAGGCTTCTCTTTCTTGAACAGCACTTGGTTCACCTTCCATTTCCTTCCCCCCGGCAAACTTGTGTGCGAGGAACATTCCTTCTGCTTAAGAGGCAAAGAAAAAGAGAGGGACAAGTACATGGCCTTTCGGCGTGCTAATGCTTACCGGATGTGTATGTCGCTCAAGATGCCAAATAACACATGCAAATAGCAAAGAAAAGCATGCAAAAGGCAAATAGCGCGAAACACAAAATCT
This sequence comes from Secale cereale, assembly GCA_902687465.1. Classification (NCBI taxonomy): domain Eukaryota; kingdom Viridiplantae; phylum Streptophyta; class Magnoliopsida; order Poales; family Poaceae; genus Secale; species Secale cereale. The sequence continues at coordinate 471,692,584 of LR738709.1, forward strand.
TTACTGATGCACGGGATCTGCGCCCGGCTTTGTACAAAGGGTTACATGCAACAGCGGCAAGGCTTGTACAAAGGGTGGTTGCCGGAGCGGATCACGGCAACCGCGCCTTATGGGTGAAACTTGCGAAGATGCTCTATGTTCCAGGAGTTGCTCACCGGTAAGCCTTCTTCGGTCTCGAGGCGGACAGCGCCGGGCCTCGTGACTTGTCTCACCCGATAAGGGCCTTCCCACTTCGGCGTCAACTTGTTGGAATTCTTGGCGGACTGAACACGCCGAAGAACAAGGTCGCCTTCCTCGAGACTCCTGGCCTTGACCTTGCGGCTATGGTAGCGACGCAAGGCTTGCTGGTATCGAGCAGCTCGTACAGCAGCCTGGAGACGTCCCTCCTCAAGGAGAAATGCATCATCTTGCCGCAGTTGCTCTTGCTCGAGCTCATCATAAGCGAGCACTCGAGGAGATCCGTATGCGAGTTCCGTGGGGAGAACTGCCTCTGCTCCATAGACTAGAGCAAAGGGTGTCTGTCCGGTGGCTCGACTTGGTGTCGTTCTGATTGACCAAAGAGCCGCCGGTAGCTCCTCTATCCAATTTCTTCCGCACTTGCGCAGCCTGTCAAAGGTCCTCGTCTTGAGCCCGCGCATCACTTCAGCATTAGCCCTCTCCGCTTGACCATTGCTCCTCGGGTGAGCAACAGAAGCGAAACAGACCTTGGCGCCAAGGTCTTGGACGTACTGCATGAAGGTGCGACTAGTGAATTGTGTACCGTTGTCGGTTATGATCCTGTTAGGGATTCCGAAACGGCAAACAATCGACCTGAAGAACCTGACTGCTGACTGTGCTGTCACCTTTCTCACTGGCTCCACTTCTGGCCACTTTGTGAACTTGTCGATTGCAACGTACAAGTACTCAAAGCCCCCGACAGCTCTAGGGAAAGGGCCGAGGATATCGAGCCCCCAGACCGAGAAGGGCCAGGACAAAGGGATTGTTTGGAGAGCTTGAGCTGGCTGGTGAATCTGCTTCGCATGGAACTGGCACGCTTCACACTTGGTTACTAGTGCAGTTGCATCTTGGAGGGATTCTTGCCAGAAGAACCCTTGCCGGAAAGCTTTCCCGGCAAGCGCCCTTGCGCCAATGTGGTGGCCGCATATGCCTCCGTGTATTTCTGCCAACAGCTTCTGTCCATCTTCCCTGGAGATGCACTTCAATCTGACACCATTGAGCCTTCTTCTGTACAGCTCGTTATCCACGAACTGGTACATACTTGACTGCCTGGTTATCTTCTCTATTTCTTCTGGGTCGTCGGGAAGTTCTCCAGTTTGAAGAAAACGGACGATCTGCTGCGCCCATGCCGGAGCCTGAGGCTCGACGGCAAGGACTAAAGGCTCGAGGGCCGCTGCGGGAACCTCAGCTTCTATGGCAAGGACCTCTGGTTCTGCCGGAGCTGATGGTCCCCCAGCAAGCTCGCCGGGGCGAGGCTTGTCGGGAACACTTGCTTCAACTGTACAGACCCGAGGATATGCAGGTGCAAACCGTTCCTCAGCGTTCTGGTTGTTGATCTTGGGGATCTTGGCGGCGGTTGCAGGAAGATCCGCCGGCAAGTAGTCGCCGGAGACCAACTTTCTCTTCTTGGACTGCCCAATTGATGGTGTAACGGATGGTTGAGTCAGCTTGAGCAAGAAGGTCCCTGGTTCCACAGGTAACTTCATCGAAGCACACTTTGAAAGGCCATCTGCAATTTCATTCTGAGCTCTCGGGACGTGCTCCATCTGCAGACCTTCAAAGTGCTCCTCAAGCTTCCTCACTTCATCTACATAAGCTTCCATCAAAGGGCTCTGATAATTCTTGTTGACTTGCCGGACCACCAACTGAGAATCTCCCCGCACAATCAGCTTCCTGATCCCAAGTTCGGCCGCAATCCTGAGGCCGGCAAGCAAGCCTTCATATTCAGCAGTGTTGTTTGTCGCTTGCTCCCTGGGAAAGTGCATCTGGATAACGTATTTGAGGTGCTCTCCGGTGGGCGCGATGAGTACTACGCCAGCAACGGCGCCTTGCAGCGAAAAGGCACCATCGAAATACATTACCCATTCACTTGTCGCTTCTTGTACGGGTGCACTTGTTTCTTGGACTTCTTCATCGGGCGTTGGGGTCCACTCAGCTATGAATTCTGCCAAAGCTCGGCTCTGTATGGTTGAAGTACTTTCAAACTTGAGTCCAAAGCTCGACAGCTCCAGTGCCCACTCAACGATCCTGCCTGTTGCTTCTGGGTTATGCAATATCCTCTTCAGCGGAAAGCGAGTGACCACTGTTATCTCATGTGCTTGGAAGTAATGGCGCAGCTTTCTCGAGGCCATGAGGAGGCCGAAAAGCAACTTTTGTACACCAGAGTATCTTGATCTAGCTCCCTGGAGGAGAGAACTTACAAAATACACTGGGCGCTGCACCATCTTCTTCCGCACTTCATCCTGTTCCTGCGCAGAGCTGTCCTTGTCGGGGCCAGAGCTTGCCGGAGCAGCCCCCTGCTTGTCGCTGGATTCGCTTGCCGGTGGTGCTGACTCCTCGTCGGACTCCCTCTCCGCTACTAACGCAGCACTAACCACCTGGTTGGTTGCCGCTAGGTATAGCAACAACTTTTCCTGTGGTCTAGGTGCGACAAGTATTGGAGTGGAGGACAGGTACCGTTTCAAATCCTGCAGCGCTGCCTCCGCTTCCGGAGTCCACTTCATGGGACCTGCCTTCTTCAAGATTTTGAAGAAAGGTAGGGCGCGTTCTGCAGACTTTGAAATGAACCTACTGAGGGCAGCCACACAACCTGCAAGCCTTCTGACATCCTTGACGCGCTTTGGGGCCTCTATCTGCTCAATGGCTTTAATCTTGTCGGGGTTGGCTTCAATCCCCCTCTGTGACACAAAGAACCCGAGAAGCTTGCCGGAGGGGACTCCAAAGACGCACTTCTCGGGGTTCAACTTGAGCTGGATCTTGCGCAGGTTCTGGAATGTTTCCTCCAAATCTTGGACCAGGGTATCCTTGCTCTTGCTCTTCACCATGATGTCATCCATGTAAGCCTCTACATTTCTGTGGATCTGTGGCTCAAAAGCAGTGTATACTACCCTTGCAAAGGTTGAGCCTGCATTCTTCAATCCAAATGGCATGCGTATGAAGCAATAAGTGCCACATGGAGTGATAAATGCAGTCTTCTCTTCATCCTCTTTGGCCATGAAAATCTGATGATAGCCTGAATATGCATCAAGAAAACAGAGTAGCTCACATCCGGCAGTGGAGTCGACGATCTGGTCAATGCGCGGCAAAGGGAATGGATCCTTGGGACATGCTTTATTCACATCGGTGAAGTCTATACACAGTCTCCATTTCCCATTGGCCTTGCGCACGACGACCGGGTTTGCCAACCACGTCGGATGGATCACACCTCTAACTAGGCCTGCTGCCTCTAGCTTCTTGATTTCTTCGTTGATGAATTCTTGGCGCTCCACGGCTTGCTTCCTCACTTTCTGCTTGATGGGCCTCTCATGAGGACAAACAGCAAGCTTGTGCTCAATTACCTTCCTGGGAACACCGGGGATGTCAGATGGTTGCCAGGCAAACACATCGACATTCGCCCGCAGGAAGGCAACGAGCGCGCTTTCCTATTTGCTGTCAAGCGTGGCACTGATGGTGAAGGTACCACCAGTGCCGTCCTCCTTGGCGGACACCTTCTTGGTTGCCGGAGGAGCGGCCATTCCCTTCTTACACTTGCCGGTGGAGCTCGATGGAACGTCCTCGACGGCAGCGCAGCACTCCGAAGAGGTGCGGTTGCCGGAGTGGGCCCCAGAGCACTTGCCGGACTTGGTCTTCGTCTTCTTCCCCCCGGGAGCTTCAGCGGCAAGTGTGTCCTTTTCTGCCGCGGCTGCCGCATCCCGGTAGATCTTGTCGGCGCAGACAAGCGCATCCTTCTTGTCGCCGTGGACAGTGATGACGCTTATCGGCCCCGGCATCTTGAGTACGTTGTAAGCATAATGGGAAGCTGCCATGAACTTGGCGAGGGCAGGACGGCCAAGTATTCCATTGTATGGCAATGGAATATCGGCGACGTCAAAGGTGATGCGCTCAGTCCTGAAGTTGAGCTCCCCGCCAAAGGTCACCGGCAGAGTGATCTTTCCCTTGGGCTTGCTCCTTCTCGGGTTGATTCCTTGGAAAGAACCGGTTTCTTCGAGCTCGCCATCTGGAATCTGGAGTTTCTTGATCACAGCAGAGGAGATCAAGTTCAGCCCGGCCCCGCCGTCAACCAACATTTTAGTGACCTTGAGGTTGCGGATGGTGGGTGAGACCAGCATCGGCAAGCACCCGACCGCAGTGGTGCGGTCAGGGTGATCCTCAAGATGAAAAACGATGGGCGTGCTGGACCATTTGAGGAGCCTGCGCGACTCCATGGGCGGCTCTGCCGCATTCACCTCACGCACCCACTGCTTTAGCTGGCGGTGAGAGGTGTGCAGAGAGGCGCCACCGTCGACGCACAGGACCTCCGTAGCCTTCTGGAACTCCTGCTCGCTGTTATCCTCGTCCTCCATGTCTTCGTCGTCTTCTTCTTCATCCTTGTCGCGGCCCCGGGGAGGTCGGTCACCTTGCCGCTGCTTGGCTTTGCCGCGGCGTCCTCCCCGGCCATTAAACGGCCGCTTCTTGCTTGGCTCTCCCCCGCCACCTTGGGCCTTCTCCTTGTCGCGCCTCTCGTACTCAGCTTTCTGCTGCTCGACGAGGTATTCGACGCGCTTGCAGTTGGAGAGGTCGTGACCCTTGGTGCGGTGGATCTTGCAGTATTGCTTGTCGGAGCCGTCTGGCTTGTCGGCTGCCGCTACAGGGGCAGGCTCCTTGCCGGAGCCGCCAGCCTGCGTTTGCTTGGCGGGAGCCTCCTTGCCGGACTTCTCGACGGCAAGCACTTCCTTCTTGCCTTTCCTTCTGTTGTTCCGCCGCCGGCTCTTCTTTGCCGGGGCGGCGTCGTCGCTGTCGCTTCCTCCTGCGCCAGCATCCTCCCCGGGGAGTCTCCTCCCCTCTTCTGCGCGTGCGCACTTATCAGCCAGAGCATAGAGCTCGCTGACATCCCGAATCTTGGTCATCGCCATTTCCTCACGCATGCGGCGGTTACGCACGTTCTGGTGGAACGCGCTGATAACCGCGGCAGGGTGGACATCAGGGATGTTGTGCTGCACGCGGCTGAAGCGTTGGATGTACTTGCGCAGGGTTTCTCCTTCCTTCTGGGCCAGAATGTGGAGATCGCTCTCCTGGCCGTGGGGTTTGTGGCCGCCGGTGAAGGCGCCAACAAACTGGTGGCAAAGGTCTGCCCAAGAAGAAATGGAGCCTTCCGGCAAGTGCATAAGCCACGAACGGACGTTCGGCTTAAGCACGAGCAGGAAGTAGTTTGCCAAGATCTTCTCGTCGCGCCCCCCGGCAGCTTCCACTGCGATGGTGTAGACGCTGAGGAATTCTGAGGGGTGCGTCTTGCCGTCGTACTTCTCCGGTACGTCGGGCTTGAAATTCTTCATGCTGGGCCACTGGACGCGCCGCAGCTCGCGGGTGAAAGCAGGGCAGCCTGCCGCGTACGGCAAGTCGCCTGGTTCACCGGGCGCGTGCGCGTCGACAGCGTTCCCAGCTCTCTTGTCTGATTGTCGCCGGGCTTCTCGGTGGCGCTCGATTGTGGTCCGAGCGTCTTCTTGTTGCCGGTCGTCGAGGACCTGGCGCTGATCTCGACAAGCCCGCGGATCCGACGAGGCCGTGGAGCCGTCGTCGGCATTGTTCCGGCGGGGCGGCGTCTTCTGCTTCTGCGGCTGGGAGTGCACGGTGGTTGCACCCCCGGCAGTCTTGTCGCCATCGGCCTTCGTCTTCTCAGCTTGCCGCGGCCGCGAGGTCGCCGGCTGCTGTGGAGAATCGTTATTGGCGAAGGCTATCAGGCTCTGGATGGTGGCCCTCCAGTCTTCGGCCTTGTCTGCCGCTGGAGGGAAGTCAAGGAGCACTTGCGCTCTTGCGAGCGCTTCCGCTGGAGTGGAGGGGAACGGGGGCGAGCGGTGCGAGGAGCGGGATATGCTCGGACTCCTAACAACGTTAGAAGGAGCAGGGTCCCGCGCCGGCGCCTTCGCTTTGCTTGTGCCCGGACGGTGGTCCGGGGCGTCCCGCGAGCCTCCGGTTTGCCCTTGTCCCAACAAGCGGATACCACCTCCTGTGGTATGGCGCGGCTGGGTTGTCGTGTGCTGAGATGGACGTGGCGCGTCCACGGAGACCGAGGCTCGGTCGTCCGTCTTGTCCTTGGATTTGGTGGTGCCGCGAGTGTCCTCGCCGGCGACCACCCTTCCGACGGCGTCTCCCCCGCCCACCGTCGGCTCTGGTGGCGGCGGGTGAGACGCAGACGGGCCTCCGACCTCCGAAGCCTTCTTCTTCGGGGCCATGGAGCTGCTGCTGGTGAAGTTGCTGACGAAACTGGAGAGGTTGATGAAGAATGCGCCCGCGCGAACGCCGGATCAGGTTCGCACAACCTCGACGCCCCCTACCTGGCGCGCCAAAGATGTCGGGGGAAACTGTCCGCCACGAACACCTATGGGACCGGAGCCCCTTGTCTGTGCGGTACGAGGGCGGAGGGAGCACGAAGAGCAGATTGTAGCGAGCACGCGGGCAGTTTTACCCAGGTTCGGGCCGCGGTAGACGCGTAAAACCCTACTCCTGCTTAGTTGTGCATTGAGTTGGAGAGCTCGGGAGCTTGAAGAAGCAGCTACACCGAGCGTATGAGTGATCTAGGTTCCGAACCCCCTCCACGTTGTGCATGGGCCTCCTTTTATAGTGCAAAGGGGTCACCAACAGGTGTCAACGTAGGAGAAAGGGGTAAAAACGTAAAAGAGGTGGTAGTTGTAACAGTGCGGGAACAGTGGAGCTACAGTGCGCGAACAGTGGTCGCTACCTACTTTGACAGCGGGGGACAAGGGCATTTAATGCCCGTCGCCGTCGACCCCAAAAGCTCCCGCCCTTGCGTCTCCGTCTGCCACGGCGATGGATCCACCACCGTGGAGTGCCACCGTGTCCCCCAGGCTGCACAGCCATCCGCCACGCGTCCCTGGATAGGCCCCAGGGCGACGCGTGGGCCGATGAGCTGGAGCGCGGGCACACAGCGCAACTCTCCCGGCAAGCACCTTGCCGGGGTCTTGATCTTGCCGGGCCCGGGAGCTTGCCGCTCCCCGGGCCCTCGCCGGGACGCATATAGCGCCGAGGCGTGTCTTCTATGATGGAATCTTCTAGTCTTCCTGGCAAGCTCCTCTTGCCAGGGCCTTGTGCTAGTGAGGTAATCTTGAGCCTGGTACGGCCTTCCCGGCAAGCTCCACTTGCCGGGGTCTCGATCTTCTGTCTTGCATACTTTGTTTTTGAATGGTTTGATATGGAGCAGGAAGGCCTCCGGCGAGCGCGTGGTAAACCCTGCCGCGGGAAGCTGCAACTGCCCGTGCACAAGTTGGGGTACCGAGGTACCCCCTACCTCAGTACACCGACATCCGTTGTTTCGAGGTTCCTCCAAAAATTCGAACATTTTTGGACACTTCAATAATCAAGTCTTAGTTCAAACCCATTTGAATTAAATTCAGATATGTTTGAATTATATCTCGATCTTGTCTTTTATATTTTTCTTGGACCGTGCTCATTTTTATGAGCCCGAGAAAAATATTAATCCCTTGTGCAACTTTGACCCTAACCCCCCCCCCTTTTTCCTTTCGTCCTTCTCTTTTATTATTTTTTTCTTCTGCTAAAAGAATCAGCAGCAGAAGAGAGCCCAGCAGCCAGGCCTCCCTAGGCGCGAGCCAAACCTCCCTGGCCCATTTCCTTCAGGCCTAGTAGCCCGTTCCCGGCGGCCTAACCTAATCCCATCGACCGCATCTCCTCGCTCCTTCCTCGACCTCCCTCAGCGCCGCATCGCCCTTCCCCTCTAGCCCGAGCCCGACCCTCCTCCTCGATCTCCCTTTCCCTCGATCTTCCGCCGCCCTCGCACCTTCCAGCGCCCCTCCGGCCAATCTCCTCACCGCGCCCTCCCTCCTCCAGCCGTGCGCTGCGACCCCAGCCGCGACACCGCAGCGTCGTGGCCTCCAGGCTCCAGCCGCGCCATGGCCATGCGCGCCCCTTCCTTCCTCGCCAAGTCCCTTGTCACCCACGAGCAGCCAGGCCCGCGGCCTCCCTCCTCTGCACCAGGAGCCGAGCCTCCAGGCCGAGCGCTCCTCGCATCGCCAGCAGCCCGACGCGCCCATCGTCTCCAGCGCCGCGGCCGGAGCTCGCCAGGTCACAGCATCGGCCCACCGCAAGAACCCCTTCGGCCGGACCGCCCCGCCTGGGTCCTCCTCGCCTCTCCGCCAGGCTTCCGTGCGGCCCGACCTCGCCCTGCGCCGCATCCTCGCCAGCGCCTTGTGCCACCGCAGCGAGAGAGGTCGAGCCACCTCGCCCAGTGCTGCTTTCCTCGTCCAGTGCTTGCCAACCTCCGTCGCCAGGCAGCGGCCGGCCCCATCGCCCGCTGGACGTTCATCGGCCGCCGTCGTTTCCTCCATCGCCATGCCGCTGCACGGCCTCGTCGCCGTGCTGTCTCCTTTTGTTTGGCTGCTGCTGCTTTTTTTTTTGTTTTCGCCAAGTGCACGAGGACCCCAAGTTTCGGCAAGTTCGACTACACGAGGAATCACCAAGTACCCCTTCATTTTTGTCAAGACCGGCAAGTTGAAGACCCAAGTACCACGATGACTCGAACAACTACGGATCATGTACAACTACCGTCGCTCGACGATCCGTCAAGTACCTCTTCGGAAACGTGAACGACTACTTCCCTCTACGAACGTGTACCCCGACTCCCGAGAACGACTCCTTCCTCTACGATCTCGAACCGCCCCGAAACGAGTGTTTCGAAGGTATAACCCCGAGACGATGAACCGTGGATGCTTGTTGTGTTGTATGAGATGTTTCTTCCCTAGTGAGCACCGTGCCTGTTTCGTCCTTTTGTCATGTTCCTCGGTTGCCTCGTCGCCGACTCGTGGGAACCCGGTGACGGGATCGCCCCACCTTTCATCTCGTTTGACTCGCTCACGCCATCTTTCCTTTTGCACCGGATTCTCAACGAGTTACCGGAACCGATATGTTGCCGTGGCATCATTTTCGGAATTGTTGTCGTGGCACCTTTTTCCTTCCACCACGGGGACAATTGCTTCATATCATCTTCTTGTCAACTTTTAATATAATTGCATAAAATTGTTCATGTCATCCGCATCATGTTAACAACATTTAAATGTGTGAATTGTTGTTGCTTTAATAATTGCTAAACATGCATGGGGATTTTCCGGATATGTTGTTGTTATTTCCGGCCCCATTTAAAATGTCTAAATAGTATAGTTTTACTTTGCTTCACCTCTTGCCATGTTAAAAACATTTAATCTTGTCTTGTAGATAAACGGGAGTCAACTAAATAATTAGTTGTGGTGTTTCGTCAATATGCAACTCGTTGCATATTGAGCTCCACTTAACTTGTAGTGTTGTTTGTGCACTTTGCCATGCCATGCATAATTAAACCGGACATGCATCATACTTGGATGTGCATCGTATGACATGCTTATGATTGTGTGTTTACCGTGTTGTTTGCTTCTTTCCGGTTGCTTCTCTTGTTAGCTTCGGTTTCGTTCCGGAGTTGTGAGGATTCGCTCGACTATGTTGCTCCGTCTACTTCATGGAACCGTTCTTCCTCCTTGCGGAATCCCAGGCAAGATGATCATACCCTTGGATACCATTACTACCATTGCCATGCTTAGTTGTCTCGATGCTATCGTTACATGTCGCGCTACCCATCTTTTATTGTCAGCCTCTCCTTGTTGCCATGAAGCCTCTAACCTTTGACACCTTCCTAGCAAAACCACTATTTGGCTATGTTACCCGCTTGCTCAGCCCCTCTTATAGCGTTGTTAGTTGCAGGTGAAGATGAAGTTCGTTCCAGGAGGGAACTTGTTGTTGGAATATCACAATATCTATAATTATTATTAACACACCTATATACTGGGCATGGGTGGAAGGCTTAGCCTTTTGCTCGGTGTTTTGTTCCACTCATGCCACCTTAGGCGCCGATAAACCGGCATTATGTTCCTTGATTTTGCGTTCCTTACACGATGGGTGGATGGGGACCCCTTGACAGTTCGACTTTGAATAAAACTCCTCCAGCAAGGCCCAACATTGGTTTTATTTGCCTCATAATAATAACTTAATTAATTAATTAATTTGCATAAGGGGGACGCTCCTTGGAGATTCTTTTCTACATAGCAGGGGGGGGCCAGTGCTGATGGTGTTGGTCCCAAACTAGAGCCACTTGCGGTGCCACCCAGTTATCTGGGATCTTCGGTTACTGTACGTAGCGCTCATCCGGACGTGGCCTGAGACGAGATGCGCGCGGCTACCATCAGGGTGTTGGCACGCCGGGAGGTCTTGCTGGACTAGTTTTACCATTGTCGAAATGTCTTGTGCTACCGGGATGCTGAGCCTGATCGGTTTTCCCTAAGATAAGGAGTGATGATATTATATTTATCGCTTCAGCTAATCGTGAGAGCTTGTGATGGGCTAAGTTGGGACACCCCTGCAGGGTTATGATCTTTCGAAAGCCGTGCCCGCGGTTATGTGGCAGATTGGATTTTGTTAATGTCCGGTTGTAAAAAACTTGACAGAGGATCCGAAGTAAAACACACAACTGTGTGAGTAACCGTGACTGTCTCTTTTCACTTTGAGAAGAGAACACGGAGGGGTTATGTTTGATTCGTATGTAGTTCAGGATCTTTAGCGATCACTACTCTGGCGACCGTTTGCGTAGATGCTCATCTTATTCTTGTACTCGTAAGTTAGCCACCATATTATGCTTAGCCGCTGCTGCAACCTCACCACTTTACCTCTTCCTACCCATAAAGCTTTGCTAGTCTTGATACCCATGGTTATGGGATTGCTGAGTCCTCGTGGCTCACAGATACTACAACACCAGATGCAGGTTCAGCCGAGTTTGATGCAGGAGATGGATCAGTACTTCACTGGGAGCTCGATGAAGAGAGTGGCCGTTTGCTTGTGACGTTTCGACGATCAGTAGTGGTTTCTACTAGGATTCGATCTTGACCTGTGGCGTTATGTTGTTTGGTATCTTGTCTTTTGGATCTTACCCTTAGATGGGCTGTGATGTTTTGAATGATGTTTTGCTCATGTAATGTATTGTGTGAAGTGGCGAGTGTAAGCCCACTATCTCCTTTGCATTTTAATTCCTCTTTTACATGAGTCGTGCAAAGATACCAAACTTGCGATCATTCCAGAATGGGCTTATATCTTTAAGTTGTGCCTCAACACGTAGGAGATATAGTCCCATCCTGGGCATTACACCCATGGGATTTTTGTATGCAGTTCTATAGGCCCATAATGCATCATCAAGTTTCTTGGACCAATTCTTTCTAGACCTATTAACTATCTTTTGCAAATATAATTTCAGCTCTATATTACTTAGTTCTACTTGACCACTCGACTGTGGGTGATAAGGGGATGCAATTCTATGATTAACATCATACTTTGCAAGCATTTTACAGAAAGCACCATGAATAAAGTGTGAACCACCATCAGTCATTAAGTATCTAGGGAGTTCAAACCTCGGAAAAATAACTTCTTTATGCATCTTAATAGAGGTATTGTGATCTGCACTACTAGTTGGAATAGCTTCTACCCACTTAGTAACGTAATCAACAACAACTAAAATATGTGCATACCCATTGGAGGAAGGAAACGGGCCCATACAATCAAAGCCCCAGACATCAAATGGTTCAATAACAAGTGAATAATTCTTAGGCATTTCTTGACGTCTACTGATATTACCAATTCTTTGACATGCATCACAATATAAGACAAACTTACAAGCATCCTTGAAGAGAGTAGGCCAATACAAACCAGATTGCAATACCTTATGTGCAGTTCTATCTCCAGCATGGTGTCCTTCATAAGCTTCGGAGTGGCACTTGCGTATGATCTGTTCCTATTCATGCTCAGGTACGCAACATCTAATAATACCATGTACTCCTTCTTTATAAAGGTGTGGGTCATCCCATAAGTAATGTCTCAAATCATCGAAGAACTTTTTCTTTTGCTGGTATGTGAAACTAGGTGGTATAAACTTAGCAACAATGTAATTAGCATAATCAGCATACTATGGAGCAATACGAGAAGTATTTATGACAGCTAATTGTTCATCGGGAAAGCTATCATCAATAGGTAGTGGGTCATCAAGAGTATTCTCTAGCCTAGAAAAGTTGTCTGCAACGGGGTTCTAAGTTCCCTTTCTATCAATAATATGCGAATCAAATTCTTGCAGCAAGAGAACCCATCTAATAAGTCTAGGTTTAGCATCTTTCTTTTCCATAAGGTATTTGATAGCAGCATGATTAGTGTGAATAGTTACTTTAGAATCAACAATATAAGGTCTAAACTTATCGCATGCAAATACAACTGCTAAATATTTTTTCTCAGTAGTCGCATAATTTCTTTGGGCACTGTCTAGAGTTTTACTAGCATATTGGATAACATTCAATTTCTTATCAACTCTTTGTCCTAGAACAGCACCAACAGCATAATCACTAGCATCGCACATAATCTCAAAGGGTAAATTCCAGTCAGGAGGCTGGACAATAGGTGCAGAGATCAATGCTTTCTTAAGTATTTCAAATGCTTATACACAATCACCATAAAAAACAAAAGGAACATCTTTTTGTAAGAGATTAGTCAGAGGCCTGGAGATTTTGGAGAAGTCCTTATTGAACCTCCTATAAAACCCGACATGACCAAGGAAACTTCGTATACCTTTGATGTCCTTGGGACACGACATCTTTTCAATAACATCAACCTTAGCGTTGTCAACTTCAATACCTCTTTCAGAAATTTTATGTCATAAGACAATGCCTTCATTAACCATAAAGTGGCATTTATCCCAATTCAAGACAATATTTGTGTCTTCACATCTCTACAAAACTCGATCAAGGTTGCTCAAGAAATCATCAAAAGAAGTTCCGTAAATGGAAAAATCGTCCATGAAAACCTCAACAATCTTTTCACAAAAATCAGAGAATATAGCCATCATGCATCTTTGAAACGTAGCAGGTGCATTACATAAACCAAAAGGCATACATCTATAAGCAAAGGTACCGAAAGGACATGTAAAAGTGGTCTTTTCTTGATCCCCTTTTGACACAGGTATTTGAGAGAAACCAGAATAACCATCTAGAAAGCAAAAATGAGTGTGTTTGGATAACCTTTCTAGCATTTGATAAATAAAAGGCAAATGGTAATGATCTTTCTTAGTAGCTTTATTTAATTTGTGGAAATCAATTACCATCCTATAACCTGTAACAATGCTTTGCGCGATCAGTTCATCTTTATCATTAGGAACAACAATCATACCTCCCTTCTTAGGGACACAATGGACAGGACTTACCCACTGGCTATCAGCAACTGGGTAGATAATACCTGCCTCTAGAAGCTTTAGTATTTCCTTCCTTACCACTTCTTTCATCTTAGGATTTAACCGTCGTTGATGATCAATAACCGGTTTAGCGTCCTCTTCCAATTTTATCTTGTGTTGGCATAGAATGGGACTAATGCCCTTAAGATCATCCAGAGTATATCTGATAGCAGCACGGTGCTTCTTCAGAGTTTTCAATAGTATCTCTTCTTCCTGCTCTGAAAGGTTAGCACTAATAATAACAGGATATATCTTCTTTTCATCGAGATAAACATACTTAATATTATCAGGTAATGGTTTAAGTTCAAACACGGGATCACCCTTGGGTGGAGGAGGATCCCCTAGAATTTCAACAGGCAAGTTGTTTTTCAATACGGGTCCCTGCTTAAAGGATATTTCATCTATTTCCCTTCTCTCATTCATATACATATCATTTTCATGGTCTAGCAGATATTGTTCTAAAGGATCGTTAGGGGGCACAGCAATAGAAGCAAGACCAATAATTTCATCCTTATTAGGTAATTCTTTATCATGGGTTTGTCTACGAAATTTAGCAAAGTTAAAATCATGAGACATATCCCCTAAACCAACAGTAACAATATCTTTTACGCAGTCCATCTTAGCATTGACAATATTCAAGAAGGGTCTACCAAATATAATGGGACAAAAATCATTTTGTGGGGAACTAAGAATAAGAAAATCAGAAGGGTATTTAACCTTCCCACACAAGACTTCAACATCTCTAACAATCCCAACTGGTGAAATAGTGTATCTATTAGCAAGCTTAATAGTAACATCAATCCCTTCTAACTCAGTGGGTGCAATATCGTGCATAATTTCCATATACAAGGAATGAGGGATTATACTTGCACTAGCACCTACGTCAGATAAACCATGATAGCAATGATCTCGTATTTTAACAGAAATAACAGGCATTCCTACAACAGGTCTATGTTTATTCCTAGTATCGGGTTTGGCTATTCTAGCAGCTTCCTCTTGGAGGTAAATAACATGTCCATCTAAATTTTCAATCAAGATATCTTTAACCATAGAAACACTAGGTTCAACATTAATTTGCTCAGAGGGTGTAGGTGTTCTAGTATTACTCTTACGAACCAAAGTTGAAGCTTTAGCATGATCCTTTATTCTAACAGGGGAAGGTGGTTTCTAAACATAAGCAGTAGGAACAATAGGATCAACATTATAAGTGATAGTCTTTTCTTCTACTTTAACAGGTTCAACTACTTTTACATAAATGGGAGGATGGTATTTAAACCACTTTTCCTTAGGGAGATCAACATGAGTAGCAAATGATTCACAGAAAGAAGCTACTATCTCAGAGTCAAGTCCATATTTAGTGCTAAATTCACAGAAAACATCGGTATCCATAAAAGCTTTAACACAATCAAACTTAGGGGTCATACCTGACTCCTTACCTTTGTCGAGATCCCAATCTTCAGAGTTGTGTTTAATTATTTCCAATAAATCCCATTTGAATTCAATAGTCTTCATCATAAAAGAACCGGTACAAGAATTATCGAGCATGGAGCGATTATTGAGAGAAAGCCGAGCATAAATTTTTTGAATGATCATCTCTCTTGAGAGCTCATGATTGGGGAATGAATATAACATTGACTTAAGCGACTTAAGCCTCCATCAAGCTTGAGTGATGCTTTATCCTTTGCAAGGCCAAAAATTATATATATAATTACGATCATGATGAATTGATGCATAGGGTAGAACTTCTGATGAAATTCCAACTTCAGTCGATTATAGTTCCATGATCCAATATCATCGCATAGCCTAAACCATGTCAATGCATCTCCCTTCAAAGATAAAGGGAAGACCTTCTTCTTGATAACATCCTCGGGCATACCTGCAATCTTAAATAATCCAAAAACTTCATCCACATAGATTAGGTGTAAATCGGGATGCAGTGTTCCATCTCCTGTAAAGGGATTATCTAGTAGTTTCTCTATCATACCCGAAGGAATTTCAAAGCAAACATTTTTAGTAGGTTCAGTAGGTTGAGGAGCAACTTTTTTCTCTAATGGTCGGGGTGAAGATACCCCGAACAAGCCCCTCAAAGGATTACGAGCCATAGTAACAAGTAACTATAAATTTCAGCACACTATATAAAATTTTCCTTACTAATTTCCACTTACTAAAGGCACTTCACTCCCCGACAATGGTGCTAGAAAAGAGTCTTCATGACCCAAAAGTGTAGGGGATCTATCGTAGTCCTTTCGATAAGTAAGAGTGTCGAACCCAACGAGGAGCGGAAGGAAATGATAGGCAGATTTGAGTAAGCTTTTCCGCAAACACTGAAATTATCAGTAACAGATAGTTTTGTGATAAGGTAATTCGTAACAAGTCACAAATAGTAAAAGTAAATAAGGTGCAGCAAGATGGCCCAATCCTTTTTGTAGCAAAGGACAAGCCTGGACAAACTCTTCTATGAAGGAAAACGCTCTCGAGGACAAGCTAGTTTTCATCACGATCATATGATTCGCGTTCGATACTTTGATAATTTGGTATGTGGGTGGACCGGTGCTTGGGTGCTGCCCTTACTTGGACAAGCATCCCACTTATGATTAAACTCTACTGCAAGCATCCACAACTACAATAGAAGTATTAAGGTAAACCTAACGATAACATGAAACATATGGATCCAAATCAGCCCCTTACGAAGCAACGCATAAACTAGGGTTTAAGCTTCTGTCACTCTAGCAACCCATCATCTACTTATTACTTTCCAATGCCTTCCTCTAGGCCCAAACAATGATGAAGTGTCATGTAGTCGACGTTCACATGACACCACTAGAGGAGAGACAACATACATCTCATCAAAATATCGACCGAATACCAAATTCACATGACACTACAAAAATAGACACAACCGTGACATTTTGGGCCGAACGAAACTTTTTTCTGTCATACTTATGACACTTCTATGACAATAATTGTGACAAAACACGGTATCATCATAGCTGTGGTGGGGTCCTACTTCTATGATAAAAAATCATGTCAGGAAATTGGCTTTTCGTCCTGGGCGGGCCGGAGACGCAGCTGCATGACATTCTTTGGGCCGTCATGATGGAAAAAACCGTGGTAGAAGCGAGTGCGAGGAAAATATCGGGGTGTTCCCGGTTACGGTGGGTGGTCGGGGCCGTGCGATGCGTGTTTCTCTCGTACACGCACGTGCGTGGGTGCGAGGCATTTGGCTCTAACTGAACCCGAGCGACGCGTTGGGCTCTAACTGAACCCAAGTGATTGCACTGTAGGCTACGCATTACTGTACCCGAGCGATCGATCGATGGTTGTTAACTGAACCCGGTCGAGCGATTCCTTCGCTACTACTGCTAACTGAAGCCGATCGATGCTGCCTCTGCATGAAGAGTGAGCGTTGCTGGGGGGTTTGGATGAACAGTTCCCGGTGGGGGTGGCTGAACAGGACCCCGTGGTGTTGCCTCTGCATGAACAGGACCCCGTTTGATCGAGCCGGTTGGGGCTGCATGAACAGGACCCCGTGGAGGGCTGCATGAAACAGGACCACCCCGTGGAGGGCTGCATGAACATTAGATGGTGGAGGGCTGGATGAACAGTAGCCCGTGGAGGGGTGGTTGAACAGGAGCCCGTGGAGAGGGCTTGTTGAACAGGAGCCGGTGGAGTAGCGCGCGGTGGAGGCTGAACAGTCGCAGGTGGAGGCTGGAGGATGTCGACGGTGGATGAACAGAAGCCCGTGGAGTGAGGAACAGTATCCCGTGGAGTTCCGTTTTGTGGTATGCCACACCCCTCCCGATGAACAAGACCCCTGTTTCGACCGTAGCGCTCCAACACAAGTCCGTTTCCTCCATTTTGTGGTACGCCACACCCCTCCCGATGAACAGACCCCCGTTTCGACCATAGCGCACCAACACAAGTCTGTTTCCTCCGTTTTGTTGTACGCCACACCCCTCCCGATCAATAGGACCCCCGTCTCGACCGTAGGAGGTTCGTTTCCTCCGTTTTGCGGTACGCCAGACCCCTCCCGATGAACAGGATCCCATTTCGAATGTGTCCGGTCGAACACAAGGCCATTTCCTCTGTTCTGCGGTACGCCGGGCCTCGTTTCCATCGGCTGTTCCGTCCAAGCCCTCCCGATGAACACGACGACGCATTCCGTTCCGACCCAGCCGGTTGGCTCCCCATGAACACGACGACGACGCTGTTTCTCTGTTCCGACCCAGCCATGTACACGAGGCATGGCCGTACGTACGCGCGAGTAGGCGTTCGAGACCCCGCCCGTATGTACGTGCCTGGTCGTATTTACTTTCTTGCACCCTGGTCGCTGTACATACGTATACATGCTACGTGCGCGCCTCTGCTACGACACGTGTGCGCCTCTACATCGACCAGTATGTACGTACACGTTCGCGACAAGAATGACAATGCTACGTATGCTTCGACCAGGTGAGTCCCGACTGTCAGGCACATCCTTGCGTGCGAAGATGTGGCTGGTAGGTCCTAGCTGTCAGAGGGGCGAATCGTTTTTTTTTTGCCCGGACGCACTTCCTTGCGTGCGAAGATGTAGCCAGTGGGTCCCAGCAGTCAGGGGGAAACGTTTATTTCGCGAAATACGATGGCCCGTCCAATGGGTCCCCTCTATCAGGTGGAGGAATAATTATTTTGCGCGTAATAAGGAGGCACTTCCTTGCTGCGGCCATGGACCCAGCTGACAGCCTCTCCATGTACGTTACTCTTCCGATGGAAGTCGTTCATTGACCACATTGACCACGCCGCGCCGAGAGCACCAAGGCGGTGGAAGACGGCGAGGCCTAGGAAGGGGACGACGCGGAGCCAGGTAAGACGCGGCAGTGGATGCCCATGGGGTGTGGGTGAGTAGAGGGATGTCCTGGCCAACGGTGGGAGTAGTAGGGGGCGGGGAGACCTCCATGGCATCGTAGCAGGCCACGGGAGGTAGGAGCACGAGGCACGACCGGCGCTGGTTTGTGCGGCTGGAGCAAGAAGACCAGAGGTTGAAGAAGCACTATGACCGTTGGATGGACACCGCACGGTCAATGGAGCTAGAATCGTGCATATTGACAAAGTTGACAAAGCCCTCCGTCCCCGTCAACTTAGCAGGCCCACAAGTCAACCTCCCACTATACTGGGTCCCAGCTAGCAGGGGGAGTATTCACTTTTTTGCGTAATACGGAGGCACTTCCGGTGGGTCAGAGCTGATAGCGGGGGGAACTTTTTTTCACGAAATATGGTGGCCTGCCCGGTGGATCCCTGCTGTCAGGTGGAGGAATAATTATTTTACGCGTAATAAGGAGGCACTTCCTTGCGGCTGCCGTGGACCCAACTGTCAGCCTCTCCACGACAGTACTCTTCCGATGGAAGTCATTCCTTGACCATGTTGACTAGGCCGCGCCGAGAGCACCAGGGCGGTGGACGACGGTGAGGCCTAGGAAGGCGACAACGCAGAGCCGAGGAAGACGCGGCAGTCGATGCCCACGCGGAGAGGAGTACGAGGGTTCACTGGTTCGGCTGCGGTGTGAGGCTATTGTTGTCGCCGAATAACAGGGGGTGTGGGTGAGTAGAGGGATGCCCTGGCCAGTGGTGGGAGTAGTAGGGGGCGGGGAGGCCTCCGCGGCATCGCAGCCGGCCACGGGAGGCAAGAGCACGAGGCACGACCGGCACTGGTTTGGGCGGCTGGAGCAAGAAGACCAGAGGTTGAAGAAGCACTACGGCCATTGGATGGACATCGTACGGTCAATGGACCTAGAATCGTGCATATTGACTAAGTTGACAAAGCCCTCCGTCCCCGTCAACTTAGTAGGCCCACAAGTCAGCCTCCCACTATACTGGGTCCCAGCTAGCAGGGGGAGTATTCATTTTTTTGCGTAATAAGGAGGCACTTCCGATGGGTCCGAGCTGACAGCTGGGGGAACGTTTTTTTCGCGAAATACGGTGGCCTGTCCGGTGGGTCCCAGCTGTCAGGGGGGGAATGTTTTTTTCACCAAATACGGTGGCCCATCCGGTGGGT
Source organism: Secale cereale (assembly GCA_902687465.1). NCBI lineage: Eukaryota > Viridiplantae > Streptophyta > Magnoliopsida > Poales > Poaceae > Secale > Secale cereale. The sequence continues at coordinate 471,712,122 of LR738709.1, forward strand.
CCCTGCTGTCAGGTGGAGGAATAATTATTTTTCGTGTAATAAGGAGGCACTTCCTTCCGGCTGTCGTGGACCCAGCTGTGAGCATCTCCACGATAGTACTCTTCCAATGGAAGTCGTTCCTTGACCACGCTGACCAGGCTGCGCCGAGAGCACCAGGTCGGTGGACGACGGCGAGGCCTATGAAGGGGATGACGCGGAGCCGGGGAACACGCGGCAGTGGATGCCCACACGGAGAGGAGTATGAGGGTTCACTGGTTCGGCTGCAGTGTGAGGCGTCGCTGCAGAATAATAGGGGGTGTGGGTGAGTAGAGGGATGCCCTGGCCAGCGGTGGGAGTAGTAGGGGTAGGGAGGCCTGAACGGGAGGCGGGAGCAGGCGGTCCCACCGGCGCTGGATTTGGCGGCTGGAGTAAGAAGATCAGATATTGAAGAAACAAGACGGTCATTGGATTGACATCCAATGGTTACGTCTGCTAGAATCGTTTGTTGATGTATATAATAACTAAAAAAAATCTTGCATACGCGTCAACTTAACAGGCCCATAAGTCAGACCATTCCCTCTTGTTTTTGTAATTTATATATAGCTCAATGCGACTTCTTATGCAATTTATTGCAGTTCGTTTTTTTAGGTTGCCCAGGGCCAATTTCGCATATTTCTGTGGGTTCCAAACTATTTTTAATACCGAAATGTCTAGCCAGATTTAAAGTACTTTGAAGATATATTTAAATTAGGTAAATGCCGAGTGAAATAGGAATCTGAAAATGTTTCAAAATTCAGAAATTATAAAGTAATTGGCAATTTGTCATATGTTTTTATATTTACACCCAATTTCATATTACTTTCAAGATTTGCAGGCGTCTTGAAAGAGTTGTAGCCCATCAGGTTGTAGAAAAATAAATAGGCCTGGATTGGGTATTCTTCAGAAAAAATAAACTGGGCTCATTTTCCAGTTTGTTAAAAGTACAACCCATTTTCTAGGTAGGACAACGATTAATAATTTAAACCAACCGTTCAAGACAGAATTCAATAAAATTTCCCACATTTTGATGGGATCCGAAATATTTTTGACCCAAAATTTCTAGTCAGATTAAATATAAATTTGTATTATGTAAAAATCTAACGAAAAATTGCCCGCGCAACAATAAAAAATTAAGATTTTCAAAATCCATAAATAATATTTTATAAAATAATTTCGTGCTTGGTGCATTTTTTTATATTTACTGCCCAGTTTTTATAATTACATCCAATTTTATTACTCCCTCCGTCTCATAATGTAAGACGTTTTTTGACACTACACTAGTGTGAAAAAATGTCTTATATTATGGGACGGAGGGAGTATTTTTTAAAGCCCATTTTCCTGTTAAGCCTAATGCATCCCTCCTAGGAAAGATTTGCAGCCTAGTGGGGCGGAGAATAACAAGTTGACCTTGCCTGAGTATTCCTCAAAAAAACGTATAGTTGGTCTAGCCATTTTCATCTTGAAAAAAATTAATATCTGGGCTGGATATCTGTCCTGGACTAGATGGGCCACAGCCCGCCCAGTTAATACCCTGCTCTCCTCTGAACAACAACGAAAAAATCGCTAAGAAAAACTCTGCAGTGCTCACGCCTCAAAAACACAAATACTGCTCGAGCTGGTTGGTCCTAGCTATCGGCCGCACCTTGTGCAATTCTCTCCTTTATATTGACTACATAGGTTGACAATGGTGTGGGACCGTGATGTCAGGAAACTAGGAGGAAGCAAATAAAATATAGTTGTACATAATAAGGAGGCACTTGCGTACGTACGGCTATGGCCCTAGTGGGTCCCTACTATCAACCAGTCAAAATAAAGTCATCTCTTGAATCCGCATGTTCATTGACCATGTTAACAATGATGGCGCCACGGCGAGCGCAACAACTCGAAGGACGACGGAGAGGGCCTCGCGAGCCCTGCAGATGGTCTGATACAACACCCGCTGCTCATTCAGGAATCCAGGATCATCGGACACCTATGAGAACCTTCGAGAGACTGAGACGACATGAAACGGTAAGGCCGCGCTTGAGAGCTCTGGTTTATTTCACACCTCAATTAAGATACAAGTGTAATGTACTCGTCATTGGAAACAACGCGTAAAATACAGTCGTAATGAAACCGAGGGCCGGAGGTCTGTAAGTAAAACCGGCGGCTTACGCGTGTAATTTGAGAGACCGGTGTATATTTTACTAGTCGAAATCGACCAACCAAGTGCTTCGCCCGAGACCATCTGCTTTTATTTACAAGCGTCAGTTCTACAAGCAGTTTTGGTTGGAAAACGATGATCCAATCACGGCCTAAGATGATGAGTTGGTCGGAAGATCATATGGTTTCACGTCTAACCTACCCGACTTGTCGTATAGGCTATGAATGAAACATAAGACGATGAACTCTTAAGCACGGAAACAACAGAAGAGGATGATCTTCCTAACAAGCAAATCACTGGCATTAGATCGACATGCAAAACAATACGAAGCATTATTCTCAGGAGGCACGGTGAACAGCTCGTGATGCCGCATGCCACAACATTACAAGCTCAACTTTGCAATCAAACACAAGGCCTGGCATTACATAGACAATATTCAGAACAAACTCTTAAAATATCTTAGATAAGTCAACATTCATGTGACTATGCATCTCAGCAGAGTAAATATTTACTTTTGAACTGAAGACAGGAATAGGAAAAAACGATCGACGTTGCCCATAGCAAAGGGCGTCCCACTCAAAAATATCAAATGCATGTCTTCTGGCTAACATCAATGAGCAAAAATTGACAAGGTTTTCCAATTCCAATATATTAAACTAATGTCAACTTTGACAAGCTTTTCCCATTCAAAATATGTAATGCCTATGATTGTGGAACGGGCATGGTTTGTCGTTAGTTTGTTATCTGATAGTCCGGTGGCTCAAAGTGATGACAAATGATTAGAGAACCATTCGATGTATGGTGCATGATGAAGTATTATTATGGAGGACACGAACCATCTAAACATTTTGTGCAGTTCCACTAAATTCAAGCTGAGCATCCCTGTGGATTTCGTATTTATATGCTGCTAGAAAACAAAGACACATCAGCACACACATGAATATTGGCCCCAGTGTCAATCCACCAGTTGGTGGACTAACAAACTGAAAGTACGGTAAACATATTACCATACCCAGATGCCCCATCATTGTTGCTTAGAATGACATTGATAGATTTGGAGTCCTGTCCTGGCTTCATGTACTTGTTTGGGCACTTTTTGCCCAGTGCACTCCACGTGTTGTAGAGTTTCCTATGCTCTCTGCAGACTAGTCATGTCACCAGCGTCTACCAATACTCCGTAAAGCTTCTTGATCATTCCTTGTGTAATGTAGCGCAAACAGTGACTGCTTCTTTCTGCAAAAGTGGTAAGACCAACTGGACCCACTAATGCAGCAGTTTGCCTAAGACACATTGGCTCCTTTTGTGCAATTCTTCTAAAATCAAAGTCGGAATAAGACCGAGATTTAATTTTGATATCCCTGTAAGCAACAAAAGGTATAAGGGAAACAATTACTGAGAAATAACGGTTGATGACTTGTACTCCCAGAAGAAAAACATTTACTAATCTACCTTATCTTAATGGGAAACAAAGCAGGAGAGTAGCAATTCTCAATTAGTGTGATTCATTCATATTAACCGAGACATTGTCCTAACAATGCCTTGTTACAACATGTATAAAGAACGACAAAGCAGAAAAGTATCATTCCTAAAACAATGCGAATGATTCATTTTAACAGAGACATTATCTTAACAATACCTTGGTTAAACATGTAGAAAGACTACAAAGCAGGATAGTACCATTTGTAAAACACTGTAACTGATATATAATAACAGAGACATTATCTGAACAATGCATTTCTTAAACATGTACTCCGGCCGATCCCTAACAGAAATGGTACTCCCGCTAATTCCTAACAAGTGTTGCAGTTTTGAACTAAGATTCACTAGTTAATTCTGAGGAAATTCGGTACTGACCTTTCAAGACCAAGATTTGTAATAACGCGTGACGAAGACCTCAAAGAGGTCTCAACACATATATGGAAATCCGGTCTCATTTTGTGCAGTTCCACCAAAATTAAGCGAAGCAAAATTTCGCAATAGCAACAAGTTGAATAGATATTCCTGTTTTAACGGAGGCAAAAAAGGAATCAATTGCTAACCAATAAAGGAGGGTGAAACATGCGGCCACAAAAATGGTAATCCCGCCAATCCCTAACAAGTGTTGCAGTTTTGAAATAAGATTCAATAGTTAATTCTGAGAGTGGCTTAATTTTACCAGTGGCATTAGATTAACAAAAAGCATAAACAGTTTCAAGGGAGAGTGGGCGCAACAACAACATGTGCGTCCATCTACTTATAAAGGGGGTGATGCAGAGTTTATTTAAAACAGTACCAATACAAGTAGCACAACATCTCAAAACACACTGCACGATCATGTGGATGCATGGGACATGGTACATGCCAGCACCATGTGCGTCCACACGTATAAATGGGTGATGCAGAGTATGTAGCCAAGCAGCATATCTGCGTTGGTCCCATATTTGTTCTCTTTGAAACTTTTTTCGATGTGAGGGCAGCAAATCTAGTGCTGCACAAACTACCCAACCCCCAGTTTCTTTCCCTTTTCAACAAAGAGTTCGGTTGCTTACAGATGTGTGTACTGGGTTACCCCCTTTTTCCCTTTTCGACCAACAAAGCGGCTGGATAGCTAGTCTATACTACTTTCCCTCCCTCCTTTCCTCATTGAACCACGTCCTAGATTCATGCTTCACCCCATCACACCCTTCTTTCCTCTTTGAACCAAGACCTAGATTCGACTACAAAATCGAAAAAGAACAGCATGCAGCTAGACCAATGACGGTTTCAAAGAAACTTATACCTTAGGGTCGTCGGGATGTGGCAAGGCGTGCGGCGGGAGGTCGGATCTACCCACACTATGTACGGCAGCGAGGAAGAAGGGGTTGGTTGCCCTCCCACACAGGTGCTGGGTGAAAGAGAAAAGCGCAGCCGGCAATGGATTGCCTCCCTCGCCGAAGGCGATAGAGTGAACACTGCACCTCCTCCCCTTCCCGATGCGACGGGATCCGGACGCCTCCTTTGCCAGCTGTGAGGGGGGTTAAAGAGACATAGGCCACAACACAGTCTTGTTTAGATCCGGTGAAGAGGGTGAGAGACAGTGAAAATAGCAAACCCTAGCAAAGGAATGCTGAGCCTCTAGCGTGTGTGTGTGTGTGTCTATATATATATATATATATATATATATATATATATATATATATATATATATATATATATATATATATATATATATATATATATATATATATATATATATATATATATATATATAGGACGGCCATTACAGTTATTTTACCTATATAGGACGGCCATTTGGGACACCTAGGTGTCCAGGCTCCTTGCTTGTCCACCTTTGGATTGCTTTAGGATGTGTGCGTTGTGTTGGGTATAGACGCTAACGGGTATACCCGTTTGCAGTATTAAATTTGGACATTTATTGCAAATTACTAATTAATTATATTTAACTGCATGTTAATTAGTGATCACATGCTCTAATTTAGATGGAGGCATTAATTAACATGCACGTAACACACACTACCTAATTTGGTCACGCATGTGCGTGTGAAGCAAAAGAAAATTTCTCTAATGATTAATGCATAGAAGGAAATTATTCAAAATTTTCTAAAAATTTTATGTACATATTAGTATTATTGCTGACATGTCTTTTAAACAGAGGTGTGCGTATAGTTCCTATGGGTATAAGAAATACCTAGATTTTCCTTGTACTATACCTAGTAATTTCTAGGGTATATACCCACAAATTGTGTGAGGATTATACATATGTTTTATATGATTTATCCAGTATCACACATTTGATACAACTCTATCATGGTATTTTGTATAGATATTTATATTTATCTAAATGTAACATATCATCTGTCGAGGTATTTAGTATTTAGTTCACGTATGTGTATCCACTTATAAAATAGGTAGTGACATTAATGGGTATATACCAATAAATTTCACATCGAGGTATTTACAGAAATATCTTGAGTATACACTATTATTTTTTCAGAAACTTGAGTATCCACGTACAAATATATCGGAGTATGTTTTGTAGATATATAATACCTAAAATAAATCATAGAGTATATACGTGCATGCAGATTTTTTGGAATAAATTGTAGGGTATATACATCTGTATGTATCTAATATCTAGAATAAATCATAAAGTATATATGCGCATGCAAATTATTTGGAATAAATTGTAGGGTATATAAGGTGTAGATATCTAAAAATACCTACAATAAATCATAGGGTATATACGTTTGTAGGTATAGATTCTAATACATATAATAAATTATCTGGGAATCAATCTACAATAAATGGCCATGCAGAATACAAGTGCATGCACGCAGAAAAGGAAAGCAATTTTTTAAGGGTAGTAGTGATTATTTATAAGTAGGAAATGCATTAGCGGGTTGGATCCGAAAAAGTCCGCCCGGCAGTTAACTAGTATAGTTTGCACAGTTAGTTATGTGTTATTGGGCAGTTAGGAACGGTTCCTGAATAGCTTATTCAGGAATGGGTTGCAGAATAGTTGGGATCAGAGAAACCAAACGAATCAACATTGGGACAATGAGTCTTGATGACAAACAATGTTGAAGACAAACCAAGTGGGAAGATAATGCAATCATGACGCCAAATGAAAAATTTCAAGAAAGTTTGGTGGTGGCGTTACCCACCGTATAGGAAGTATTAGACCAGGACACGACGCACATTTATTGTGGTGCTCCAGAGTCGAACTCCATTTTAATGTATTCACACTCAGAGTGTATGTCTTCATGAACTGAAGACATACGTTACTTAGTGTGTTGCACATCTAAGTCGTCAAAATGCATAAGAGTTAGGATGTGTGTCCAATCACATGACCTTTGAGGATTCTAGGATATTTAGCTCACACCGCAGCTTGCAAAACCTTTTCTCATCCAAGGGCTTAGTGAAGATATCTGCCAGTTGCTCTTCGGTGTTGACATGTATGATTTCAATGTCCTTCTTGATTACATGATCCCTAAGAAAGTGATGACAAATCTCAATGTGCTTTGTCTTCGAGTGCTGAACGGGATTGTGAGCAATCTTGATGGCGCTCTCGTTATCGCAAAAGAGAGGCACCTTTTCCATGTTGATGCCATAATCCTTGAGAGTTTGCTTCATCCAGAGAAGCTGAGCGCAACAACATCCAACAGTAATGTATTCAGCTTCAGCTGTGGAGAGAGATACTGAGTTCTACTTCTTTGAAGACCAACATACAAGAGATCGTCCAAGAAAGTGACATGTTCCTGAGGTGGACTTGTGATCAACTTTGTCACCAGCATAATGAGCATCTGAGAATCCAAAAAGATCAAACATAGAGCCCTTGGGATACCATAATCCTAGTGTGGCGGTGTGAGCCAAGTATCGAAGAATTCGCTTCATGATACGTCCATTTTGCATCATGCTTATATGTTGATATTTATTGCATTATGGGCTGTTATTACACGTTATGTCACAATACTTATGCCTTTTCTCTCTTATTTTACAAGGTTTACATGAACAGGGAGAATGACGGCAGCTGGAATTCTGGGCTGGAAAAGGAGCAAACTCTGGAAACCTATTCTGCACAACTCCAAAAGCCCAAAAACTCCACAGAACTCCGTTTCAGAAAATATAAAAAATATCTGGCGAAAGAAGTTCACGAGGGGGCCACCGGCTGTCCACGAGGGTGGGGGCACCCCCCCTAGGGCGCGCCCCCCGATGCCCATCTTCTCCTATATGAGGTGTTTTGACATGGAAAAATCAGGAGGAGGCTTTCAGGACCAGATGTCGCCGTCTCGAGGCGGAACCGAGGCGGAAACCAATCTAGGGCTCCGGCAGAGCTGTTTTGCCGGGGATACTTCCCTCCGGGAGGGGGAAATCGTCACCGCCGTCATCACCAACAACTCTCCCATCTCGGGGAGGGCTATCTTCATCAACATCTTCACCAACACCATCTCCTCTCAAGCCCTAGTTCATCTCTTGTATCCAATCTTTGTACCCAAACCTCAGATTGGTACCTGTAGGTTGCTAGTAGTGTAGATTACTCCTTGTAGTTGATGCTAGTTTGTTTATTTGGTGGAAGATCATATGTTCATATCCATTATGCATATTAATACCCCTCTGATCATGAACAATACTATGTCTTGTGAGTAGTTACTTTTGTTCTTGAGGACATGGGAGAAGTCTTGCTATTAGTAGTCATGTGAATTTGGTCTTCGTTCGATATTTTGATGAGATGTATGTTGTCTCTCCTCTAGTGTGGTGTCATGTGAACGTCGACTACATGACAATTCACCATTATTTGGGCCTAGAGTAAGGCATTGGGAAGTAATAAGTAGATGATGGGTTGCTATAGTGACAGAAGCTTAAACCCTAGTTTATGCGTTGCTTCGTAAGGGGCTGATTTGGATCCATATGTTTCATGCTATGGTTAGGTTTACCTTAATACTTCTTTTGTAGTTGCGGATGCTTACATTAGAGGTTAATCATAAGTGGGAGGCTTGTCCAAGTAAGGATAGCACCCAAGCACCGGTCCACCCACATACCAAATTATCAAAGTACCGAACGTGAATCAGATGATCGTGATGAAAACTAGCTTGACGATAATTCCCATGTGTCCTCGGGAGCACTTTCCTTTATATAAGAGTTTGTCTAGGCTTGTCCTTTGCTATAAAAACGATTGGGCCACCTTGCTTCACCTTATTTACTTTTACCTTTTGTTAATTGCTACCAATTACCTTATCACAAAACTATCTGTTACTTATAATTTCAGTGCTTGCAGAAAATACCTTACTGAAAACTGCCTATCATTTCCTTCTGCTCCTCGTTGGATTCGACACTCTTACTTATCGAAAGGACTACGATAGATCCCCTACACTTGTGGTTCATCAAGACTCTTTTCTGGCGCCGTTGCCGGGGAGTGAAGCGCCTTTGGTAAGTGGAATTTGGTAAGGAAAAATTTATATATTGTGCTGAAATTTATTGTCACTTATTACTATGGCTCAAAATCCATTGAGGGGCTTATTTGGGGTATCTTCACCCCGACCAGAAGAGCAAAGAGTTGCTCCTCAACCTACTGCACCTACTGAAAATGTTTGATTTGAAATTCCTTTGGGTATGATAGTGAAACTGCTTGAAAATCCTTTTACAGGAGACGGAACACTGCATACCGATTTACATCTAATCTATGTCGATGCAGTTTGTGGATTATTTAAGCTTGCAGGTATGCCCGAGGATGTTATCAAGAAGAAGTTATTCCCTTTATCTTTGTAGGGAGATGCATTGACATGGTTTAGGCTATGTGATGATATGGGATCATGGAACTATAATTGTCTGAAGTTGGAATTTCACCAGAAGTTCTACCCTATGTACCAGGTTCATCGTGATCGTAATTATATTTATAATTTCTGGCCTCACGAAGGAGAAAGCATCGCTCAAGCTTGGGGGAGGCTTAAGTCAATGTTATATTCATGCCCCAATCAGGAGCTCTCAAGAAAAATGATCATTCAAAATTTATATGCTCGGCCTTCTCTCAATAATCGCACCATGCTCGATAATTCTTGTTCTGGCTCTTTTATGATGAATACTATTGAATTCAAATGGGATTTATTGGAAAGAATTAAACGCAACTCCGAAGATTGGGATCTCGACGAAGGTAAGGAGCCAGGTATGACCCCTAAGTTTGATTGTGTGAATGCTTTTATGGATACCGATGTTTTCCGTGAGTTTAGCACTAAATATGGACTTGACTCTGAGAGAGTAGCTTCTTTCTGTGAAACTTTTGCTACTCATGTTGATCTCCCCAAGGAGAAGTGGTTTAAACACCACCCCCCTATTGAAGTAAAAGTAGTTGAACCCGTTGAAGTTGAAGAAAAGACTATCACTTATAATGTTGATCCTATTGTTCCTACTGCTTATATTGAGAAACCACCTTTCCCTATTAGGATAAAGGATCATGCTCAAGCTTCAACTGTAGTTCATAAAAGTAATACTAGAACACCTACACCCTGTGAGCAAATTAAAGTTGAACCTAGTGTTGTTATGGTTAAAGATCTCTTGATAGAACATTTAGATGGACATGTTATTTACCTCCAAGAAGAGTCTGCTAGAATAGCCAAACCCAATGCTAGGAATAGACATAGACCTATTGTAGGCTTGCTTGTTATCTCTGTTAAGATAGGAGATCATTGCTATCATGGTTTATGTGATGTAGGTGCTAGTGCGAGTATTATCCCTCTTGATTTATATCGAGAAATTATGCATGATATTGCACCTATTGAGTTAGAAGGGATTGATGTTACTATTAAGTTTGCTAATAGAGATACTATTTCACCAGTTGGGATTGTTAGAGATGTTAAAGTCTTGTGTGGGAAGGTTAAATACCCTGCTGATTTTCTTGTTCTTAGTTCCACACAAGATGAATTTTGTCCCATTATATTTGGTAGAACCTTCTTGAATATTGTTAATGCCAAGATAGACTACATGAAAGATATTGTTACTGTGGGATTAGGGGATATGTCTCATGATTTTAACTTTGCTAAATTTCGTAGACAACCCCTTGAAAAGGAACCACCCAGTAAGGATGACATTATTGGTCTTGCTTCTATTGTCGTGCCTCCTAATGATCCTTTAGAACAATACTTGCTTGACCATGAAAACGATATGCATATGAATGAGAGAAGGGAAATAGATGAAATATTCTTTAAACAGGGACCCATACTGAAAAACAACTTGCCTGTTGAAATCCTAGGGGATCCTCCTCCACCCAAGGGTGATCCCGTGTTTGAACTTAAACCTTTACCTGATAATCTTAAGTATGTTTATCTTGATGAAAAGAGGATATATCCTGCTATTATTAGTGCTAACCTTTCAGAGGAGGAAGAAGAAAAACTATTGAAAACTCTGAAGAAGCACCGTGCTACTATTGGATATACTATGCATGATCTCAAGGGCATTAGTCCCACTATATGCCAACACAAGATAAATTTGGAAGAAAATGCTAAACCGGTTATTGATCATCAGCGACGGTTAAATCCTAAGATGAAAGAAGTGGTCAGGAAGGAAATACTAAAGCTTCTAGAGGCAGGTATTATCTATCCAGTTGTTGATAGCCAGTGGGTAAGTCATGTCCATTGTGTTCTTAAGAAAGGAGGTATGACTGTCGTTCCTAATGATAAAGATGAATTGATCCCGCAAAGAATAGTTACAGGTTATAGGATGGTAATTGATTTCCGTAAGTTAAATGAAGCTACCGAGAAAGATCATTACCCCTTGCCATTTATCGATCAAATTCTAGAAAGGTTATCCAAACATACTCAGTTTTTCTTTCTAGATGGTTATTCTGGTTTCTCTCAAATACTTGTGTCAAAGGGGGATCAAGAAAAGACCACTTTTACTTGTCCTTTCGGTACCTTTGCTTATAGACGTATGCATTTTGGTTTATGTAATGCACCTGCTACCTTTCAAAGATGCATGATGGCTATATTCTCTGATTTTTGTGAAAAGATTGTTGAAGTGTTCATGGATGATTTCTCCATTTACGGAACTTCTTTTGATGATTGCTTAAGAAACCTTGATCGAGTTTTGTACAGATATGAAGACACTAATCTTGTTTTGAATTGGGAGAAGTGTCACTTTATGGTTTATGAAGGCATTGTCTTGGGACATAAAATTTCTGAAAGAGGTATTGAAGTTGACAAAGCTAAAGTTGATGCTATTGAAAATATACCATGCCCCAAGAACATCAAAGGTATACGAAGTTTCCTTGGTCATGTCGGGTTTTATAGGAGGTTCATAAAGGACTTCTCCAAAATCTCCAGGCCTCTGACTAATCTGTTACAAAAAGATATTCCTTTTGTCTTTGATGACGATTGTCTAGAGGCATTTGAAATACTTAAGAAAGCATTGATCTTTGCACCTATTGTCCAGCCTCCTGACTGGAATTTACCATTTGAGATTATGTGTGATGCTAGTGATTATGCTGTAGGTGCTGTTTTAGGGCAAAGAGTTGATAAGAAATTGAATGTTATCCAATATGCTAGTAAAACTCTAGATAGTGCCCAGAGCAATTATGCTACTACTGAGAAAGAATTTTTAGCAGTTGTATTTGCTTGTGATAAGTTTAGACCCTATATTGTTGATTCTAAAGTAACTATTCACACTGATCATGCTGCTATCAAATAACTTATGGAAAAGAAAGATGCTAAACCTAGACTTATTAGATGGGTTCTCTTGCTGCAAGAGGTTGACTTGCATATTATTGATAGAAAGGGAGCTGAGAACCCCGCTGCAGACAACTTGTCTAGGTTAGAGAATATACTTGATGACCCACAACCTATTGATGCTAGCTTTCCTGATGAACAATTAGCTGTCATAAATACTTCTCGTACTGCTCCTAGGTATGCTGATTATGTTAATTATATTGTTGTTAAGTTTATACCTCCTAGCTTCACATACCAGCAAAAGAAAAAGTTCTTCTATGATTTGAGACATTACTTCTGGGATGACCCACATCTTTATAAAGAAGGAGTAGATGGTATCATTAGACGTTGTGTACCTGAGCATGAACAGGAACAGATCCTACGCAAGTGCCACTCCGAAGCTTATAGAGGACACCATGCGGGAGATAGAACTGCACACAAGGTATTGCAATCCGGTTTTTATTGGCATACTCTCTTCAAGGATGCTCGTAAGTTTATCTTATCTTGTGATGAATGTCAAAGAATTGGTAATATTAGTAGACGTCAAGAAATTCCTATGAATTATTCATTTGTTATTGAACCATTTGATGTTTGGGGCTTTGATTATATGGGACCGTTTCCTGCCTCTAATGGATACACACATATATTAGTTGCTGTTGATTATGTTACTAAGTGGGTAGAAGTTATTCCAACTAGTAGTGCTGATCATAACACCTCTATTAAGATTCCTAAAGAAGTTATTTTTCTGAGGTTTGGAGTCCCTAGATATCTAATGACTGATGGTGGCTCACACTTTATTCATGGTGCTTTCCGTAAGATGCTTGCAAAATATGATGTCAACCATAGAATTGCATCCCCTTATCACCCACAGACTAGTGGTCAAGTAGAACTAAGTAATAGGGAGTTGAAATTAATCTTGCAAAAGACAGTCAATAGCTCTAGGAAGAATTGGTCCAAGAAACTTGATGATGCATTATGGGCCTATAGAACTGCATACAAAAATCCTATGGGTATGTCTCCATATAAGATGGTATATGGAAAAGCTTGTCACTTACCACTTGAGCTCGAACATAAGGCATATTGGGCCATCAAAGAGCTCAACTACGATTTCAAACTTGCCGGTGAGAAGAGGTTGTTTGACATTAGCTGTCTTGATGAATGGAGAACCCAGGCCTATGAGAATGCCAAGCTGTTTAAAGAAAAAGTTAAAAGATGGCATGAAAAAAGGATACAAAAGCGTGAGTTTAACATAGGTGATTATGTCTTGCTATTCAACTCTCTTTTAAGATTTTTTGCAGGAAAACTTCTCTCCAAGTGGGAAGGACCTTACGTTATCGAGGAGGTTTATTGTTCCGGCGCCATAAAAATCAACAACTTCGAAGGCACAAATCCGAAGGTGGTGAACGGTCAAAGAATCAAACATTATATCTTAGGTAATCCTATAAATGTTGAAACCAATGTTATTGAAACCGTAACCCCGGAGGAATACATAAGGGGCACTTTCCAGAATGATTCAGCCTCCAAAAAGGAAGAGGTATGTGATATGATAAGTAAACCGACTCCAAAACAGCTCTAAAGGCAATTTTTCTCCGTTTTGGAATATTTAGAAAAATAGAAAAATAAGCCACAGTCCGGAAGAGACACGAGCCGTCCACAAGGGTGGAGGGCGCGCCCGCCTGCAAGAGCGCGCCCCCTACCTCGTGGGCAGCTCATGTGCCTCCCGGACTCCGTTTTCTTGTGGGTTACTCCTTTTGGTCGCTAAAAATTCATTATATATACTCTCGAAGGTTTTGACCTCTGTATCACGCAAAAATCCTCTATTTTCGTTTTGAGCTGCTGTTTTTGACAAATCTAGATCATCATGGCGTCCTCCAACATCCCCAAGGACATGTTCTTCGAGAAGGTCATCAACCCCTACCTTGCGGAGGTGCTGCATCACCCTAAAACCATAGAGTTACATGACGGGGTGCTGCACAGCCGTGATGTTGAGGGGCCGAGGAGTACCGGAAGCGTGGAGACAAGACTCGAAGCAATGGAGCAACAAGTTTTCATGTGCCAAGGTATGGAGGAACGAGGACTCAATGCCAACCACATGATGATCTCGGAGCTCGCCAACAACCTCAAGCTTCACTCAAGGATCTTCGGGGAGGCTATCTCCAATCTTCAAGAGAAAATCAAACACCTCCAAGCCCAGATCTATGACCTGCAAAACCAAAACTGTGAGTATGAATATAGATTCAAGAAGATGAGTTTGGCTGCAGATTTGAGTATCCCGGAGACTCGATCATCCTTCTACGATGGTGAGCCCATGCCTTGGAAGGTGGACAACAAGCCTACATCATCAACAACCCCATCATCACCACCCCCGAAGAAGGAGACATAATCATATGGGTATGGGCACTCCCCTTGGCAACTGCCAAGCTTGGGGGAGTGACCCCGGTATCGTATCACCATCACTCCTATCTTTACTCTTTTACTTAGTTCGATCCTTTTGGTAGTATCTTGATCTATTAGAATAAAGTTAGCATGATCTAGTTGTGAGCTTTTGCTTTCTGAGCTTTATCCTTTGTAATCGAGTCCGTGAGCTATATAATAAAGATTAGTGTTAGGTCAAGGGCTTGATTTCCTCACTTGGGTCATGATAAAAAAGAAACAAAACAAAAAGAGTATCAAAGAGATCATATCGATCTTATGGGGAGTAATGACTTCACATACAAGAGTATGATGAATAAAAGTTGTTGATAGTTGACAAACATAGTTTTGGTCATCGTTGCAATTAATAGGAAGTAACAAAAGAAGAGAGGCTTCACAAGCAAATATACTATCTTGGACATCTTTTATGATTGTGAGCACTCATTAAAGTATGACATGCTAAAGAGTTGATGTTGGACAAGGAAGACAACATAATGGGTTATGTCTTCTTATATCCGAAATAAAGTATATTGTCATGGATCATCCAACCTATTGAGCGTGCGTTTCCCCCTCATGCTAGCCAAAACTCCTTGCACCAAGTAGAGATACTACTTGTGCTTCCATATATATCCTTAAACCCAGTTTTCCATGAGAGTCCACCATACCTACCTATGGATTGAGAAAGATCCTTCCAAGTAAGTTGTAATGTTGCAAACCCGCTAAAATATGTATGACTTATTAGTGTGGGAGAAATTAGCTTTATACGATCTTGTGATATGGAAGTAATAAAAGCGACGGACTACATAATAAAGGTCCTTATCACAAGTGGCAATATAAAGTGACGTTCTTCTATGCTAAGACTTTTTGCATCCAACCATAAAAAGACATGACAACCGCTGCTTCCCTCTGCGAAGGGCCTATCTATTATTCTTGCCTTATAAGAGTCAAGGTGAATTTCACCTTTCCTTTTTACATTTTATCCTTTGGCAAGCACATTGTGTTGGAAAGATCCTGACACATATACCCACTTGGATGTATGTTTTCATGGTCTATTACTGTTGACATTACCCTTGAGGTAAAAGGTTGGGAGGCAACACCATAAGCCCCTATCTTTCTCTGTGTCCGATTAAAACTCCATAACCATAAGTATTGCGTGAGTGTGAGCAGTTGTGAAAGACTATATGATAGTTGAGTATGTAGGCTTGCTGACAAGCTCTTATGTTGACTCTTTCCGATGTTACAATAAATTGAAATTGCTTCAAAGACCGAGATCAAAGTTTGTTAGTTTTCAATGAAGTTTATGATTCATACTTGATATTGTGGATGAATTGTTACTTTAGCATAAGAATCATATGACAATATATATATATATATATATATATATATATATATATATATATGTGTGTGT
>LR738709.1:471730114-471857281 GCA_902687465.1 Secale cereale
TGTGTGTGTGTGTGTTGCTATTATGAGAATAATCATGATGCCCTCATGTTTGTATTTTGTTTTTATCGACACCTCTATCTCTAAACATGTGGACATATTTTTTCTATATCAGCTTTCGCTTGAGGACAAGCGAGGTCTAAGCCTGGGGGAGATGATACGTCCATTTTGCATCATGCTTATATGTTGATATTTATTGAATTATGGGCTGTTATTACACGTTATGTCACAATACTTATGCCTTTTCTCCCTTATTTTACAAGGTTTACATGAAGAGGGAGAATGCCGGCAGCTGGAATTCTGGGCTGGAAAAGGAGCAAACTCTGGAAACCTATTCTGCACAACTCCAAAAGCCCCGAAACTCCACAGAACTCCGTTTCAGTAAATATAAAAAATATCTGGCGAAAGAAGTTCACGAGGGGGGCCACCAGCTGTCCACGAGGGTGGGGCGCCCCCCCCCCCTAGTGCGCGCCCCCTATCTCGTGGGCCCCCCGAAGGCCCCCCGATGCCCACCTTCTCCTATATGAGGTGTTTTGACTTGAAAAAAAATCAAGAGGAGGCTTTCGGGACCAGACGCCGCCGTCTCGAGGCGGAGACCAATCTAGGGCTCCGGCAGAGCTGTTCTGCCGGGGATACTTCCCTCTGGGAGGGGGAAATCGTCACCGCCGTCATCACCAACAAATCTCCCATCTTGGGGAGGGCTATCTTCATCAACATCTTCACCAGCACCATCTCCTCTCAAACCCTAGCTCATCTCTTGTATCCAATGTTTGTACCCAAACCTCAAATTGGTACCTGTGGGTTGCTAGTAGTGTTGATTACTCCTTGTAGTTGATGCTAGTTGGTTTATTTGGTGGAAGATCATATGTTCAGATCCATTATGCATATTAATACCCCTCTGATCATGAACAATATTATGTCTTGTGAGTAGTTACTTTTGTTCCTGAGGACATGGGAGAAGTCTTGCTACTAGTAGTCATGTGAATTTGGTCTTCATTCGACATTTTGATGAGATGTATGTTGTCTCTTCTCTAGTGGTCTCATGTGAACGTCGACTACATGACACTTCACCATTATTTGGGCCTAGTGGAAGGCATTGGGAAGTAATAAGTAGATGATGGGTTGCTAGAGCAACAGAAGCTTAAACCCTAGTTTATGCGTTGCTTCGTAAGGGGCTGATTTGGATCCATATGTTTCATTCTATGGTTAGGTTTACCTTAATACTTCTTTTGTAGTTGCGGATGCTTGCATTAGAGGTTAATCATAAGTGGGAGGTCCAAGTAAGGACAACACCCAAGCACCGGTCCACCCGCATACCAAATTATCAAAGTACCGAACCCGAATCAGATGATCGTGATGAAAACTAGCTTGACGATATTCCCATGTGTCCTCGGGAGCGCTTTCCTTTATATAAGAGTTTGTACAGGCTTGTCCTTTGCTACAAAAAGGATTGGGCCACCTTGCTGCACCTTATTTACTTTTACCTTTTGTTATTTGCTACCAATTACCTTATCACAAAACTATATGTTACCTATAATTTCAGTGATTGCAGAAAATACCTTACTGAAAATTGCCTATCATTTCCTTCTGATCCTCATTGGGTTCGACACTCTTACTTATTGAAAGGACTACGATAGATCCCCTACACTTGTGGGTCATCACTTCACAGCGAGGTGATGCAATTCCTTTGGTGCCGCTTGGAATCAAGCACACATGTAAACCCTAAGCATTATATCAGGCCTAGATGCACATAAATAGAGTAAAGAACTAATCATGGAGCGGTATACCTTTTGAACGAACTCTTTACCATTGATGTCGGAGCCCAGTTGACCTTTGGTTGGCATTGGCGTCGTGTACCCTTTGCAATCTTGCATTCCAAACTTCTTCAGGCAATCTTTGAGGTATTTCTCTTGAGATATGTAGATGCCATTCTTCTGTTGGCGAATTTGAAGACCAAGGAAGAACTTCAGTTCACCCATCATGGACATCTGATATTGCTCTTGCATCAAGTATCCAAACTCATCACTGTATCTTTTGTCAGTGCATCCAAAGATAATGTCATCCACATAAATCTGACATACGAATAGCTCTCCATCATATGTCTTCGTGAAGAGTGTGGGATCCAATGATCCAGGTTTGAAGCCTTTTCTCTTCAAGAAGTCTTTGAGTGTGTCATACCATGCACGAGGGGCTTGTTTGAGGCCATACAGTGCATGTTGAGCTTTTAAACCATGTCGAGACGCTTTGGCTCTTCAAAGCCTGGAGGTTGTGCAACATACACTTCTTCTTCAATTTTCCCATTCAGAAAGGCGCTCTTCACATCCATTTGATACAGAAATATGTTTTGATGGTTGGCGTATGCTAGCAGTATGTGAATGTCTTCAAGCCTAGCAACAGGAGCAAAGGTTTCATCGAAGTCAATTCCTTCTACTTGAGTATAGCCTTAAGCAACGAGACGAGCCTTATTTCTGATGACTTGACCATGCTCATCTTGTTTGTTGCGATAGATCCATTTGGTGCCAATGATGTTATGCTTCCATGGATCAGGACGCTTTACAAGTTCCCATACATTATTGATGACCCACAAGTGTAGGGGATCTATCGTAGTCCTTTCGATAAGTAAGAGTGTCGAACCCAACGAGGAGCAGAAGGAAATGATAGGCAGTTTTCAGTAAGGTATTTTCTGCAAGCACTGAAATTATAGGTAACAGATAGTTTTGTGATAACATAATTGGTAGAAAGTAACAAACGGTAAAAGTAAATAGGTGCAGCAAGATAGCCCATTCCTTTTGATAGCAAAGGACAAGCCTGGACAAACTCTTATGCATCGTAAAGCGCTCCCGAGGACATATGGGAATTATCATCAAGCTAGTTTTCATCATGATCATCTGATTTGCGTTCGGTACTTTGATAATTTGGTATGTGGGTGGACCGGTGCTTGGGTGCTGCCCTTACTTGGACAAACCTCCCACTTATGATTAACCTCTAATGCAAGCATCCGCAACTACAAAAGAAGTATTAAGGTAAACCTAACCATAGCCTGAAACATATGGATCCAAATCAGCCCCTTACGAAGCAACGCATAAACTAGGGTTTAAGCTTCTGTCACTCTAGCAACCCATCATCTACTTATTACATCCCAATGCCTTCCTCTAGGCCCATATAATGGTGAAGTGTCATGTAGTCGACGTTCACATGACACCACTAGAGGAGAGATAACATACATCTCATCAAAATATCGAACGAAGACCAAACTCACATGACTACTAATAGCAAGACTTCTCCCATGTCCTCAGGAACAAAAGCAACTACTCACAAGACATAATATTGTTCATCATCAGAGGGGTATTAATATGCATAATGGATCTGAACATATGATCTTCCACCAAATAAACCAACTAGCATAAACTACATGGAGTAATCAACACTACTAGCAATCCACAGGTACCAATCTGAGGTTTGGATACAAAGATTGGATACAAGAGATGAACTAGGGTTTCAGAGGAGATGGTGTTGGTGAAGATGTTGATGAAGATAGCTCTCCCCAAGATGGGAGAGTTGTTGGTGATGACGGCGGTGATGATTTCCCCCTCTCGGAGGGAAGTACACCCGGCAGAACAGCTCTGCCGGAGCCCTAGATTGGTTTCCGCCTCGGTTCCGCCTCGAGACGGCGGCGTATGGTCCCGAAAGCCTCTCCTTGATTTTTTCCAGGTCAAAACACTTCATATAGGAGAAGATGGGTACCTGGGGCCCACCGGCTGGCCCTCGAGGCAGGGGGCGCGCCCCCACTCTCAAGGCCAGCCAGTGGCCCCCCTCATGGGTTTCTTCCGCCAGGTATTTTTTATATTTTCCGAAAAATGTTCTGTGGAGTTTTGGGGCTTTTGGAGTTGTGCATAATAGGTTTCCAGAGTTTGCTGCTTTTCCATCTCAGAATTCCAGCTGCCGGCATTCCCCCTTCTTCATGTAAACCTTGCAAAATAAGAGGGAAAGGCATAAGTATTGTGACAAAACATGTATGAACAGCCCATAATGCAATAAATATCAACTTATAAGCATGATGCAAAATGGACGTATCAACTCCCCCAGGCTTAGACCTCGCTTGTCCTCAAGCAAAAGCCGATGTCGAAAAATATGCCCACATGTTTAGAGATAGAGGTGTCGATAAAAACAAAATACGGACATGAGGGCATCATGATCATTCTCATAGCAGCAACTTATATAAATATAGGCATATGATCATTGTGCAAAAGTAAAAATTCATCCACAATATCAAGTATGCATCATAATCTTTATTGGAAACTAATAAACTTTGGTCTCGGTCATTGAAGCAATTGCAATTTATCGTAACATCGGAAAGAGTCAATATAAGAGATTTTCAGCAAGCCTACATACTCAACTATCATATAGTCTTTCACAATTGCTCACACTCAAGCAATACTTATGTTTATGGAGTTCTAATCGGACACAGAGAAAGATAGGGGCTTATAGTGTTGCCACCCAACCTTTTACCTCAAGGGTAATGTCAACAGTAATAGATCATGAAAACTTACATCCAAGTGGGTATATATATCAGGATCTTTCCAACACAGTGTGCTTGCCAAAGGATAAAATGAAAAAGGAAAGGTGGATCTCACCTTGACACTTATAAGACAAGAATTAAAGATAGGCCCTTCGCAGAGGGAAGCAGAGGTTGTCATGTGTTTTTATGGTTGGATGCGCAAAGTCTGTTGCTTTTATTACTTCCATATCACAAGCTCCTATAAAGCTAATTTCTCCCACACTAATAAATCATACATATTTAGCGGGTTTACAACATGAAAACTTACTTGGAAGGATCTTTCTCAATCCATAGGTAGGTATGGTGGACTCTCATGGCAAAACTTGGTTTAAGGATGTATGGAGGCACAAGTAGTATCTCTACTTAGTGCAAGGAGGTTTGGTGTAATGCCTAGGATGGGACTATACCTCCTACGTGTCGAGGCACGACTTAAAGGTATAAGCCCATTCTGGAATGATCTCAAGTTCGGTATCTTTGCACATCTCATGTAAAAAAATAGGGATGAAAGGGAAAAAGATAGTTGGCTTACACTCGCCACGTCACACAATTCATTACATAGTCAAACATCATTCAAATAACATCACAACCCGTCTACGGGTGAAGATCCAAATGAAAGATACCAAACATACATAAAGCCATAGGTCTGAATCGCCCCTAATAGAAACCACTACTGATCATCGGGATAGTGCACATAGTAATGGCTACGTTCCTCGTCGTAGTCCCAGTATAGCTCTGTGCCGTCACCTGAATAGCTCACCATAGTACCTGCATCTGGTGTGGTGTAGAATCTCTGAGCCACAGAGGACTCAGCAATCCCGTTCCTGGGTAACACAACTATCCAAGCCTTGGGTGTGCAACAAGGCTGAAGAAAGAAGAAGAGGTTGCAGCAGCTCTAGCACTAACTTACGTAAAAGAGAGCGAGAAGAGAAGTGCCTCGAACGATAAGATGATCATGAAGTGATCCTAACTAAGCATGTCAAACATAACCCCACCGTGTTCACTTTCCGAGCCCCTTTCGGAAAATGACCGTCACGGTACTCACGCTGGTAGTGTGTTTTGAACATGGTGTCAAGTTTTCTACAACCGGATATTAACAAATTCCCATCTACCACATAACTGCGGGCGCAGCTTTCGAAAGTTCAAAAACCCTGCAGGGGTGTTCCAACTTGGCCCATGACAAGCCCACGATCCGCGGAGTCGCAACTCCAAGGTGGGAAGGCCCGAGTATCCTCAGAATCCCGTGCTCAAGATACTCCGACTAAGGTAAGTCTAATCCAGCAAATCCTCCCGGCGTGCCGACACACTGACAGTAGCCGCGCGTATCTAGTCTCAGGCCACGACCGGATGGGTGAAGCTACGGGTTTTTACCAAACCTCGGGTTCCCCCAAGGTGGCCCCGTAGGCTCCCCATTTCGGACCAACACTCATGTGGAGCACTGGCCCGGGGTTGTTGATTAAGAAGAGTGTTAATTACTCCCTATGCAAGTTTTTAGTTATTAGGCAAATAGTACCAATGTTGGGACTTGCTGGAAAAGACTTAGCGCTAAGTGGTTTATCGAGGGGGTCCCATAACCACAACCGTGTGAGGAACGCAAAATCAAGGAACATAACACCAGTTTATACGGTTCCTAGGGCGGCATGAGTGGAACAAATCACCAAGCAAAAGGCTTAGCCTTCCACCCATTACCAATATATAGATGATTTCATTTAAGAGTTAATATAGTGTGATATCCCAACAAGCTTCAACATGAAGCAAGAATCTTCAAATCTTCTCCTGCAACTAGCAATGCTATAAGAGGGGCTGAGCGAAGCTTACTTAGCCAAACATAGGTTTGCATAGGTAGGGTGGTTAGACAGATTCATGGTTACAATAGGAGGCTGATAGGAAAACATGGGCATCGAGGCAATAAGCTAAAGAGCGAGACTTCTAGCAATAGGCAAAGATAGTAATGATATCTGGGTCAGGTCATCTTGCCTGTAGAGTCGTCGATGGGATCGTAAGAGGGCTCCTCGTTCTCAACCTCGGTAGTAACCTCGTTCTCGTACTCGGTCTCGGCTTCCGGCTCTACTCAACACAAAACACACGAGGCACAAAATCAAACAAGATGCAATGCGCAAACTACAGGATGCATGGCTGATGCACTAAGGAAGCACAGCAGATGTACTTAGGATGCACAGCAAGACAACATAGGAAACACAGAGATACATCACAAGGAACATGACAATATGCATCAAGCAAGATACTTCAAAACAAGTTAACAAGATGATATTATGAATCTACATGCAAAACCACACAAGTTTCATGTAGGACTTGCTCAAAACGGAGCAACGGGCTAAAAGATACACCCGAAACAATAAACAATGCAAAGCTGAAATTAACAGCCAGATAGCAACTTCGGAGCAAGAAATATATACTCTACAGCACTCAAACATCATGACAAGAAGTATGGACATGAAGTAGACATATCCTACAGCAAACAATTCCATTGGAGCATCTCCAAAGGAGGCATGGATCAATAGCAACAAGCTACAACATTTTGAACAAGACAACAAAAACCTGACAGCAGTATTTTATAGCAACTTGGGAGCAAAAGTTAAATATGCTACAGCCACCAAAATGAGCATCTGAGGGCATGAATGGATAGCCAACAACATATACAACAAGGAATCATCAATAGTCAGCCCAAAACTAACATGGATTTGCCTAGAACATCAAGCAAACATAGCATCAGGATATTACAGATTCCAGACTTAGTGAAATTTCACTAAGTGTTAAAACAGCAATTTTATCATGGCATGTTTGTGAGCATGTTTAGGTCACCTCAAAGCATAACATGGCAAGTGGTGTGCACCACAGCAAAGTACACATGATGGGGAGTCCAAAACATATAAGCATGCAACATGGGGACAACCACATCAATAGCAATGAGCTCCTCAACTAGGCATCTCGTAACAAGTTTAACAACCTAACAGCCACAAGCACTTTTACAAAGGAGATAAACATGGCAATATGAATTCTATCATGCATCCTATAGCAACCAACATGTAGAGCATCTCATGATGAACATGTGGACATATCATTTGCTTCATTTGGATAAACATGCATCAAGTTATCACATCTCAAACATGGCATGAAAACAACTAATAGCAGCAGTTTATAACAAGTAGCACTCTTCTCATGAAGATTAAGACATCTAGATGCACTCAAACATGCATGGCACTATGGAACAAAACATAGTACATGTCACCACGATCATTTTGACATATCATATGCACAAATCGGACAAGCACGGTAAAAGATATTGCTATCACAAGAATGCATCAGACACTGAAATCTAAAGGACTTAGACAAAAAAACGAGGTCAACCTCCTGTAGTCAACGCAGGCGCGGGTCTGGTCAACGGGCGGCCGAGTTGCGGTGGAGCGGGTGCTGCGGGTCCGCGGGTCGGGGATCCCGCCCGTTAGGGTTTTGGGCGCCCAGATCGGACTCCCGATCGGAGCGATCGACGCAGCGGCGGCGGCGCCCTCGATCCCGTCGGGGCGAGGCCTCGCGGTGGCCGGCGGCGCCCTGGATCGAATGGAGGCGGCGCTTGGAAGGGCGGCGACGGCGCCTCGGCCTCCGGCGAGGGGCGGCGGAGGATGGGACTGGCACGGCCCCGGCGGTGGCCTGGGATCTAGGAGGACGGCGGGGCGGAGAAGGTTGGCGCGGCGGCGCTCCGGCCGCCGGCGGCGGCTGCGAGCTCCCGGCGGCGGGGACGAAGAGCGGGGGCGCGGGAGGCTGGCGGCGGGAGCGATCTGGCCCAGATCGGTGGCGGGAGCGGGCCGGTGCTGGGCCCCGCGGGCCCGCGCGGTGGCGGTGGAAGCACTAGGGTTTTGGACGCAAAATTGGAGGGGGTGGACGTTTATATAGGCACAAGGAGCTAGGAGAGTCCAAATGAGGAGCGGTTTTCGGCCACGAGATCACAATTGAACAGCCGAGATGATGGGAAGGGTTTTTGCTGGGTTGGTGGGCTGTTGGAGGAGGGTCTTGGGCCTCAAAGAGGAGGTACTTTTAGCCCACGAGGATAACTGTTGGAGTATCAAACGAACTCCAAACGCGACGAAACTTGACAGGCGGGTTACGCGTATCAAAACAACATCGCACGACAAGTCTCACGCCATTCCGGAAACGTTACATGGCCCAACATGAAAGAAGGACTTGGGGATGCCACGGGCACGTGTGAGAGCGTCGGAACTCGAAACGGACAACGGGAAGGGACGAGTGAGACCGGATGCAAAAGGCAACACAAATGCAATGCAATGCACATGACAACATGACATGGATGAATGCACACACGCACACGACAAAACGACGAAAACCCGAAAAGACGAAGAACCCGGAATGGAACTGATGAAGCCAAAGTTTATATATTGCCAAAAGGGGAAAGTGTTACATCCGGGGCATTACAAACTCTCCTCTACTACAAAAAGATCTCGTCCCGAGATCTAGGACTGGAAGAAGGAAAGGTACATGGAACGAAGGTGATCTTCTCGTTCCCACGTAGCTTCTCGGACTGTATGCTGTGACCACTTGACTTTCAAGAACTTGATTGACTTGTTGCGGGTCTTGCGCTCGGTTTCTTCGAGAATAGCAATGGGATGCTCTCGGTAAGACAAGTCTTGTTGAAGATCAATCTCCTCAAACAGAATGGTGCGTTCAGTTGTCTTGAAGCATGTAATGCCCAGGATGGGACAATACCTCCTTTGTGTCGAGGCACGACTTAAAGGTATAAGCCCATTCTGGAATGATCTCAAGTTTGGTATCTTTGCACGACTCATGTAAAAGAGGGATTAAATTGCAAAATAAGATAGTTGGCTTACACTCGCCACTTCACACAATACATTACATAAGCAAAACATCATTCAAAACATCACAACCCGACTACGGGCGAAGATCCAAAAGAAAGATACCAAAACAACATAAAGCCTCACGTCTAGATCGAATCCTAGTAGAAACCACTACTAATCGTCGAAACGTCACAAGCATACAGCCACTCTCTTCATCGAGCTCCCAGCGAAGTACTTGAACCAGCTCCTGGTCATTCTCGGCTAAACCTGCATCTGGTGTTTTAGTATATGTGAGCCACGAGGACTCAGCAATCCCATAACCATGGGTATCAAGACTAGCAAAGCTTTGTGGGTAGGAGGAGGTAAAGTGGTGAGGTTGCAGCAGCGGCTAAGCATAATATGGTGGCTAGCTTACGAGTACAAGAATAAGACGAGCATCTACGCAAACGGTCGCAACTAGTAGTGATCACTAAAGATCCTGAACTACATACGAATCAAACATAACCCCACCGTGTTCTCTTCTCAAAGTGAAAAGAGACAGTCACGGTTACTCACACAATTGTGTGTTTTACTTCGGATCCTCTGTCAAGTTTTCTACAACCGGACATTAACAAATTCCAATCTGCCACATAACCGCGGGCACGGCTTTCGAAAGATCATAACCCTGCAGGGGTGTTCCAACTTAGCCCATCACAAGCTCTCACGATTAGCTGAAGTGATAAATATAATATCATCACCCCTTATCTTAGGGAAAAACCGATCAGGCTCAGCTTCCCGATGCACAAGACATTTCGACAATGGTAAAACAAGTCCAGCATGACCTCCCGGTGTGTCGACACCCTGATAGTAGCCGCGCGCATCTCGTCTCAGGCCACGACCAGATGGGTGATCCTACGAGTAAAACCAAACCTCGAGTTTCCCCGTGGTGGCCCCGCATAACCCCCGTTTGGGACCAACACCATCAGCACTGGCCCCCCCCTGCTATGTAGAATTAAGACCCCGGGGACGCGACCCCCTATGCAATTTTAATAAATTAATTAAGTTGTTATTATGAGGCAAATTAAAACCAATGTTGGGCCTTGCTGGAGGAGTTTTTTTCAAAGTCAAACAGTCAAGGGGTCCCCATCCACCCATCGTGTAAGGAACGCAAAATCAAGGAACATAATGCCGGTTTATCGGCGCCTAAGGTGGCATGAGTGGAACAAAACACCGAGCAAAAGGCCAAGCCTTCCACCCATAACCAATATATAGGTGTGTTAATAATAATTATAGATATTGTGATATAACAACAAGAAGTTCCCTCCTGGAACGATCTTCATCTTCACCTGCAACTAACAACGCTATAAGAGGGGCTGAGCAAGCGGGTAACATAGCCAAACAGTGGTTTTGCTAGGAAGGTGTCAAAGGTTAGAGGTTTCATGGCAACAAGGAGAGGGCTGACAATAAAAGATGGGTAGCGCGACATGTAACGATAGCATCGAGACAACTAAGCATGGCAATGGTAGTAAAGGTATCCAAGGGTATGATCATCTTGCCTGGGATTCCGCAAGGAAGAAGAACGGATCCATGATGTAGACGGAGCAACATAGTCGAGCGAATCCTCACAACTCCGGAACGGAACCGAAACTAACAGGAGAAGCAACCGGAAAGAAGCAAACAACACGGTAAACACACAAGCATAAACATGGCATACGATGCACATCCAAGTATGATGCATGTCCGGTTTAAATATGCATGGCATGGCATGGCAATGCGCACAAACAACACTACAAGTTAAGTGGAGCTCAATATGCAACGAGTTGCATATTGACGAAACACCACATTTTAATTATAAAATTGACTCTCGTTTATTTACAAGACAAGATTAAATGTTTTTAACATAGCAAGAGGTGAAGCAAGAGCAAACTACCTATTTAGACATTTTAAATGAGGCCGGAAATAACAACAACAATTCCGGGAAAATCCCCATATGCATGTTTAGCAATTCTTAAAGCAAGCAACAATTCACACATTTTAATGTTGTTAACATGATGCGGATGACATGATCAAGTTTAGGCAATTTTATTAAAAGTTGACATGAAGATGATAAGGAGTATTTGTCACCGTGGTGGAAAGCAAAGGTGCCACGGCAACGATCCGAAAATGATGCAACGGCAACATCTCGGTTCCGGTAACTCGTCGAGAGACCGGTGCAAAAGATGACGGAGAGCGTGAGCGAGTCGAACAAGATGAAAAGGTGGGGTGATCCCGTCACCGGGTTCCCACGAGTTGGCGACGAGGCAACCGAGGAACATGACAAAAGACGAAACGGGCACGGAGCACACAAGGAAACATCTCATACAACCACAAGCATTCGTCCACGGGCATCGTCTCGGGTTATACCTTCGGAACATTTGTTCTCGGAGGGGTTCGAGTCGTCGAGGGGCGTAGAGGAAGTAGACGTTCCCGCGAGTCGTGGTACACGTTCGTAGCCGTTCACGTCATCGGTAGAGGTACTTGGCGTTCATGTGGCGGTAGAGGAAGTAGTTGTTCACGAGGTCGTCAACGAGTAGTCGTTCACATTCCGTTTTGGAGAGGTACTTGTCGCGGCATCGGACGTAGGGGTACTTGACGCGTCGTCACGTGTAGTCGAACTTGCGGGTCTTGGCGACGGTAGTGGTACACGGCGACGGTAGTGGTACTCGTTGATGTAGACGTTCGGGAATCCGTAGATGTACTTGACGAAAATCTGCACGGTGGAACTTGGTGCTGCTCCTTGGTTCGAACAGAGGCGAAGAAGGTTCCGGTAACTTGAGCGGCTCGGCAAGGCAGCAGGAACGGGACGAGGGCATGGCAGCGGCAGCTTGGCCCGAAGAGGACGGCGATGGATGGCGTCGTCCCTGGTGTCACGCACAGGCAAAGAAAAACTCCGGCGCGAGGCTGAAGCGCAGGAAAGGAGGGGCGCGGCAGGGGTGCTGCTCGTGGCCGCGGTGCCGCAAGAGAACGGTGAGGAGGAGGTGAGGTCGAGGTGCTGCGGCCACGGGGACGATGCAGGCGCCATGGCGCAGCACGGTGCTGCGGGCTCGTGGCGTCGACGAAGGAGGTCGGGCGCCCGACGCTGACCTGGAGACGGAGGGCTCTGGCCGGCCTGGAGGGCGCGTCCATGCGGCGCTGGCCTGGAGACGGAGGGCGAGGCAGCAGTAGGAGGAGGGGATCCGGCAGGGCGCTCGTCGGCGGCGGCTTCTAGAGCGAGGGCCTGGCCGGCAGCTCGGGGGAGCTCCGGTGGCCGGCGTCGAGGCCTCCAGAGGCTCGTCAAGCGGGGCGATGGGGAGTCTGGCGGAGGCGCTCGGGCGCTTGGGGAGATCGAGGGAAGATCGGGCACGGGGTCGAGCGGAGGGATGCGGCGAGGGGGAGCGAGAGGGAGATCGAGAGGAAAAAAAAAGGAATCGGGCACGGGCGATCGAGGGGAGAGGGTTGTGGCGCTGTAGGGAGAGAGCGAGGGGAGAGATGGTGAGGGGAATCGGGCTGCTAGGGTTAGGTGCGAGGGAGGATCGCTGGGCCAGGAAGTTTGGGCCTGGCCAGATGGGCCTCCCTCAGCCCAATTAACTGTTGTCTCCCCAAAAAAAAGCGAAAAGCAACAGAGAAGAAAAGAAAAGAAAGGAGGTGTTAGAAAAAGAGTTAGGGCATGGGTTAATTTTCCCGGACTCGCAAAAATGTTCACGGTCCACGAAAAATAGGAGAGGCAAGAATGCAAGAGATAAAATCGAACTCATTTGAATTAAATTCAAATGATTTGAATTAGGGCATGACTTAAAAGTGTCCAAAAGTGTTGAGGTTTCTGGAGGAACCTCGATAAACGGAAAAAGAAATATAGGGAGGTTTTGACGGTGAAACTTGAATTAAGAGGCATGGGGAATATATGCAAGTGAGTTGGTTAATTCCAAACAAATGGATTATTTTTATAATAGCTCCATAAATATTAGGAGGATATGTTATAAAGAGAAGACACTCTTCCCTCGATTTAAATGGACCGAAGGTCCACACAATTTATTGAGGTTGAGATGCAAAAGATTAATGACATGATGGCATGATGACATGATGCAATACAAAATAAATAAATAAAGCAAGCACAAAAGAAACACACGGGAGAACCCGGAACATCTGGAATCTTCTGGAATCTTCTGGGACGTCGGTCTTCGGGCGTCACAACTCTCCCACACTAACAGAGGATCTCGACCCGAGATCCTAGAGATGGCACCGGGTAGAAACGAAAAAGAAGAGGTAAAACAAAGTTGCTTCTTTGACAGACGAGTGAAACTAGGAAACTTGAGAGGTTGAACAAAATGAAAGAAGAATACAACAGAGATGAACGAAGTTAAGAGCACTCCGTTAGAAAAGAGGAACAAGGAACATTATGAGAACCTTGTAGGTTAGAAGACATGAAGCAAGAGCTTACAAACCAAAAGAATATGAAACTGCAACGGTATAGCCAAGGAATAAGAATGACATGATTCGGACAGCACTCCGATTGAAAATGGAAGGAATCAACATGAGCTTGAGGAGATGGAATGATACTTGATGAAATCAACAGCATATTGCCTCCGAAACAATTGAAAGAATGGCACAAGGGGCAAGAAGGAATTCAGACAGCACTCCGGTTGAAAAGAGAGGCAAAACTTGATAGGATGACGGAACTTGAATGAAGAATACAACACTCTGGTTAAATGATAAGCAAGGGAAAGAACATGATCTCGAAAAAACGATATGGTGGTTTGGAGAGAGCAACATCACAATGCCTCCGGAATGAAAGAATATAAGCTAGATCGTTGGAAAGAAAAGAACGTAGAAGAAAAAGACAACTTCTCCCACGAATGAATTAGGAAATCCTCCTTGCGAAGAAGGGTTGAATGGAGTTGGTTTAAAAAAAATCAACAACGAAAACGAATAAGCTTGATGTGGGCTTATGGAAAACATCTAAAAATTAAGAGGTGACAACCAACCACTGACGGAAACAATTGATTGGATTGAGATGAATGACAAGATGAAAACTTGTTTCACCGGAATGGTAAATGAAGAACTTGGGTCAATTATAAGCATCATTATAGCAACAATTCTCAAGGAAAGCTTTTAGGTGAATTATAACCCAAGATAACTCCAACGAATAAATTGAAAGGTTGAAAAGATCTCGTGAACAAGGAAAATGATGGTTTTAAATATCTCATTCTTGATAACTCGTGAATCATCATTCATGAAGGAATTGTCAAGAATGACATAACACCATCTCAAGCAATAAGGTAGAAAGAATTGCACTTGGAAAGCATGATGAAGAATGCTTGAGCTCCAACAATAATCTTGATGAAGACTTCGAGGATGAATTAAATGATGATGAACCACCATGAAGAACTCCGGTAATGAAAGCATGAGAAGTGAAAGACGAAAGAATAAGATTCAAGGCCTGTGATGAATTTAGATAGAGCTCTGTGACAAGATTGAGAGAGCTTAGAACACCGGGAACAAGACGAACAACTTAGATCCAAGGATATATTCCTTCTGAACAAACTCCGAAGGAAGGGATTAACCTCTTGGAAGAAACTAGAATAAGATTTATGTTATGCATATCCTTCATCAAATTAAATTGATGACAAGCAACGGATCTAGCATACTACTTATTCTCGTTGCAAAGAATTAAAGAGAGATCTCGCACAAAATTGGGTAAATCTTCAACGAACCACCGGTAGGATTAAGAAAAGGACAAATGAATTAAAACGATAACAACGGAAGAGAATCTTGAATGAACCAACGTAAAAATAGGGAGACGAACAAAGAGGCATCAATTAAGAATAGTTGGAGGACGAAGTTGAAAACTGAGAACGAAGAAATCTTCTGAAATGATGGCCTTTGATGGCTTCTCGCCCCTCGTTGGTTACCCCAAGTGGAAGGTTTGAGATGCAGTGTAGCGGAAGTTTTCCCTTGGCAAAGATACCAAGGATCGATTTCCCCTGAGACTCCCAGTTTCAACAAGAAGGTGTCAACTGCTAACGGCGCCAGATATTAGCAATCAACGTGGACCTGCACACAGATACAAATAACTTTGCTCCCAACGAGTACACAGAGGTTGTCAATCCCTCCGGCCTTGTCGTTTACAAAGGATAAAACGCAAGTGATAGTAGTGATAGATATTGCTGCAATAGTATATAAAAGTGGAAAGTAAATAGCGGATGTGATCAATGATGGTAATATGGACCAGAGTCCCATGATGTTTACTAGTGATGTCTCTCTCCCAAAAGACGATAAAACTGCTATGTGAGGTAAACGAATTACAGCTGGGCAATTGACAGGACCATGTGCGCAAACCAATGCTGACTAAGTTGCAAGAAAGGTAGAGGTTCAAAGCATGGGCGGTACGCCAAAGTAAGTAGACCGAAATCCATCTCATCTACTACTAATCATCCACCTTGAGATATCTATCCAGAACATCTCGCTGGTATTAAGTTGCGAGTCCCACCCATAGTGTAAACTCAAAGCAACAGACAACTGCATTAAAAGAGCTTTGCGTAAAGTAAACAATCCTTGCACCCGCGGGCACAAGCACCATTGTTTTCCCCCTTGTGGCAACAGCACATCCCCTAGACTCATGTTTCTGTCACTCAAGCTAGTCATCGAGGGGCATGAACCCACAATCAAGCATAACGTCCCCTCTTGGAGTCACTACCTACTACTTGGCCAAAGCAATAAATAACAACGGAGAACATGCAAGAATTACTTACGAACATAAATATAAAAGAGGTGAATCAAATATATTACTCAAACACAATCTGAACATAATCTCATAATCCATCGGATCCCAGCAAACTCATCATAGCAACAGCATAAGGATTACATCTGTGCCTCGATCATGTAGGGCAGCTCACGAGGACTAATTACTGAAGCACAAGAACGGGAGGAGAACATCACATAGCTACTGGTCATTGACCCATGGTCCAAGGGAGACTACTCACAACTCATCCGGGAGGTGTCCATGGTGGTGGAGAAGCTCCCGGTGGTGATCCTCCCCTCCGGCAGGGTGCCGGGAAGAGTTCTCCTGGTGCTCCCGATCTTGGAAGCGCGGAGGCGGCACAACAGAGATGAGATCGCGAAAAAGGGTTCCCGTCTCGAGGGTTTCGGGACACGATATAAATATATGCGAAAGGGGGGCATCAGCGGAGCCTCGAGGGGCCCAGGCGCCCCCCCCGGCGCGGCCTAGGGGGGGCGCCACCAGGGCGCCTGGAGCCCTGGTGGCCCCCCTCCGGCTATGCTTCGGGTGCGTGGTAGCTTCTGGAACGCTGATTTTTTATATAATTTTTCCGGGATTTTTCTGGCAGTTCTCGTAATGGGAAAACCTGAAATACAAAAACAGCCGAAAACAGAAACTGGCACTGGGGTGCACTGAGTTAATAGGTTAGTCCAAATATGATCAAAAGTGTATGGAAGTGTATAAATATCATAGCAATATCACCCAAAAGAGGCATGGAGCAAGCAGAAATTATAGATACGTTTTGGACGTATCAACATCCCCAAGCTTAATTCCTGCTCGTCCTCGAGTAGGTAAATGATAACAAGAATAATTTCTGTGGTGACATGCTATTAACCATATAGGACTTTTTCATAGTCACATGACAAAAGCTTACTGAGACAATGAATCTGTAGTAATTAAGTTGCCTCATGAGAAAATCACAAAGAACTGAAAGTTTTACAATATGATACTGAAACATCAAATAGATTTGTAATGAGCATGGTGTGCAAATATGATAAAGTGATATCTCGCTTGCCCCCTTTAGTGAAGCAAAACATAAATGCAGGGGCACCTCCAAGGTTTAAGTGATGACTAGATACAATGATTTCAAAATAAACAATATCACAATCATGCAAAAGACAATGCTACTTTGGGACAATGCACATTACACTCAGAATGACAATCATGCTCTCAGTAGTTGGTGCTTTTAAAAGAAGGTGGAGACTCTCGAACCGTGGCTTTTGTTGGCAAGGTTGAAAACCCGTAGTCGGAAACAAAGACAAAACATGTACGAGAGCTCTTGGTTTTAAAAACAGAGGTAATAATTATTTTTTTGATTATGCATGTTTCGTCAACGAATGCTAGCAGACAACTCAATCACTTCTTGAGATGGACAAGTTTCGAGGAACGGCTCCCGAATGAGGACGATCACATCCTCTTAATCTCCTTTGTTTATCACTGCCAAAGTTTTCTGATTTCTCTTGAACAAAACGTGAAGGAGGGTTTGTTTGTTATATTATTTTTGAGCCGGGTGCACTCAATGCCAGTTCCTTCTCGTATTATGGCTTTGCACATTATACATGCAATCCCGGGGTGAAGCTTGTCCAACTTAAAAAGATTATGAATTAACTACTACTTCCTCATGAACTTAAAACAGAGGCACAAAATAGGAATGCTTTTCTTTGAATAATTTCGAGATGGTACATGCAAGTCTCCGTTAGGAATGGCAGGTAAATACCATGTAGGAAGGTATGGTGGACTCATATGGCATAACTGGTTTAAAAGAATTTGGATGCACAAGCAGTCAGTCCGCTTAGTACAGGTGGAGGTTAGCAAAAGACTGGGAGCGACCAACTAAGAGAGCAATGACGGTCATAATCATGCAGAGCGACAAAGCAACATTGAATCAGGCATGGAAGTTATATCGCTACTCAGAAACAAAAGATCATCAAGGCTTGACAGACTTTCTTTATAGTCTTAAATATGCGTGAGCATATGCTAAGTCAATCAAAATAAATTCTCGAAGGAAGATATTACTAAACCATACCACATCATAGGCAAACAAATCATGTTGGTACTCCAATAACACATTGGGAACCCCCCAGCTATTTGAGACTAACCATAAGAAAACATGAAGTACTAAGCACCATTATGCACGTAGCATCTTTATCATAGACATACCAACCAATGCAACGGAAGCAAACTCTCTTAATAAGATAAGAATGATAACTAAAGAGATTTCAAGCAACCAACTAAACAAAAGCTCTTTTAAAAGATAAGCATGAATACTAAGATCTAAGCATGATAGTAGCTATTGAAAGACAAAGAACACACACAGCAAAGATAGACATGAAAATTCTATGTTATGTTCTAGGTAGAAGTGGAGCGTGTTTCTCTCCCACATAAATAAAGCTGAGTTCCGACTCGTTATGAAAAGCTAAAGAAAACTAAAAAGGAAAACTAAAAGCAAGACGCTCCAAGCATAGCACATGACACATGAAGTGATAAAAATATAGTGGAACGAAAGACGAACTGATAATGTTGATGGAGAAGGGGATGCACGGGGGCATCCCCAAGCTTAGATGCTTGAGTCTCCTTGAATATTTCTTGGGGGTGCATGGGGGCATCCCCAAGCTTGAGCGTTTGACACTCCTGGATCTTTTTATCATCTTCCCTCGCACACTTGAAAACTCCCTTCATACATAACTCATCATAATCTGATTAGCGAGGTTAGTACCCTTAATAAAATAATTGTTCCTTGCTGGAAATGAAGATATTCTTGAAGTTCTACTGTTTCTCAAGATTGCCAAAAGGTTTTTGCAAAGAAAAAGCAAGCTCTAGGTTTGCAAAATGAAGGAAAGGCAAAACAGGACAGAATCTGTGAAAAACAGAACATCAGGTAGTAAATGATTTTTTTCGGGGCACTTCTGCAACTCTAATCAAAAAACTCAAAACTGACGCACGAAAGACAATTATATATAGCACGCTGTCGAAAAAATCAGACCAAAAAGATGATCTGGTGATTTTATACGAATTTTTCTATCCAAGGACAGAATCTGTTTCCTGGACAGCACGTCACAACTTTTGAACTTTCTTGCAATCAGAGGCTACACTTGGCACAAAGCTGAAAAGTAAAGATACAATGATGTTGCTACAGTAGTAACAAACATCAAGACCACTAAAACTGAAAAAACAAACTGAAAGCAAAGATAACAAGGGTTGTCTCCCTAGAGCTCTTTCTTTATAGCCATAAAGATAGGCTTAAGACTTTAATGATGCTCTCGTAGGAATAAGAGTTGAAGGACAAAAGAGAGCATCAAGAAGCAAATACCAAACACATTTAAGCCTAACATGCTTCCTATGCATAGGAATATTGCAATACAATAATTCATTGAAGCACAAAGCAATAAGCATAGGAAGACAAAACAAGTGCAGCTTCAAAACCTTCAACATAAAGAGAGGGAAATTGATATTATTGAAATATCTATAAGCATATGTTCCCTTCTCATAATAATTTTCAGTGGGATCACGAATAAACTCAACAATATAAGCATCACATAAAGCATTGTTACCATGATCCACATGTAAAAAGGTATCATTACTCTTCATATAAGCAAAATCTTTCTTATTAGGAATAGTGAGAGTAAAGCAATCATAACATCATGGCAATCATTGTATTTAGGAGGCATATCATAATCGTAATAAATTTTATCCTCAATAGTAGGTGGACTGAAAACATCATATTCATCATTGTAATTATCATATATAGAAAGCAAAGTATCATCAAAGTAAATTTTCTCTTCAAAAGTTGGGGGACTAAAAATATCATGTTCATCAAACGTGTCATCCCCAAGCTTAGAGCTTTCCATGTCATTGGCAATATTGATATTCAAAGAAAGCATACTAATAACATCACCACCATCATGATTGTTATGCAAGTAATAAAGTTCCATATGTTTTTTAATTTTCTCTTCAAACACATCATGTCCCAAAGCAAGGTAGAGCTTATACAGCTCTCTTATATTTTTGTTGTTTTCCATTAAGCAAAACTAGTGAAAAGACATAAAGAAAACTGAAAGGTAAACTAACAAGACTAAAAAGCAAAGATAAAAGATAGCGTGCAACTCCCCTATCTTGAAGAGTGGAGTCCCCGGCAACGGCGCCAAAAAACTTTGCTTGATGGCTTCTCGCCCCTCGTTGGTTACCCCAAGTGGAAGGTTTGAGATGCAGTGTAGCGGAAGTTTTCCCTTTGCAAAGATACCAAGGATCGATTTCCCCTGAGACTCCCAGTTTCAACAAGAAGGTGTCAACTGCTAACGGCGCCAGATATTAGCAATCAACGTGGACCTGCACACAGATACAAATAACTTTGCTCCCAACGAGTACAGAGAGGTTGTCAATCCCTCCGGCCTTGTCGTTTACAAAGGATCAAACGCAAGTGATAGTAGTGATAGATATTGCTGCAATAGTAAATAAAAGCGGAAAGTAAATAGCGGATGTGATCAATGATGGTAATATGGACCGGAGTCCCATGATGTTCACTAGTGATGTCTCTCTCCCAAAGGACGATAAAACTGCTATGTGAGGTAAACGAATTACAGCTGGGCAATTGACAGGACCATGTGCGCAAACCAATGCTGACTAAGTTGCAAGAAAGGTAGAGGTTCAAAGCATGGGCGGTACGCCAAAGTAAGTTGACCGAAATCCATCTGCATCTACTACTAATCATCCACCTTGAGATATCTATCCAGAACATCTCGCTGGTATTAAGTTGCGAGTCCCACCCATAGTGTAAACTCAAAGCAACAGACAACTGCATTAAAAGAGCTTTGCGTAAAGTAAACAATCCTTGCACCCGCGGGCACAAGCACCATTGTTTTCCCCCTTGTGGCAACAGCACATCCCCTAGACTCATGTTTCTGTCACTCAAGCTAGTCATCGAGGGGCATGAACCCACAATCAAGCATAACGTTCCCTCTTGGAGTCACTACCTACTACTTGGCCAAAGCAATAAATAACAACGGAGAACATGCAAGAATTACTTACGAACATAAATATAAAAGAGGTGAATCAAATATATTACTCAAACACAATCTGAACATAATCTCATAATCCATCGGATCCCAGCAAACTTATCATAGCAACAGCATAAGGATTACATATGTGCCTCGATCATGTAGGGCAGCTCACGAGGACTAATTAGTGAAGCACAAGAACGGGAGGAGAACATCACATAGCTACTGGTCATGGACCCATGGTCCAAGGGAGACTACTCACAACTCATCCGGGAGGCGTCCATGGTGGTGGAGAAGCTCCCGGTGGTGATCCTCCCCTCCGGCAGGGTGCCGGGAAGAGTTCTCCTGGTGCTCCCGATCTTGGAAGCGCGGCGGCGGCCGAACAGAGATGAGATCGCGAAAAAGGGTTCCCGTCTCGAGGGTTTCGGGACACGATATAAATATATGCCAAAGGGGGCATCAGCGGAGCCTCGGGGGGCCCAGGCGCCCCCCCGGCGCGGCCCAAGGGGGGGCGCGCCACCAGGGCGCCTGGAGCCCTGGTGGCCCCCCTCCGGCTGTGCTTCGGGTGCCTGGTAGCTTCTGGAACGCTGATTTTTTATATAATTTTTCCGGGATTTTTCTGGCAGTTCTCGTAATGGGAAAACCTGAAATACAAAAACAGCCGAAAACAGAAACTGGCACTGGGGTGCACTGAGTTAATAGGTTAGTCCAAATATGATCAAAAGTGTATGGAAGTGTATAAATATCATAGCAATATCACCCAAAAGAGGCATGGAGCAAGCAGAAATTATAGATACGTTTTGGACGTATCAGCCTTCGGAGGAACACAAAGAAAAGAATTCATGAAATGCTTCGGACGGGTATAAAAAGAATTCCTCACAATCGGAACAATGATGAGGAAGGCATAAAGCTAAAACCACAACTCATCAAGAGAACGGGTCAAAATTTAAGAGAAACACTTCTCCGGTCTTCAAATGCTGAAAATGACAACGAGAAATGCCATGAAGAATTTCGAGATACTCCGGACGAATGACAAGAGGAAGGTGGAGCAAAAGATGGAAATAATTGAAAACAAGCTTGGAGAAGGCATGTGACTGATGGCAAATCATTCTTACGTCACACTTTAAAAGAATTTGAGTAAAACTCCAGAAAAATTAGAAGAGTCAGGTAAGATCCTGGAAAAAGATCTGTGGGTTAGGGCCCACTCAAAAGAAATCATCGTTGGAAAAGATTGCTTGATATATTGCACCGGTTAAATTAAATGGCTTGAGTAAGATAGCATTCCTCAAAAATAATTTGAACGGATTAAGAATGGAAACATGAATCTTCAGCACTCCGGATCTGAATAGCAAGAGGAGAATGATTAATTGGTGCACCGGAATAAGAAAGCATTGTGACATGAGGAAAAAGGATAAGATCGACACCGAATTCTTGAATTACATCCACCGGCAGAATTTGAGAACAAAAGAATGATGAACTTGAAGCTCTTGAGCATCTTCACGATAATTCACCGGATAAGAACATTGAAGGAAATGAATGAAGAAATATCGCATGAATAAAATGGATACTTCATCTGAGAATTTCTTTCTCCGAGAAGAAGAAGGGTGGGAGGATGAGAAACAAAGATAGCTTGGGATGAATGAAACAGACAAATCGTCAGATTTCTCAACGACGTCCGTATGGAATAACTTGAAGAGAAGGCACACCGGTTGAAAAGGATTAACATGAAAATCTCGATGGTCAAGAAGAATTAGCACTCCCATAGAAATATGAGAACACCGATTAGGAAAGGTATGGAATCAACATTTAACATCGAAGCAACTCGAATACCAGAATCAAAACAAGAACAAAGGCTAGATATGTTGCAACATAATCTTCACAATATCATTCGAACGGAGAATGACCGAATGAATTCCACAGGTACATCAACTTGACGAGAAGCAACTTGGAGAAAAAAAGATAAATAAAAGCAACAAGGAGCAGATAGAACAAATACAAGATAGAAGCTTCGTTCGACATATTCGTGCTGAAAGCTCATGGAACGTGTTACAAAAGGGTTTTGCAATCCCCGGATCAGCATAGCCAAGGACCCTTTAAGATGCAACTCCCGATCGGAACAAGCCCATAAAACCACTTCACTCAATGTAGAACCCCGAACTTCATATCGTGCATCCGTTGGAAGAATGCCTAGAACTACTAGATGAACCCACCTATTAATTTCCGAAAGTTTCCAGTTATGCAATTAGGTGTTGGGGATACAAGGGAAGCACCGCGCACTCAACTCTAATCCTAAATCCAGCTGTATCCATCCTTGAACACATAACCAGTTATCTCCGGAAACCGTTTACCTCGAACCTTCGAAACGCATCTACTATACAAGCTATGGCAATACTCCCGAACTACCTCCCCAGTACTGGGTGATGTCGGGGTTATCTTGCCACTAACCGCATAGGAGAGTTTTCGATGTCGGCCGTCTTAAGTATTACAGAACAGCTGCGATATATTTGTGACGAAAACACCTCGGAGCTCAACTCCCCGGGACACTGCCACAACCCCTAAATGACAGGAGGCATCGAGAACAATGTTCTCGTCACAAAGACATCGGAACAATCCAAACAATACTCGCGAGATCCTAAAAAAAATTGGTGAATTTTGAGAGTAGAAGAGACAAGAGTAATCGTCAGGAGTCCTCACCAGAGTGAAAAGAGATGAGGAGCAAAAGAAATCCTACTCTCCGATAAATATATAAGACTCAAAACATTTTCAAGTGTGTGTGCCTAGACTCAACCGTCAACGATTCAATCAATCAGTGGGGGCTTCTAGGTCGGAGAAGGCTCTGAATACCAACTTGTAATGCCCAGGATGGGACTATACCTC
Source organism: Secale cereale (assembly GCA_902687465.1). NCBI lineage: Eukaryota > Viridiplantae > Streptophyta > Magnoliopsida > Poales > Poaceae > Secale > Secale cereale. The sequence goes on from LR738709.1 coordinate 471,754,139, forward strand.
CTACGTGTCGAGGCTCGACTTAAAGGTATAAGCCCATTCTGGAATGATCTCAAGTTTGGTATCTTTGCACGACTCATGTAAAAGAGGGATTAAATTGCAAAATAAGATAGTTGGCTTACACTCGACACTTCACACAATACATTACATAAGCAAAACATCATTCAAAACATCACAACCCGACTACGGGCGAAGATCCAAAAGAAAGATACCAAAACAACATAAAGCCACAGGTCTAGATCGAATCCTAGTAGAAACCACTACTAATCGTCGAAACGTCACAAGCATACGGCCACTCTCTTCATCGAGCTCCCAGCGAAGTACTAGAACCAGCTCCTGATCATTCTCGGCTGAACCTGCATCTAGTGTTGTAGTATCTGTGAGCCACGAGGACTCAGCAATCCCATAACCATGGGTATCAAGACTAGCAAAGCTTTGTGGGTAGGAGGAGGTAAAGTGGTGAGGTTTCAGCAGCGGCTAAGCATAATATGGTGGCTAGCTTACGAGTACAAGAATAAGACGAGCATCTACGCAAACGGTCGCAACTAGTAGTGATCACTAAAGATCCTGAACTACATACGAATCAAACATAACCCCACCGTGTTCTCTTCTCAAAGTGAAAAGAGACAGTCACGGTTACTCACACAGTTGTGTGTTTTACTTCGGATCCTCTGTCAAGTTTTCTACAACCGGACATTAACAAATTCCAATCTGCCACATAACCGCGGGCACGGCTTTCGAAAGATCATAACCCTGCAGGGGTGTTCCAACTTAGCCCATCACAAGCTCTCACGATTAGCTGAAGTGATAAATATAATATCATCACCCCTTATCTTAGGGAAAAACCGATCAGGCTCGGCTTCCCGGTGCACAAGACATTTCGGCAATGGTAAAAACAAGTCCAGCAAGACCTCCTGGTGTGTCGACACCCTGATAGTAGCCGCGCGTATCTCGTCTCAAGCCACGACCGGATGGGTGATCCTACGAGTAAAACCAAACCTCGAGTTTCCCCGTGGTGGCCCCGCATAACCCCCGTTTGGGACCAACACCATCAGCACTGGCCCCCCTGCTATGTAGAATTAAGAACCCGGGGACGCGACCCCCTATGCAATTTTAATAAATTAATTAAGTTGTTATTATGAGGCAAATTAAAACCAATGTTGGGCCTTGCTGGAGGAGTTTTATTCAAAGTCGAACTGTCAAGGGGTCCCCATCCACCCATCGTGTAAGGAACGCAAAATCAAGGAACATAATGCCGGTTTATCGGCGCCTAAGGTGGCATGAGTGGAACAAAACACCAAGCAAAAGGCCAATCCTTCCACCCATGCCCAATATATAGGTGTGTTAATAATAATTATAGATATTGTGATATAACAACAACAAGTTCCCTCCTGGAACGATCTTGATCTTCACCTGCAACTAACAACGCTATAAGAGGGGCTGAGCAAGCGGGTAACATAGCCAAACAGTGGTTTTGCTAGGAAGGTGTCAAAGGTTAGAGGTTTCATGGCGACAAGGAGAGGGCTGGCAATAAAAGATGGGTAGCACGACATGTAACGATAGCATCGAGACAACTAAGCATGGCAATGGTAGTAAAGGTATCCAATGGTATGATCATCTTGCCTGGGATTCCGCAAGGAAGAAGAACGGATCCATGAAGTAGACGGAGAAACATAGTCGAGCGAATCCTCACAACTCCGGAATGAAACCGAAGCTAACAGGAGAAGCAACCGGAAAGAAGCAAACAACACGGTAAACACACAAGCATAAACATGGCATATGATGCACATCCAAGTATGATGCATGTCCGGTTTAAATATGCATGGCATGGCAAGGCAATGTGCACAAACAACACTACAAGTTAAGTGGAGCTCAATATGCAACGAGTTGCATATTGACGAAACACCACATTTTAATTATTTAATTGACTCTCATTTATTTACAAGACAAGATTAAATGTTTTTAACATAGCAAGAGGTGAAGCAAGAGCGAACTACCTATTTAGACATTTTAAATGAGGCCGGAAATAACAACAACAATTCCGGGAAAATCCCCATATGCATGTTTAGCAATTCTTAAAGCAAGCAACAATTCACACATTTTAATGTTGTTAACATGATGCGGATGACATGATCAAGTTTAGGCAATTTTATTAAAAGTTGACATGAAGATGATAAGGAGTATTTTTCACCGTGGAGGAAAGAAAAGGTGCCGCGGCAACGATCCGAAAATGATGCTACGGCAACATCTCGGTTCCGGTAACTCGTCGAGAGACCGGTGCAAAAGATGACGGAGAGCGTGAGCGAGTCGAACAAGATGAAAAGGTGGGGTGATCCCGTAACCGGGTTCCCACGAGTCGGCGACAAGGCAACCGAGGAACATGACAAAAGACGTAACGGGCACGGAGCACACAAGGAAACATCTCATACAACCACAAGCATTCGTCCACGGGCATCGTCTCGGGTTATACCTTCGGAACATTTGTTCTCGGAGGGGTTCGAGTCGTCGAGGGACGTAGAGGAAGTAGACGTTCCCGCGAGTCGTGGTACACGTTTGTAGCCGTTCACGTCATCGGTAGAGGTACTTGGCGTTCATGTGGCGGTAGTGGAAGTAGTTGTTCACGAGGTCGTCAACGAGTAGTCGTTCACATTACGTTTCGGAGAGGTACTTGTCGCGGCATCAGACGTACGGGTACTTGACGCGTCGTCACGTGTAGTCGAACTTGCGGGTCTTGGCGACGGTAGTGGTACACGGCGACGGTAGTGGTACTCGTTGATGTAGACGTTCGGGAATCCGTAGATGTACTTGACGAAAATCTGCACGGTGGAACTTGGTGCTGCTCCTTGGTTCGAACAGAGGCGAAGAAGGTTCCGGTAACTTGAGCGGCTCGGCAAGGCAGCAGGAACAAGACGAGGGCATGGCAGCGGCAGCTTGGCCCGAAGAGGACGGCGATGGATGGCGTCGTCCCTGGTGTCACGCACAGACAGAGACAAACTCCGGCGCGAGGCTGAAGCGCAGGAGAGGAGGGGCGCGGCAGGGGTGCTGCTCGTGGCCGCGGGGCCGCAGGAGAACGGTGAGGAGGAGGTGAGGTCGAGGTGCTGCGGCCACGGGGACGATGCGGGCGCCATGGCGCAGCACGGTGCTGCGGGCTCGTGGCGTCGACGAAGGAGGTCGGGCGCCCGGCACTGACCTGGAGACGGAGGGCTCTGGCCGGCCTGGAGGGCGCGTCCATGCGGCGCTGGCCTGGAGACGGAGGGCGAGGCAGCAGTAGGAGGAGGGGATCCGGCAGGGCGCTCGTCGGCGGCGGCTTCCAGAGCGGGGGCCTGGCCGGCAGCTCGGGGGAGCTCCAGTGGCCGGTGTCGAGGCCACCAGAGGCTCGTCGAGCGGGGCGATGGGGAGTCTGACGGAGGCGCTCGGGCGCTTGGGGAGATCGAGGGATGATCGGGCACGGGGTCGAGCGGAGGGATGCGGCGAGAGGGAGGGAGAGGGAGATCGAGAGGAAAAAAAAGGAATCGGGCACGGGCGATCGAGGGGAGAGGGTTGCGGCGCTGTAGGGAGAGAGCGAGGGGAGAGATGGTGCGGGGAATCGGGCTGCTAGGGTTAGGTGCGAGGGAGGATCGCTGGGCCAGGAAGTTTAGGCCTGGCCAGATGGGCCTCCCTCAGCCCACTTAACTGCTGTCTCCCCAAAAAAACAGAAAAGAAAAGAAAGGAGGTGTTAAAAAAAGAGTTAGGGCATGGGTTAATTTTCCCGGACTCGCAAAAATGTTCACGGTCCACGAAAAATAGGAGAGGCAAGAATGCAAGAGATAAAATCTAACTCATTTGAATTAAATTCAAATGTTTGAATTAGGGCATGACTTAAAAGTGTCCAAAAGTGTTGAGGTTTCTGGAGGAACCTCGATAAACGGAAAAAGAAATAAAGGGAGGTTTTGACGGTGAAACTTGAATTAAGAGGCATGGGGAATATATGCAAGTGAGTTGGTTAATTCCAAACAAATGGATTATTTTTATAATAGCTCCATAAATATTTGGAGGATATGTTATAAAGAGAAGACACTCTTCCCTCGATTTAAATGGACCGAAGGTCCACACAATTTATTTAGGTTGAGATGCAAAAGATTAATGACATGATGGCATGATGACATGATGCAATACAAAAAAAATTAAGCAAGCACAAAAGAAACACACGGGAGAACCCGGAACATCTGGAATCTTCTGGAATCTTCTTTGACGTCGGTCTTCGGGCGTCACAAAGCATTTGCGGAGTTGAGACACGTGAAACACATCATGAACATTAGCGAAGTTGGAAGGGAGCTCAAGTTGATAGGCTAGATCGCCTCTTTTGCCAAGGATCTTGAAAGGGCCCACGTATCTAGGAGCAAGCTTTCCTTTGATACCGAATCTTTGGGTGCCTTTCATAGGAGAAACACGAAGATAGACATGATCCCCAATGTTGAAGGCCAAATCACGATGCTTGCCGTCATAGTAGCTCTTCTGACGCGACTGAGCGGCCTTGAGATTCTCACGTATGACTTTGCACATTTCTCCGGCTTCTGAGATCAAGTCATTGCCAAGAAGTTGACGTTCACCAGTCTCGGACCAGTTGAGAGGGGTACGACACTTTCTGCAATAGAGAATTTCAAACGGAGCTTTGCCGGCACTTGCTTGGAAACTTTTGTTGTAAGAGAACTCGGCAAACGGAAGGCAATCTTCCCACTTCATGCCAAAAGATATGACACAAGCTCTGAGCATGTCTTCTAGGATCTGATTCACTCTCTCGACTTGACCACTAGTCTGAGGGTGAAATGCAGTGCTGAAACGGATCTTAGTGCCCATGGCAGACTGAAAGGAGTCCTAGAACTTGGAAGTGAACAAACTTCCACGGTCTGAGGAGATAACTTGAGGAATGCCATGTAAGGACACGATTCTGGAAGTGTACAACTCTGCCAATTGAGCTGCATTGATGGATTCTTTGACTGGAATGAAGTGAGCTACTTTGGTAAGCTTGTCAATCACCACAAAGATAGAATCATTCCCTTTCTTGGACTTGGGAAAGCCAGTGACGAAATCCATTTCAATGTGGTCGAATTTCCACTCAGGAATAGGAAGAGGTTGGAGAAGACCGTCTGGACGTTGATGCTCTGCCTTCACTCTTCTGCAGACATCACATTCATTCACGAATTGGGCAATCTCCCTTTTCATGCGAGTCCACTAGTAAGATTGCTTGAGGTCTTGGTACATCTTGGAACTTCCAGGATGAATCGAAAGGAGGGAATCGTGTGCTTCGTTCATTATGAGCTTCCTGAGATCACCCTTGGGAACCACAAGTATGTCCTCAAAGAACAAGGTATCTCTCTCATCAACGCGATAGCACTTGTATTTGGGAGTACCCTTTGCAATACCATGTTTCACTTTCTGCACCATAGCATCACTGAGTTGGGCCTCACGAATCTGATCATCCAAGGTAGGAGCAACTTGAAGATTTGCAAGAAAGCCTTGCGGAACAACTTGGAGGTTGAGCTTCCTGAATGCTTCACAAAGCTCAGGCTGGAACGGCTTGATAAGCAGACTGTTGCAATATGCCTTTCTGCTCAAAGCATCTGCAATGACATTTGCCTTGGCAGGTGTGTATTCGATGCTTGGATCATACTCTTGGATCATCTCAACCCAACGAGTCTGGCGAAGGTTCAGGTTTGGCTGTGTGAAGATGTACTTCAAGCTCTTGTGATCGGTGAAGATGTCGACTTTTCTGCCCAATAGAAGGTCTCTCCACGTAATCAAAGCGTGTACCACAGCTGCTAGCTCGAGATCATGTGTGGGGTAGTTCTTCTCACTTGGCTTCAGTTGACGAGAAGTGTATGCCACAATTTTCTTGTCCTGCATTAGCACACCACCAAGTCCTTGAAGAGAAGCATCACAGAATACTTCGTAGGGCTTGGACTCATCTGGAGGGGTAACAACTGGAGCAGAGATGAGCTTTTCTTTGAGAGTTTTGAATGCCACATCACAATCCGGAGACCAGTTGTACTTGACATTCTTCTGCAGCAAGTTGGAGAGAGGCTTGGCAATCTTGGAGAAGTTCTCAACGAACATTCTGCAATAGCTAGCAAGACCAAGGAAGCTTCGGAGTTGCTTGACGTTCTGAGGAGGTTCCCAGTTGACAATGGCTTCAACTTTCTCGGGGTTCACAGCAATACTGTCAGTGGAGATGATATGGCCCAGATACAAGACTTATCGAGCCAGAATTCGCACTTGGAGAACTTGGCATAGAACTTATGTTCAAGGAGTTTGTCGAGAACCAGACGGAGGTGCTTTTCGTGATCCTCTTCATTCTTGGAGAATACCAATATGTCATCCAGATACACAAGCACAAACTCCTTGGTGTAGGGGTTGAAAATGTAGTGCATCATTCTCGAGAAGGTAGGTGGAGCATTAGCGAGGCCAAAAGACATGACTGTATACTCATAGGAGCCGTAGCTCGTTCTGAAGGCAGTCTTGTGGATATCTTCTTCACGAATGCGAATTTGGTGATAACCCATTCGGAGATCGAGCTTTGAGAACACTTTAGCTCCTTTGAGCTGCTCGAACAATTCATTAATGTTGGGGAGCGGACACTTGTTCTTTATTGTCTTCTTGTTCAATGGCCGGTAATCAACGCAAAGGCGCTCCGTGCCATCTTTCTTCTTGACAAATAAGACACCACAACCCCAAGGAGACATGCTAGGCCTGATCAGACCCATACGCTCTTGTTCATCAAGCTGTTTCTTCAACTCCTTCAACTCTTCAGGGGAGAGCTTGTACGGACGCCGGCATGCTGGCTCAGTACCAGGCTCGAGTTCAATGACGAATTCAACTTGACGATGCAGAGGCATGCCTGGAAGCTCTTCAGGAAAAACGTATTCGTATTCGTTTACCACCGGAATTTGAGAGATGGCATTAATCTCGCCCTTGTCATTGAGAGAGAATAGCCTGATTGTGTTATCCCGAGAGGCGAAGATAATCACGTCTTCGTTAGGATGAGTAATCTTGAATTCCTTATTTGCACAATCAATGTGAGCATCATGCTGAGAAAGCCAATCCATCCCGAGAATAAGATCAATGTCGGAATTGCCGAGAACAACCGGTTTAGCCAGAAAGCGGTAATCACCCATGTGAATAGATACATCCAGAGCATATATATTAGAAGTCATACGTCTCCCCGGAGAAATAACTTGCAACTTCTGAGGTAAGCTTTTGACGTCAACATTATGCTTGAATGCAAATGGTTGAGACATGAAAGAACATGATGCACCCGAATCAAACAACACTTTTGCAGGAATAGAGTTAACTGGAAGGTTACCAAGTATCACATCTGAAGAATTCTCTGCTTGAGCTGCATTTATCAGATTCACTCTTGCTTGCTTGGGATTGTGCTTGACAATAGCAGTGCTGACAGGTGGAGGAGGCAGAAGGCGCCTTGGGTTGGGGCACTTGTTAGCATAATGACCCTTCTGAGTGCACTTGATGCAAACCACTTCTGAGAGAGGACGGTAATGAGGAGCACTTGACTTGAAAGCTTGAAACTGATTCTTTGACTGGTTGCTTGGGTTGGGTGGGTGGGATAAAGCACGGCCACCAGAGTTCTTGTTGTTGTTGTTGTTGTAGGGAGCTCGAATCACTGGAGGAGGTGGAAGCCAAAACTTCTGTTGCTTTGCGACCACTTGAGAAGATGAGGAGGAGTGAACAGCGTCTCTGATCCTCTTTTTGGAAGCTTCCATCTTGAGCTGGGCTGTCTCTTGCTTAAGCGCCATATTATAGAATTGATCAAACTCATCAGGCTCGAACAAGGTAAGAGCAAGTTGGAGTTCATCCTTCAGACCACCACGGAACTGATAGATCTTGCTCTTGGCATCTGGGATGTCTTGCTTTGCATAGCGGGCAAGGTTCTAGAACTTGACATTATATTGGTAGACAGACATAGAGCCTTGCTTCAGGTTGCGGAATTGCTCACGCATACCCTCGATGACACTTGTTGGAATGTGGTGAGAGCGAAAGTCCTTGCAGAAATCATCCCAGGAGATTACACGCCCTACTCTGGAGTCTTTGTAATGTTGCCACCAATCAGCTGCTTGGTCCTTAAGTTGGAAGGCTGCAAACTTCACATAGTCCTCGGGCCTTACGTTACTGCACTCGAAATGCTTCTTGATATCTGTTATCCAGTCTTCAGCATCGAGAGGGTCCACGCAGTAACTGAAAGCCTTTGGTTGATTTGCCAGGAACTGGTTGAGCGTAGCAAAGTGCTGTTGGTTGAACAAATTGCCTTTGTTCCCATGAGCATCCTGATTTGCTTGATTTGCTTGAATATTCTGCATCACCTGCATAAGCATCTGGGTGTTCTGGTTCGTAGCTTGCATAATTGCTCTCCAGGCCTCAGACGGAGGAGGAGGGGAAGGAGGACGATCAGGAACCTCTACACCCTCTGGGTTAGCGTTGGGAACCCTTTTAGGAGCCATCCTGAAAGAGATGACCACTATTAGCCATTTGATTGAAAGAAGATATAAATTGAATCAACGGCTAAAATTGCAACATAGTCTTCACAAGAATCATTCGAACAAGAGGAACGAATGAAATTCTTAGTTTAATGATAACAACAATCTTCACGAGAAGCCACTTGGGAGACAAAAGGTAAATAAAACAACAAGGTGCAGATAGAACAAATACAAGATAGGAGCTTCGTTTGACATATTCGTGCTGAAAGCTTATGGAACGTGTTACAAAAGGATTTTGCAATCCCCGGATCAGCATAGCCAAGGACCCTTTAAGATGCAACTCCCGATCGGAACAACGGCCATAAAACTACTTAACTCAATATAGAACCCCGAACTCCATATCATGCATTCGTTGGAAGAATGCCTATGATCTACTAGATGAACCCACCTATTAATTTCCGAAAGTTTCCAGTTATGCAATCAGGTGTTGGGGATACAGGGGAAGCATCGCGCACTCAACTCTAATCCTACATCCAGCTATATCCATCCTTCAAAACATAACCAGTTATTTCTAGAAACCGTCTACCTCGGACCTTCGAAACGCATCTACTATACAAGCTATGGCAATACTCCCGAACTACCTCCCCAGTACTGGGTGATGTCGGGGTTATCTTGCCACTAACCGCATAGGAGAATTTTCGATGTCGGCCGTCTTAAGTATTCTAGAACTGATGCGATATGTTTGTGACGACAACACCACGGAGCTCAACTCCCCGGGACACTGCCACAACCCCTAATGACAGGAGGCATCGAGAACAATGTTCTCGTCACAAAGACATCGGAACAATCCAAACAATACTCGCGAGATTCCTAAAAAAAATTTGGTGCAATTTTGAGAGTAGAAGAGACAAGAGTAATTGTCAGGAGTCCTCACCAGAGTGAAAAGAGATGAGGAGCAAAAGAATTCCTACTCTCCGATATATATATATATATATATATATATATATATATATATATATATATATATATATATATATATATATATATATAGGACTCAAAACATTTTAAGTGTGTGCCTAGACTCAACCGTCAACGATTCGATCAATCAGTGGGGGCTTCTAGGTCGGAGAAGGCTCTGAATACCAACTTGTAATGCCCAGGATGGGACTATACCTCCTACGTGTCGAGGCACGACTTAAAGGTATAAGCCCATTCTGGAATGATCTCAAGTTCGGTATCTTTAAATATCTCATGTAAAAAAATAGGGATGAAAGGGAAAAAGATAGTTGGCTTACACTCGCCACGTCACACAATTCATTACATAGCCAAACATCATTCAAATAACATCACAACCCGTCTACGGGTGAAGATCCAAATGAAAGATACCAAACACACATAAAGCCACGGGTCTGAATCGCCCCTAATAGAAACCACTACTGATCATCGGGATAGTGCACATAGTAACGGCTACGTTCCTTGTCGTACTCCCAGTATAGCTCTGTGCCGTCACCTGAATAGCTCACCATAGTACCTGCATCTGGTGTGGTGTAGTATTTGTGAGCCACAGAGGACTCAGCAATCCCGTTCCCGGGTAACACAACTATCCAAGCCTTGGGTGTGGAACAAGGCTGAAGAAAGAAGAAGAGTTTGCAGCAGCTCTAGCACTAACTTACGTAAAAGAGAGCGAGAAGAGAAGTGCCTCGGACGATAAGATGATCACGAAGTGATCCTAACTAAGCATGTCAAACATAACCCCATCGTGTTCACTTTCCGAGCCCCTTTCGGAAAATGACCGTCACGGTACTCACGCTGGTAGTGTGTTCTGAACATGGTGTCAAGTTTTCTACAACCGGATATTAACAAATTCCCATCTGCCACATAACCGCGGGCGCGGCTTTCGAAAGTTCAAAACCCTGCAGGGGTGTTCCAACTTGGCCCATGACAAGCCCACGATCCGCGGAGTCGCAACTCCAAGGTGGGAAGGCCCGAGTATCCTCGGAATCCCATGCTCAAGATACTCCGACTAAGGTAAGTCTAATCCAGCAAATCCTCCCGGCATGCCGACACCCTGACAGTAGTCGCGCGTATCGAGTCTCAGGCCACGACCGGATGGGTGAAGCTACGGGTTTTTACCAGACCTCAGGTTCCCCCAAGGTGGCCCCGCAGGCTCCCCGTTTCGGACCAACACTCATGTGGAGCACTAGCCCAGGGTTGTTGATTAAGAAGAGGGTTAATTACTCCCTATGCAAGTTTTTAGTTATTAGGAAAATAGTACCAATGTTGGGACTTGCTGGAAAAGACTTAGCGCTAAGCGGTTTATCGAGGGGGTCCCATAACCCCAACCGTGTGAGGAACGCAAAATCAAGGAACATAACACCGGTTTATACGGTTCCTAGGGCGGCATCAGTGGAACAAATCACCAAGCAAAAGGCTTAGCCTTCCACCCATTACCAATATATAGATGATTTCATTTAAGAGTTAATATAGTGTGATATCCCAACAAGCTTCAACATGAAGCAAGAATCTTCAAATCTTCTCCTGCAACTAGCAATGCTATAAGAGGGCCTGAGCGAAGCTTACTTAGCCAAACATAGGTTTGCATAGGTAGGGTGGTTAGACATATTCATAGTTACAATAGGAGGCTGACAGGAAAACAAGGGCATCGAGGCAATAAGCTAAAGAGCGAGACTTCTAGCAATAGGCAAAGATAGTAATGATATCTGGGTCAGGTCATCTTGCCTGTCGAGTCGTCGATGGGATCGTAAGAGGGCTCCTCGTTCTCAACCTCGGTAGTAACCTCGTTCTCGTACTCGGTCTCGGCTTCCGGCTCTACTCAACACAAAACACACGAGGCACGAAATCAAACAAGATGCAATGCGCAAACTACAGGATGCATGGCTGATGCACTAAAGTAGCACAGAATATGCACTTAGGATGCACAGCAAGACAACATAGGAAACACAGAGATACAGCATAAGGAACATGACAATATGCATCAAGCAAAATACTTCAAAACAAGTTAACAAGATGATATTATGAATCTACATGCAAAACCACACAAGTTTCATGTAGGACTTGCTCAAAACGGAGCAACGGGCTAAAAGATACACCCGAAACAATAAACAATGCAAAGCTGAAATTAACAGCCACATAACAACTTCGGAGCAAGAAATATATACTCTACAGCACTCAAACATCATGACAAGAAGCATGGACATGAAGTAGACATATCCTACAGCAAACAATTCCATTGGAGCATCTCCAAAGGAGGCATGGATCAATAGCAACAAGCTACAACATTTTGAACATGACAACAAAAACCTGACAGCAGTATTTTATAGCAACTTGGGAGCAAAATTTAAATATGCTACAGCCACCCAAATGAGCATGTGAGGGCATGAATGGATAGCCAACAACATATACAACAAGGAATCATCAATAGTCACCCCAAAACTAACATGGATTTGCCTAGAACATCAAGCAAACATAGCATCAGGATATTACAGATTCCAGACTTAGTGAAATTTCACTAAGTGTTAAACAGCAATTTTATCATGGCATGTTTGTGAGCATGTTTAAGTCACCTCAAAGCATAACATGGCAAGTGGTTTGCACCACAACAAAGTACACATGATGGGGAGTCCAAAACATATAAGCATGCAACATGGGGACAACCACATCAATAGCAACGAGCTCCTCAACTAGGCATCTCGTAACAAGTTTAACAACCTGACAGCCACAATCACTTTTGCAAAGGAGATAAACATGGCAATATGAATTCTATCATGCATCCTATAGCAACCAACATGTAGAGCATCTCATGATGAACATGTGGACATATCATTTGCTTCATTTGGATAAACATGCATCAAGTTATCACATCTCAAACATGGCATGAAAACAACTAATAGCAGCAGTTTATAACAAGTAGCACTCTTCTCATGAAGATTAAGACATCTAGATGGACTCAAACATGCATGGCACAATGAAACAAAACATAGTACATGTCACCACGATCATTTTGATATATCATATGCACAAATCGGACAAGCACAGTAAAAGATATTGCTATCACAGGAATGCATCAGACACTGAAATCTAAAGGACTTAGACAAAAAAACAAGGTCAACCTCCTGTAGTCAATGCGGTCGCGGGTCTGGTCAACGGGCGGCCGGGTTGCGGTGGAGCGGGTGCTGCGGGTCCGCGGGTCGGGGATCCCGCCTGTTAGGGTTTCGGGCGCCCAGATCGGACTCCTGATCGGAGCGATCGACGCAGCGGCAGCGGCGCCCTCGATCCCGTCGGGGCAAGGCCTCGCGGTGGCCTGCGGCGCCCTGGATCGAAGGGAGGCGGCGCTTAGAAGGGCGGCGACGGCGCCTCGGCCTCCGGCGAGGGGCGGCGGAGGATGGGGCAGGCACGGCCCCGGCGGCGGCCTGGGATCTAGGAGGACGACGGGGCGGAGAAGGTCGGCGCGGCGGCTCTCCAGCCGGCGGCGGCGGCTGCGAGCTCCCGGCGGCGGGGACGAAGAGCGGGGGCGCGGGAGGCTGGTGGTGGGAGTGATCTCGCCCAGATCGGCGGCGGGAGCAGGCCGATGCTGGGCCCCGCGGGCCCGTGCGGCGACGGTGGAAGCACTAGGGTTTTGTACGCAAAATTGGAGGGGGTGGACGTTTATATAGGCACAAGGAGCTAGGAGAGTCCAAATGAGGAGCAGTTTTCGGCCACGAGATCACAATTGAACGGCCGAGATGATGGGAAGGGTTTTTGCTGGGTTGGTGGGCTGTTGGAGGGGGGTCTTGGGCCTCAAAGAGGAGGTACTTTTAGCCCACGAGGATAACTGTTGGAGTATCAAACGCACTCCAAACGCGACGAAACTTGACAGGCGGGTTACGCGTATCAAAACAACATCGCACGACAAGTCTCACGCCATTCCGGAAACGTTACACGGCCCAACACGAAAGAAGGACTTGGGGATGCCACGGGCACGTGTGAGAGCGTCGGAACTCGAAACGGACAACAGGAAGGGACGAGTGATACTGGATGCAAAAGGCAACACAAATGCAATGCAATGCACATGACAACATGACATGGATGAATGCACACACGCACACGACAAAACGACGAAAACCCGAAAAGACAAAGAACCCGGAATGGAACTGATGAAGCCAAAGTTTATATATTGCCAAAAGGGGAAAGTTTTACATCCGGGGCATTACATTTGGCTAGCATGAGAGGGAAAGGCAAGCTCAACATGTTGGAAGATCCATGAAGATATAATTTATTTCGGATATAAGAAGTCATAACCCATTATGTTGTCTTCCTTGTACAATGTCAACTCTTTAGCATGTCATACTTTAATGAGTGCTCACAATCATAAAAGATGTCTAGGATAGTATATTTGTATGTGAAGCCTCTCTTCTTTTATTACTTCCTATTAATTGCAACGATGGCCAAAACTATGTTTGTCACCTCCCAACAACTTTTATTTATCATACTCTTGTATGTGAAGTCATTACTCCCCATAAGATCGATATGATCTCTTTGATACTCTTTTTGTTTTGTTTCTTTTTTATCATGACCCAAGTGAGGAAATCAAGCCCTTGACTCAACACTAATCTTTATTATATAGCTCGGACTCGATTACAAAGGATGAAGCTCACAAAGCAAAAGCTCACAACTAGATCATGCTAACTTTATTCTAATAGATCAAGATACTACCAAAAGGATCGAACTAAGTAAAACAGTAAAGATAGGAGTGATGGTGATACGATACCGGGGTCACTCCCCCAAGCTTGGCAGTTGCCAAGGGGAGTGCCCATACCCATATGATTATGTCTCCTTCTTCGGGGTTGGTGATGATGGAGTTGCAAGTACTGATGGGGGATCCTCATATATTGAGCGCAGGAGATCTTCCAGCTTGCGGATAATACCTTTGAGAGCATCTATGTAATCCTTCAACAAAAGATTTTCACTTGTGAGATGCTTGTTGCGGGATCTGAGTTAACTCAAGCATCGTGAAAGCTTCTAGCTCAGTTGAGGTAAAGAGATTAGGAAGGGATTTAGAGGTGACTTCTTCTTCTGCTGTCGGAGCCGGATCCTCCACCTCCATCTTGATCTTCTTCTCCTTGTGGATCTCCTCGGGTCCTTCTCTCTTCAGATCTATCTTCATTAGCCAAGCATTGTTGCCTTCATTGTTGGAGGAGACGGCATGATGCCTAGCTTCGCAAAACCCTAGCAGAAAACAGCTCGAAACGAAACAGAGGAATTCTATGTGATACAGAGGTCAAAACCTTCGGGAGTATATATAATGATTTTTTCCCGAACAAAAGGAGTAACCCACAAGAAAACGGAGTCCAGGGGACACACGGAGTGCCCTCGAGGCAGGGGGCGCGCCCCCTACCCTCGAGGCCACCTCGTGTCTCCTCCGAACTGCAGTTTATTTTTGTATTTTTCTAAATATTCCAAAACGGAGAAAAATTGCCTTTAGAACTTTTTGGAGTCGGTTTACTTACCATATCACGTACCTCTTCCTTTTCGGAGGCTGAATCATTCTGGAAAGTGTCCCTTATGTATTCCTCCGGGGTTATGGTTTCAATAATATTAGTTTCAACATTCATAGGATTACCTAAGATATAATGTTTGATTCTTTGACCATTCACCACCTTCGGATTTGTGCCTTCGAAGTTGTTGATTTTTATGGCACCGGAACGATAGACCTCCTCGATAACGTAAGGTCCTTCCCACTTAGAGAGAAGATTTCCTGCAAAAAATCTTAAACGAGAGTTGTATAGCAAAACATAATCACCTACGTTGAATTCACGCTTTTGTATCCTTTTGTCATGCCATCTTTTAACTTTTTCTTTAAATAACTTGGCGTTCTCGTAGGCCTGGGTTCTCCATTCATAGAGACAGCTAATATCAAATAGCCTCTTTTCACCGGCAAGTTTGAAATCATAATTGAGCTCTTTGATAGCCCAATATGCCTTATGTTCCAGCACAAGAGGTAAATGACAAGCTTTTCCATATACCATCTTATATGGAGACATACCCATAGGATTTTTGTATGCAGTTCTATAGGCCCATAATGCATCATCTAGTTTCTTGGACCAATTCTTTCTAGACCTATTAACTGTCTTCTGCAAGATTAATTTCAACTCCCTATTACTTAGTTCTACCTCACCACTAGTGTGTGGGTGATAGGGTGATGCAAGTCTATGGTTGACATCGTACTTAGCAAGCATCTTACGGAAAGCACCATGAATAAAGTGTGAACCTCCATCTGTCATTAGATATCTAGGGACTCCAAACCTTGGAAATATAACTTCCTTAAGCATCTAAATAGAGGTGTTATGATCAGCACTACTAGTTGGAATAGCTTCTACCCACTTAGTAACGTAATCAACAGCAACTAGAATATGTGTGTACCCATTAGAAGTAGGAAAAGGTCCCATATAATTGAAGCCCCAAACATCAAATGTTTCAATAACAAGTGAATAATTCATAGGCATTTCTTGACGTCTACTAATATTACCAATTCTTTGACATTCATCACATGATAAGACAAACTTATGGGCATCCTTGAAGAGAGTAGGCCAATAAAAACCGGATTGCAATACCTTGTGTGCAGTTCTGTCTCCCGCATGGTGTCCTCCGTAAGCTTCGGACTGGCACTTGCGTAAGATCTGTTCCTGTTCATGATCAGGCACACAACGTCTAATAATACCATCTACTCCTTCTTTATAAATTTGTGGATCATCCCAATAGTAATGTCTCAAATCATAAAATAACCTTTTCTTTTGCTGGTAAGTGAAGCTAGGAGGTATAAACTTAGCAACAATATAATTAGCATAATAAGCATACCATGGAGCAGTACGAGAAGTATTTATGATAGCTAGTTGTTCATCAGGAAAGCTATCATCAATAGGTTGTGGGTCATCAAGTATATTCTCTAACCTAGACAAGTTATCTGCAACGGGGTTCTCAGCTCCCTTTCTATTAATAATATGCAAGTCAAATTCTTGCAGCAAGAGAACCCATCCAATAAGTCTAGGTTTAGCATCTTTCTTTTCCATAAGGTATTTGATAGCAGCATGATCAGTCTGAATAGTTACTTTAGAATCAATGATATAAGGTTTAAACTTATCACAAGCAAACATAACTACTAGAAATTCTTTCTCGGTGGTAGCATAATTTCTTTGGGCACTATCTAGAGTTTTGCTAGCATACTGGATAACATTCAATTTCTTATCAACTCTTTGCCCTAGAACAGCTCCTACATCATAATCACTAGCATCGCACATAATCTCGATGGGTAAATTCCAGTAAGGAGGCTGGACAATAGGTGCAGAGATCAATGTTTTCTTAAGTATTTCAAATGCTTCTAGACAATCATCATCAAAGACAAAAGGAATATCTTTCTGTAAAACATTACTCAGACGCCTGGAGATATTGGAGAAGTCCTTAATGAACCTCATATAAAACCCAGCATGACTAAGGAAACTTCGTATACCTTTGATATCCATAGGGCATGTCATCTTTTCAATAGCATCAACCTTTGCTTTGTCAACTTCAATACCTCTCTCAGAAATTTTATGTCCCAAGACAATGCCTTCATTAACCATAAAGTGGCACTTCTCCCAATTCAAGACAAAGTTAGTGTCTTCACATCTCTGTAAAACTCGATCAAGGTTGCTTAAGCAATCATCAAAAGAAGTTCCGTAAACGAAGAAATCATCCATGAATACCTCAACAATCTTTTCACAAAAGTCAGAGAATATAGCCATCATGCACCTTTGAAAGGTAGCAGGTGCATTACATAAACCAAAAGGCATACATCTATAAGAAATGGTACCAAAAGGACAAGTAAAGGTGGTCTTTTCTTGATCCCCCTTTGACACATGATTTTGAGAGAAACCAGAATAACCATCTAGAAAGCACAAATGAGTATGTTTGGATAATCTTTCTAGCATTTGATCAATAAATGGAAAGGGGTATGTGACGCCCCCGATTTGTCCGTACACTAATCATGCACGCAAATGTGTATGGCCAAGATCAGGGACTCACTGGTAGATATCACAACATAACTCTAAAAGTAAAATAAGTCATACAAGCTTCATATTACAAGCCAGGGGCCTCGAGGGCTCGAATACAAGTGCTCGATCATAGACAAGTCAGCGAAAGCAACAAATATCTGAGTACAGACATAAAGTAAATCAAGGTGCCATTAGATGGCTAGCACAAACTAGGATACAGATCGAAAGAGGATCAGGCCTCCTGCCTGGGATCCTCCTAAACTACTCCTGGTCGTCGTCGGCAGATTGCACGTAGTAGTAGGCGCCTCCGGTGTAGTAGGAGTCGTCGTAGGTGGCGTCTGGCTCCTGGGCTCCACCATCTGGTTGCATCATCCGAGAAGTAGGAACAGAAGGGGGAAAAGGGGGAGCAAAGCAACCGTGAGTACTCATCCAAAGTACTCGCAAGCAAGGATCTATACTACATATGCAATGGTAACAATGATATGGGTAGTATCGATGGACTGAACTGCAGCAAGCGGGAATAAGAGGGGGATAGCTAATTCAATCGAAGACTACGCTTCTGGCAGCCTCCATCTTGCAGAAGTAGAAGAGAATAGATGGTAAGTTCACCAAGTAACATCGAATAGCATAATCCTACTCGGCGATCCTCCTGCACATCACCCTGTGAGAGAGCAACCACCGATTTATATCTGGAACTCATCTGGGTGTGTTTTAACAAGTATCCGGTTCTAGTTGTCATGAGGTCGGAATACAACTCCGGGTCGTCCTTTTACCGAGGGACACGGCTATTCGAATAGATTAACTTCCCTGCAGGGGTGCACCACATAACCCAGCATGCTTGATCCCATTTGGCCGGACACACTTTTCAGGGTCATGCCCGGCCTCGGAAGATCAACACGTCGCAGCCCTACCTAAGCACAATAGAGAGGTCAGCACGCCGGTCTAAGTCCTAGGCGGGCAGGGGTCCGGGCCCATCGCCCAACGCACAGCTGCACATTGTGTACGCGGCCGGTTAGCAGACCTAGCGTCTCCTAATACCAGAGTAGGCTTTCTAGTCCAATCCGGCGCGCGCCGCTAAGTTGCTGACGTCAAGAAGGCTTCGGCTGATACCACGACGTCGAGTGCCCATAACTATTCCCACGTAGCTGGTTAGTGCGTATAGGCCAACGGCCAGACTCAGATCAAATATCCAAACTCGTTAAGCGTGTTATTATGAAATAACCGCGGACAACGACCAGGGCCAGGCCCACCTGTCTCCTAGGTGTCTCAACCTGCCCTGTCGCTTCGCCACAAAGATCCACACAGAGGGCCGTCGGGAAAGTATGTCCTTTCAACCCCCAATCCGTGAATCAAGCGCGGGTACTCAACGAGCCGACCCGACTTTAGTCACAATCATGTATCAGGTATAAGTGTATGTAGTATATACCCGCGATCACACCCAAGTGATCATGGCCCGATAGAATAGCAGGGCAGACGGACAAGGGTGTAGGGACACTGATGGAATACTAGCATCCTATACTAAGCATTTAGGACTGCAGGTAAAGTATCAATATTGGTAGCAACAATGACATGCTATGCAGCAGAATAGGAGTATCGAAAGCAGTAACATGCTACACTACTCTAATGCAAGCAGTAGAGAGAAGAATAGGCGATATCAGGTTGATCAAGGGGGGGCTTGCCTGGAAGCTCGGCAGCCAAGGTGGGGTCGTCAACACCGTAGTTGATCGGGGCAGCAGCAGCGTCGGTCTCGTAGTCTACCGGTGAGAAGAGGGGGAAGAAACAGTGAATACAATGCAAACAGATGCATGACGATGCATGACATGACATGTAACGGTGCTAGGTGTGCCCTAACGCAGTATCGGGTGATACTGACGAAGGGGGGAAACATCCGGGAAAGTATTCCCGTTGTTCCGCGTTTTCGGGCGGATGAAACGGAGGGGGAAAGTTGCAGGTTCGGTATGCTAAGGACATGTGGTTGACGAACGGTCTGCGTATTTGGATGCGTCTCGAAATTCTGAGCAACTTTCATATATAAAGTAGTTTCATCCGAGTTACGGATTATTTTATATTAATTTTTAAAGTTTTAAATCATTTTCTAATTTATTAATTATTTAATAAATCAACATTATCCAGGATAGTGTATGCTGGCGTCATCATGATGTCAGCATGATGTCAGCAGTCGGCAGGGCGTTGACTGGGTCAAACTGACGCGTGGGTCCCGCGTGTCATTGGCTGTAAAGTTAACTAACAGTTTAGTTAGGTTAATTATGATTTAGTTAAGCTAATTATAGTTAATTAACTTAATTAATCTTTAAAGTAATTAATTAATTAATTATATTTTATTTATTATTTTTATTATTTTCTTTTTTATTATTTTTTAAACGTTCAGGGGGCCGTGGGGCCCCCCTGTCATAGGCCCGTGGGGAGGGGGGCTGGCGGATCGGGCTAATGGGTTCGGGCGCTGGCGCCCGACTGGGCGAACCCAACGCGGGGCGAGAGGTGCCGAGGCCCCCGGCGAGCAGGCGCGTGATACGTCCCAAACGTATCCATAATTTTTGCTTGTGGCATGCTTGTTTTGCATCATTGTCTCATGTTTATATCAAAGTTTTCTATCTTTTTAGGCATTTATTAGACGAACCTACTAATGGTTGCAAAAGTGCACAATGTTCTTGTTTTACACTTTATTGTGTAGGAATTACTTGGAAATTGACAAAAACGCAAAAAAAGTCGTATTGGAGTAGGACTCTGACTTTCCTGAAATCTGTCTGAGAACATTTTTAGAAGATGGTCATGTTCCGGCCCGAAGACGACGTCAAACGGAAAAAGCCTAGTTGCGAAAGTTGTGGGCAATTTCGAGAGGATGCTTCTGGATATAAAATTCGTCCAAATCGGAGTCCGGACGGCCGAGAAAAGCCCGTTTTACTGAACCCCAAAATCTGATGACGGGAATCCGAGAGTCTATATAAAGAGAGGAAACCTAGGTCACCAAGGGCCACGAATTTTCCTCCTCCCAAGCCGCCGTCTTGGAGGGGAGGACCAGCACCATTGCAGCACCATCCACAAGGAAGAAGGGGGGCCAAGGAGCCGCTGCCCCCTAGGGCCGCCGCCGCCCCAAGGGCCGCCGCCGCCCCGGAGGGCTGTCGCCGCCGCCACGGCTGCCGCCGGCCGCCTCCTCCTCTCCGGGCTGCACCTCTCCATCAACACCACCATCAATCTCTTGCTCACCATGGTCATGTGTGAGTAGTCTTCTCCGGGGCTGAGGGCTTGTACGTGTAGCTATGTGGTTATCTCTCTCTCCCATGATGTGATCTTCGTTGTGATCATAGGCTATGTTAATCTAGGGTGATCCCATGATATTTCCCCTTCCTCTATGTATTGAATTGATGTACTCACTTGTCTTTATCTAGTATAATCCCCGAGACCAAGGTGACAGCGGTCTGTCTATTGGACATGGATTAGAAGAATATTTTCATGAGTGATTTCCTCTTTTGTGTGTTGATTGAAGATTGAGAGTCTCTTGGTGCTTGTCTTTGACTATCCTGGAGATATGTTGTGGTGATTGTGGTACTCTCTTTGGATGGCCGCGGTGACATTGGGAAATCCATAGATTGACAACTACGAACTTTGAGGTGTGCTTTTGTAGCCCTACATAATTCTCGTCCTCTCTTGACCATAAAGGAATGACCTCCGAGTGCGTCTCCATTGCATGTTTTATGGGAAATATCATGTGATTAGACTATGTTAATGTTGTTGGGAGTTGCCACTAGTAAAAGTCTGAAGCCTAGGCCTTGTTTCCACCATTGCAATACCATTTGTGCTCACGTTTACCACTTGTTTGCTTGCTGCACTTTTTATTACAGATTTATATTACTTTGCTTTGCCACTCCTATCATCCATATTTTACCATCTCTTCGCCGAACTAGTGCACCTATACAACTCCTAGTTGTATTAGGTGTGTTGGGGACACAAGAGACCTCTTGTAAGTTGCAGGGTTGCTTGAGAGAGACCATCTTCAACCTCTACTTTCCTGAGTTCGATAAACCTTAGGTCATCCACTTGAGGGAAATTGCTGCTGTCCTACAAATCTCTGCGCTTGGAGGCCCAACATAGTCTACAAGAATAGAAGCGTGTGTAGAAATCAAGCTATTTCTGGCGCCGTTGCCGGGGAAGTAAGTGTTTGAAGGTATATCTTTAGATCTTGCAATTAAATCTTTTCGTTTCTTGTTTTTAGTTTCACTAGTTATGTTTATGGAAAACAGCACTCTTAGTTCGCTGCTTGGGGAAGGCCGCTCTACCACACCCGTGGTAGAGAAGTTTCCTCCACCTACTGAATGTATCCCGTTCCAAATACCACTTGGGATAATTGAAATAATTAGGAATGATTGTTATGATGGGACAGTCAATCCTAGTATTCATTTGTTGAAACTTACAGAACTTTGTGAGTTGTTTAAGATTTCAGGTTTGACAAGAGATGGAGTCATGAGGAAATTATTTGCCTTGTCACTGAAAGGAAAAGCATTGGAATGGTATAGGCTACTAGATGACTCTCACCTGCTGGATTGGGAAGAGATCGAGTCTCTCTTTTACTCCAAGTTTTATCCTCTTCATGAAGTCCATGAGAATAGGAATTATGTTTATAATTTCTATCCTCATGACGGAGAGAGCATAGCTCAAGCTTGGGGGAGACTGAAAACGTTAATGCTAAAATGTCCTAACCATGGGCTCCCCAAAGATATGATTATTACTAATTTCTATGCGACGATCTCTCGACAGGATAAAGATTTGCTCGATGCTTCCTCTATGGGTTCTTTCACAAACGAAAAGATTGATGCTAAATGGGAACTCCTTGAAAGAATTCAACGCAACACTGAAGATTGGGAGATCGACAAAGGTAAAGAGTCAGGTATAATTTATGAGTATGATTGCATTAAGTCCTTTGTTGAAACTACAAGTTTTGATAAGTTTAGTGCTAAGTTTGGGCTTGATTCTCAACTCCTTATTGATTTCCTCAAATCTTTTTCTTCACATCTTAATATGCCTAAGGAGGATTGGATCAAGCATCATGAACCTTTTAAAGAGATTTGCAAAGAAAATGAAATTGTTCTTGATGATTGCAACATGCATGATCCAATTCCTAAAAATGAAGTTTTATATAAGCATGTTAATTTTTGTGGAGTGGATAGACCTTGTGAAAGGCCTATGATTGAAGAAGAGAAGTATTGTAAGCAACATAAGCATGAAAGAACAATCACTTGGGTCAAAGATTTAAATGAAATTACTAGAGAATTGTGTGACCTTTATCCTTTTACTTGTGAACTTTGCTGTATAGAGGGTCACTTTAATTTTCAATGCATGCACTTTCAAAACATAAATGTTAACCAGTTGTGTGATAACATGATCACCCCTGATCTTTATGATGAGCTTATGTTATTTTTGATGTGTGAAGAGTTATCAGAAAAAACTTCTTGGCTAGATGTTAATGCCATAGGAATAAAAAACACTTTGCAAAATTGCCATCTCTATTGTGTTGTTAATTGACACTAAAATGATTACATAAGTAAGATTAGAAAGGAGGGAACTTTACCAAAGTATAAAAATGTCTCTTATATTTCTGCTAATAAAAAGGAGAGTTTCTCCCAAGTTTCCCCTATTGTTTCTAATGATAAACCAGGATATGTGGAGAAGCTTCATCTCCAACCACTCCCTCCTAAGGTGAAGAAGAAGAAAAAGAAGAGGAGGAGGAAGAGGAGCAAGAAGGAAGAAGAATCGGTATCAACCTGGCCTGAGCATATTCCTCCCATCAACTTTTATCCTAACGGTTGTAAGTTTAAAGAAGAAGGTGAAGTTTATTGCCTTAATTATCATCTTGATGATACGTCCGTAGGTACTATTTAAGATGATTTTGATTATGATATGCATGTTACTTATTGTGATTGGGAAAATGATGATAATGCTACTTATGATCTTGAAATTCTTTTTGGTACCAACTCTGAAAGTGATGATATGGAAAGCTCTAAGCTTGGGGATGATAGGATTGCAAATCCTTTACCCACTAGTGATGTGATAATTGATAATTCTTTTGCTAGTAAGAATAAAGACAACATGTTTACAAATATAGTTGCTAGCAATGATAATCCTCTTCTCTACTATGATGATGTTATAACTCCAATCTATAGTGATTATAAAGGTACCTATGACATAAGGAGAAATTATACTTATGAAACTTGTCATAATCATTGAGGGAATTACTCCCTTGTTGAACACCATCTTCCTAATACACAATTAATCTATAATGTTCAAGTTGTTTATGATAGTCCTACTCCCACTATTACCAATGAGAAAGATTATGCTTATGTGGAGAGTAAGAGTACCTTTTTGCATGTGGATCATGGTAACAATGCTTTATGTGATGCTTATATTGTTGAGTTTATTCGTGATCCCACTGAAAATTATTATGAGAAGGGAACATATGCTTATAGATATTTCAATAATATCAAGTTCCCTCTCTTTATGTTGAAGCTTTTGAAGCTGCACTTGTTTTGTCTTCCTATGCTTATTGCTTTGTGCTTCAATGAATTATTCTATTGCAATATTCCTATGCATAGGAAGCATGTTAGGCTTAAATGTGTTTGGTATTTGCTTCTTGATGCTCTCCTTTGTTCTTCAACTCTTATTCCTACGAGAGTATCATTAAAGTCTTAAGCCTATCTTTATGGCTATAAAGAAAGAGCTCTAGGGAGACAACCCTTGTTATCTTTGCTTTCAGTTTGTTCTTTCAGTTTTTAGTGGCCTTGATGTTTGTTACTACAGTAGCATCATCATTGTATCTTTTCTTTTCAGCTTTGTGCTAAGTTTAGCCTCCGATTGCAAGAAAGTTCAAAAGTTGTGACGTGCTGTCCAGAAAACAGATTCTGTCCTTGAACAGAAAAATTCGAATAAAATCACCAGATCATCTTTTTGATCTGATTTTTTTGACAGCGTGCTCTATACAATTGGCTTTCGGGCGTCTGTTCTAAGTTTTTTGATTTGAGTTGCAGAAGTGCCCCGAAAAAATTATTTCCTACCTGCTGGACTGTTTTTCACAGATTCTGTCCTGTTTTGCCTTTTCTTCGTTTTGCAAACCTTGAGCTTGCTTTTTCTTTGCAAAAACCTTTTGGAATTCTTGAGAAACAGTAGACCTTCAAGAATATCTTTGTTTCCAGTAGAGAAAAAATATTTTATTGTGGGTACTAACCTCTCTAATCAGATTATGATGAGTTATGTATGAAGGGAGTTTTCAAGTGTGCGAGGGAAGATGATAAAAGAAGATTCAGGAGTGTCAAACGCTCAAGCTTGGGGATGCCCCCATGCACCCCCAAGAAATATTCAAGAAGACTCAAGCGTCTAAGCTTGGGGATGCCCCCATGCATCCCCTTCTCCATCAACAATTATCAGTTCGTCTTTCGTTCCACTATAATTATCACTTCATGTGTTATGTGCTATGCTTGGAGCGTCTTGCTCTTAGTTTCCTTTTTAGTTTTCTTTAGCTTTGCTTGCTGTTCATAACAAGTTAGAACCCAGCTTTCTTTGTGTGGGAGAGAGACACGCTCCGCTTTTTCATGAAACACTCATGTTCTTCACTTATATCTTTTTGAGTGTTTTAGCTACCTTGTTATATGCTTCTAGCTCTTGTTTTTCTTTCATATCATGTTCAGAGCTATTAGTTCTTTTATAGAAAGTACTCTCTTGCTTCACTTATGTCTATTTGGAGAGTTGATTGGTTTGAATTGCTAAATAATAGGTTGGATCCGAAAAATGCCAAGTGTGGCCGTGGTGCAAAGAATAAAAAGCTTGCATAGTTTTGAAGATCATTGAGTAACTTGATCCCTATCAATTGTTTTGAGAAATTAAGTAGTGATGCCTAAACATGTAGATCATTTAATAAAGTCTTATTAGTGAAGAAATACCTTTGAAGTTTGCAATTGTTTAGTTTTTCACCATTGGTAGTTTTAAAGTTCTTGTTCTCTTTTTAGAAGTAAGATGGTTGACAAGGAAGACAGTGTAGAAGTCTTATAATTATGCTGAAAGGATGTTATAATTCTCTTGTATCGGTTAACGTGTGCTTGCTAAAAACTTGCTAAACCAAAAACTCTGTACTGAGCGGGAATGCTGCTCGTGCATCCAAATTCCATAGCCAAAATTCTGCCATATGTGTCCACCATACCTACCTATGCATGGTATTTAATAGCCATTCCAAGTAAATTGCTCATGTGCTACCTTTAAAACCTTCAAAATTTATCCTTATTTGTGTCTTTGTTTTAGTACATGAGGAAGTGGTAGATAGTTCATTATTACTTGTGTTGGACAGAACGACCCCTGACGTGCATGAATAATGTGCATGTCCTTAATTTTGCAAAAAGAGCTGGCAAAGGGTATGCCCAGCCCACTTTAAATGTCATCAATATCAATATCAAAAACTTCCTTCACACATCGTACCTGAGAAATCAGACAAACTTTGGCTAGTGATAAACAAAGGAGAAAGGGGAGTGCTATCATTCCTCTATGGGAGCCGCTCTTAAGTTCTGTTTGGCATGAGTAGTAGTGCATTGTTTATTACCATTCGTTGACATAAGCATACATCTCTCAAAATTGCTTTTATATCTCTATGTTTTCAAAAATAAAAAGCTCTAGCACATGAGTAATCCCTGCTTCCCTCTGCGAAGGGCCTATCTTTTACTTTTAAATGTTGAGTCAGTTTTCCTATGTTCTAATCTTTTTCCTCCACCATAAGCAAGCATCTAGTGTTAACCCTGGGTTCAAGTTGATTATGTTCAAAATTTCTGCTTAGTTATATATAATCCTTGTGCATTGAACTTATCCATGAGATAAAATGTTGAAAAGTGGAAAGCATTGCTGAAACTTTATCTTCCTTTTGTGTTAACTAGAATGCTTTTGATGAGAGAACTCCTTTGGGGCTAACAGTTGTGCTTAACTTTATAGTTTCATGTCTTCAATTGTACTATTCATGAAAAGAATTTACTTAGATGATCACTTGGTTATTCATTGTTTACTTGCTTTCAACTATAGACAATTGTTTTGGTTCACTTTAGTTCAGTTCATGTGCTTTACTATATTACTTGATCAAGATTGTGTTAGTAGCATGTCACCTCAAAAATTATCTATGTTATCATTCTACCTACTCGAGGACGAGTAGGAATTAAGCTTGGCGATGTTGATACGTCCCAAACGTATCCATAATTTTTGCTTGTGACATGCTTGTTTTGCATCATTGTCTCATGTTTATATCAAAGTTTTCTATATTTTTAGGCATTTATTGGACTAACCTACTAATGGTTGCAAAAGTGCACAATGTTCTTGTTTTACACTTTATTGTGTAGGAATTACTTGGAAATTGACAAAAACGCAAAGGGAGTCGTATTGGAGTAGGACTCTGACTTTCCTGAAATCTGTCTGAGAACGTTTTTAGAAGATGGTCACGTTCCGGCCCGAAGACGATGTCAAACGGAAAAGGCCTAGTTGCTAAAGTTGGGGGAATTTCGAGAGGATGCTTTTGGATATAAAATTCGTCCAAATCGGAGTCCGGACGGCCGAGAAAAGCCCGTTTTACTGAAGCCCAAAATCTGATGACGGGAATCCGAGAGTCTATATAAAGAGAGGAAACCTAGGTCACCAAGGGCCACGAATTTTCCTCCTCCCAAGCCGTCGTCTTGGAGGGGAGGACCAGCACCATTGCAGCACCATCCACAAGGAAGAAGGGGGGCCAAGGAGCCGCTGCCCCCTAGGGCAGCCGCCGCCCCAAGGGCCGCCGCCGCCCCGGAGGGCTGTCGCCGCTGCCACGGCTGCCGCCGGCCGCCTCCTCCTCTCCGGGCTGCACCTCTCCATCAACACCACCATCAGTCTCTTGCTCACCATGGTCATGTGTGAGTAGTCTTCTCCGGGGCTGAGGGCTTGTACGTGTAGCTATGTGGTTACCTCTCTTTCCCATGATGTGATCTTCATTGTGATCATAGGCTATGTTAATCTAGGGTGATCCCATGATATTTCCCCTTCCTCTATGTATTGAATTGATGTACTCACTTGTCTTTATCTAGTATAATCCCCGAGACCAAGGTGACAGCGGTCTATTGGACATGGATTAGAAGAATATTTTCATGAGTGATTTCCTCTTTTGTGTGTTGATTGAAGATTGAGAGTCTCTTGGTGCTTGTCTTTGACTATCCTGGAGATATGTTGTGGTGATTGTGGTACTCTCTTTGGATGGCCACGGTGACATTGGGAAATCCATAGATTGAGAACTACGAACTTTGAGGTGTGCTTTTGTAGCCCTACATAATTCTCGTCCTCTCTTGACCACAAAGGAATGACCTCCGAGTGCGTCTCCATTGCATGTTTTATGGGAAATATCATGTGATTAGACTATGTTAATGTTGTTGGGAGTTGCCACTAGTAAAAGTATGAAGCCTAGGCCTTGTTTCCACCATTGCAATACCATTTGTGCTCACGTTTACCACTTGTTTGCTTGCTGCACTTTTTATTACAGATTTATATTACTTTGCTTTGCCACTCCTATCATCCATATTTTACCATCTCTTCGCCGAACTAGTGCACCTATACAACTCCTAGTTGTATTAGGTGTGTTGGGGACACAAGAGACTTCTTGTATCTTAGTTGCTGGGTTGCTTGAGAGAGACCATCTTCAACCTCTACTTCCCTGAGTTCGATAAACCTTAGGTCATCCACTTGAGGGAAATTGCTGCTGTCCTACAAACCTCTGCGCTTGGAGGCCCAACATAGTCTACAAGAATAGAAGCGTGTGTAGACATCAGCGCGTCGGCTGGCCGGCGGCGACGGCCGCGGCAGGTGGGGCTATGAAGGGGCGTAGCAGGGCGCGGGCGACGGAGCGCCGGAGGGGCCCACGGGCATTGCGGCATCGGCGATGCAGGGTAACTGCAGCTGCGGGAAGCGGTCGACGTAGCCGGCGCGGGCGGCGCCTCGGCAGAGGCTGCGGTGGAGGGCACGGTGGCCAGGAGAGGCGGGGTGGAAGGTCGCGGTCGCG
This sequence comes from Secale cereale, assembly GCA_902687465.1. Taxonomy (NCBI): domain Eukaryota; kingdom Viridiplantae; phylum Streptophyta; class Magnoliopsida; order Poales; family Poaceae; genus Secale; species Secale cereale. Next base: position 471,782,686 of record LR738709.1, read on the forward strand.
GTGGGCGGAGCCGGCGAGCCCAGGCGCCGAAGGAGGGACGGGCTGCAGTGGCAGTGGCCCAAGGCGGCGGCGAGCGTGGCCACGGCGGGAGTGCGCGCGCAGACGAGGCGGCGTTGAGGCCAGCACAGGGAGGAGGCCGTGGTGGAGGCAAGGTGGGGCGCGGGTCGGGGCAGGCCGGAGCGGAAGCAGCAACGCAGCACGGCGGGAGCCGGCGGGTGGGCGTCGGCGTGACGGAGCGGCGGGCTCGCAGGCAAGCGATGGGGGCATGGCCGATGCGGGTGGCACAGTACGCGCGCGAGTGTGCGGTGACCATGGGGAAGTAGAGAGGGAGCACGGGGAGCTGCTCACGTTCGTCATGAGGAGGGGGTCGGCGAGGTTCGATGGAGCCATTGGGGAGGAGGACGGGGACGACGTGTGCCTGCAGGGGAAGAATGGGAGGCAGTGCGGCGAGTTCCTTCCAGCGGCGGTGACGGCGCAGTCCAGCGGCGTCGCATGATTCTTGCCCCGATCCCGATCCAGATCGGGGGGAAGAGAAGGGAGATATTTCGGGGGACTGGGGGGTGTCGGTGGGGTTCGGGGCCCCCTGGGGGGTTATAGGCCTGGGGGAGTGGGCCTGCCTGGCAGGCCACTGACTGGCCGATGCCCAGCAGGCCTGGGGGGGTTCCCTTTTTTTTGTCTTTTCTTTTATTTATTTCTATTTTCTGTTTTAATTAGTTTAAAGCACTTAGGCACTTTGTAAAATTATGTTTTCTTTACTATAATTACCATAGCAATATTTGTCACACACCGAACATTTTTATTTAATAATTTGAAAACTTTTATTATTTGCCACATTTTGAATTTGAATTTTAATCGGTTTCGAACTAACGCGAGATTAGGAACAGTAATCAAAGTGACGTGGCATCATTAGCGAAGTTTTACTGTAGCCAAATTATCCGAGCGTTACAATTCTCCTCCACTACAAGAAATCTCGTCCCGAGATTTAGGAGGTAGAAGGAAATAGTGTGGGGTATTCTTCACGAAGACAATCCTCGCGTTCCCAAGTGGCTTCGTCTTCAGAGTGATGCGACCACTGGATTTTAAGGAACTTGATCGCCTTCTTACGTGTGCGACGTTCAGCTTGGTCGAGAATGCGGACCGGATGCTCTTTATAGGAGAGGTCCTGTTGCAACTCGAGCACTTCATGGTCTACTGCTCGAACTGGGTCCTTGAAGCAGCGGCGGAGTTGAGACACGTGGAACACATCGTGAACCTGAGAAAGGTTCGGTGGCAGCTCCAGTTGATATGCCACCTTTCCACACCTTTCAAGAATAGTGAATGGACCAATATAGTGAGGAGCTAATTTGCCCTTGATCCCGAAGCGGTGAGTACCCTTCATTGGTGTAACTCGAAGATAAGACTTTTCGCCAGGTTGATAGACCATGTCTTGATGATGACGATCATACTGACTTTTTTGACGTGACTGAGCAGTCTTCAGATTCTCGCGAATGACGCGGACTTGCTCTTCAGTGTGTTGAATAATATCCAGACCGAAGAGTGAATGTTGCCCAGTTTCTGACCAGTTCAGAGGGGTACGGCACTTTCGTCCATATAACACTTCGAAGGGAGCCATCTTCATACTAGCTTGATAGCTATTATTATAAGAGAACTCACCATACGGGAGAGATTCCTCCCATTTCTTGCCGAAGGAAAATACACAAGCTCGAAGCATGTCTTCGAGAACTTGGTTGACGCGTTCAACTTGCCCTTGCGACTGAGGATGAAAGGCAGTACTGAATGACAGATGTGTTCCCATAGCTTCTTGGAAACTTGTCTAGAATCTTGAAGTGAATAAACTGCCACGGTCTGAACTGATAACCAATGGAATACCGTGAAGTGAAACAATTCTGGACATGTAGAGAGTTGCCAGCTGACAAGCAGTAATCGTTTCTTTGACAGCTAGAAAATGTGCAACCTTAGAAAGCTGGTCAATGACGACAAGAATGGCATCATTACCTCTCTGCGATTTAGGAAATCCAGTGACGAAGTCCATTTCAACATGGTCCCATTTCCATTCAGGAATAGAGATAGGTTGCAAAGTTCCAGCAGGCCTTTGATGTTCTTCTTTGATACGACGGCAAACGTCACACTCAGCAACATAACGAGCAATGTCTTGCTTCATATTAGACCACCAGAATCTCTGACGAATGTCTTGGTACATCTTGGTACTACCGGGATGAATAGACGAAGGTGTATCATGAGCTTCTTTCATAACCTTCGGAGTCTTGTCCAGGTTTTCTCTCTTACTCGGAACCACTAGGCGGACTTTGAAGTACAAGGCGCCATCATCAGCAATAGTGAAGAATGAGGCCTTTCCTTCTGCGAGATAGTGTTTAATCTAATCGACTTCAGGGTCAAACTGCTGAATATTCTTGATACTGCACATGAGATCGGGTACGACAGCCAGGGTATTAAGGGAACCCTGGGAAACAACACAAAGATTCATCTTCTGAAATTCTGGACGAGGGGGAGCGAGTGCTCCAGGATTAACAATATGGACGCTCAGCTTTCTGAATTCTTCAACAAACAAGGACTGGACCTTGTGAACCTGGAGGTGGTTGCAATATGACTTGTGGCTTAAGGCATCAGCCATCACATTAGCCTTGCCCGGGGTAAAGGAAATACCCAAGTCAAAATCTGCAACGGTCTCCATCCATCTCTGCTGACGGAGGTTCAGGTCTGGTTGAGTAAACAAGTACTTCAGACTTTGGTGGTCGGTGAATATCTCGCAACGATTACCGAGAAGGTAATGTCGCCACTGTTTTAGAGCATATATGACAGCGGCAAGCTCAAGGTCGTGAACTGGGTAGTTCTCTTCATGAGGACGCAATTGACGAGAGGCATAAGCAATTAGTGTGCGCTCTTGCATTAGGACATGGCCTAATCCTTGACGAGAAGCGTCGCAGTAAATGACAAAGTCCTTCTTAGTATCAGGTGGAGCAAGCACTAGAGCAGAATTCACCTTGTCCTTGAGCGCCTGAAAACTTTCCTAGCATTTTTCTGTCCACTCGAACTTGACGCCTTTGTGAAGTAGACCAGTCAGAGGCTTGACGATCTTGGAGAAGTTCTCGACGAATCGACGGCAATAGCTGGCGAGACCGAGAAAACTTTTGACTTGCTTGACATTCTTCGGAGGTGTCCAATCGAGAATGGCCTGAACACGTTGAGGGTTGACGGCAATACCATCCTTGGAGATGACATGCCCAAGGTAGGTTACTTCAGGAAGCCAGAACTCGCACTTGGAAAACTTAGCATAAAGTTGATGCTCTCGGAGCTTTTCCAGTACAAGGCGAAGATGTTCAGCATGTTGTTCCTTATTCTTGGAAAATACAAGGATATCATCCAGATATACCACGACGAAGTTGTCAAGGTATTCCATGAATATGTAATTCATCAGGCGAGAATGTAGCTAGAGCATTTGTCAAGCCGAATGACATGACGGTGTACTCGAACGAACCGTATCGAGTTACAAAGGCGGTCTTTGGAATATCCTCTTCACGAACACGGATCTGGTGGTAACCCAACCTCAAGTCGAGTTTAGAGAACACTGATGAACCAACCAGTTGATCATACAGATCAGTGATCCGAGGAAGCGGATATTTGTTCTGAATAGTTGCTTGGTTGATAGGACGGTAATCTTGGACCAATCGGTTTGTCCCATCCTTCTTCCAGACAAAGAGGGAAGGTGCTCCCCAAGGAGAGCAACTCGGGCGAATGAAACCACTAGCAAGAGATTTGTCGATTTCCTCCTTAAGCTCAATGAGTTCATGAGGCGGCATCTTGTAGGGTCGTTTGGCTATAGCAGTGGTGCCTGACTTCAAGTCGATGATAAACTCGACAGCTCTAGTAGGGGGAATCCCTGGAAGTTCTTCAGGAAAGACGTCCGGGAACTCGCGTACGATAGGAATGTTTTCGATGCCCTCGAGTGGTGAAGCGTTCAATGCATTCAATGCATAAAGACGTGCTTCAGCATTTTGAACCAGAAAAGCTTGATAGCTTACTATCTCATTGGAAGGGTGTAACAGATGGACTGTCTTGGTGGCGCAAACTATAGAAGCAGTATGCGCTTTTAGCCAATCCATTCCCAGAATGAGGTCGATGTTGGATGACTTCCGGATAATGGGAGAGGCATAGAACTCCAACCCTTCGATTTCAACGGGAATGTCGTGACAACCCATAGAGGTTTGACATTGGCCGGCAGGGGTTTTTACCACTACCGAAGTGTTCATTTCTTCACATCTAATGTCGTGCTTATATGCAAAATCTTCTGACATGAATGAATGCGATGCTCCTCAATCAAATAAAACAGATGCAGGTACTGAATTTACGAGGAGTGTACCCATCACAGTAGGAGGTTGGTCTTGAGCTTCATTGAGATCAACGTGGTTGGCAAGAACACGGCCATAAGGCCTGGCATTGTTGTTGCGGGACTGATTGTCTCCACGGCCAGTTGCCGGAAGTGCCAGTTGGTTCTTGTTTTGAGTGCAATCCTTAGTGTGGTGACCTGGATGGCCACACCTGAAGCACAGACCATCATTGGGAGCAGAAGCAGGAGCTGGGAGTGGTGTAGCTAGGAGTCTTGGCTGCCTAGGTGGTGGAGGCAGATGAGGTGCAGCATAGGACTGCCTTAGAGGAGGTGCAGCTAGATGGTACACACTGTTGGGAATCCAAACCCTACGCTTATGTGAGGGAGGGCCCGAGGATGAGCCCGGTTCTCGGTTGCGCCTGAGAGTGCTCTGGTGTTCCTGCAGACCAGTTTCAACCTGGATAGCTTTGTTCGCCAAGGTGGCAAAATCTCCAAAGTCATGCACAAGAAGTGCGAGCTTGATGTCAGCTTGAAGTCCGTCATGGAACTTTTCCTGTCTACGAGCATCAGTGGCAATGTCTTCTTCAGCATAGCGGGACAAGTCCAGAAACTTCCGCTGATAAGCATCCACAGTCTTGTTGCCCTGGGTGAGGTTGCGGAACTCATGCTTCTTCCTATCCATGATTCCCTGAGGAATGAAGCGGGCACGAAAGGAAGCATTGAATTCCGACCAAGTGATGATTGTTCCAGCAGGTAGTGTACGCCTGTGGCTGTCCCACCATTGAGCAGCGGGACCCTTCAGATAGTATGCCGCAAAGGTGACATAGTTGGCAACGGCAACTCCAGCAGACTCCAGTTCAAAGGCAATGTCACGGAGCCAGTCATCGACATCAAGAGGCTGAGTTGAGCTGCGGTAGATGGATGGGTTGAGGCGAGAAAAGTCATTCAGTGTTACTGCGCCATGCTGCTGATCCATGTTGGGACAAGGGAACTGAGCCATGATAGTCTCCATGAACTGGCGGTTCAGCTCAAACTGTTGGATCATACCGGCCATGTATTCGGGCGGTGGTGGGGCGTTGCCACCACGACCGCGTCCAGCTGGTCTAACCATCCTGCTAATATACAACAGGGGTAGTTCAGCATTGAGAAATTTGCAAACACAAGAATCATCCATGAATGAAACATGCATAATGAAAGGAGCACGTAAAATACCACATAGTACTCGGCATATATTACAAAAGGGGTGCATGCATAGAGTTCAGTACACAGAGTTCAGTACATAAACTAAGGGCATCATAGGCGGCACGCAGGCTCGTGGTGAATGCATCTAATACTAAGTAAGACTACATCAGTCCCAGGCGAAACTGTGGAGGTAGATGTAGTCTGACAGCTGACAGTGCTGCAACGAAAAGTCCTCCATGCCAACAACCTGAGGGCCGTGGATACTCTGGTGCAGAACCCGATGTCCAGGTGGCAACAGAGGAGCAAGTGTAGGAGTGTCGCCTCCCACATCTGGCCAACCGACACCAGGAGGCATCACGGTCCTAGCTGGGTAGATCATAGTAGGCGGCAGGTGTCTAGATAGGACAAAGGGGTGCAATAGCGTCAAGGCGTGGTACAGGTGCTGACGGGTGGTGTACAACTCGTGGCGAAGAGCTCGGTTAGCTCGATCCAGCCCATCAGCATGCAGAACAAGGTTCTAATGATGGAAGGGCTCTCGGGTGACGGTGGAGTAGGCAGCAGTGTAGTATCCCTCCGCTCCATCGACGGAGGCGATAGCAACGTGCCTGAAAGGGGAAGTGTCCAATGCCCGATACTCTCCACGAAGGCGTGTCAGAGCAGCGTAAGCAGCGTCGTGAACTACCATATCGATGGTCACTCCAACACCATGAGCGGTGTGCAGCACAGTAGAGGAGTTATCTGCACGCGAGTAGAGGCGGACGGTGGCATGATACTGCTCCTGGTTAAAGTCCTGGTACTGCTCGTACACGGTATACTCAGGATGCCAGCGATAACCTAGATAGGTCATCATCTCAGCTAGCACAGCACGTGATCCCGAGGCACCAAAGGCCTGCGTGTGGCGCACGACCTGCCTCGTGGGTTCCATCTAAAAACAAAGATGTTTGAAAGGAGTCAAATGACAGTGTGGGGATTATGAAAAATACTATTCTAAGCAATAACTACGGCTTATCCAACTTTGATGTGGGGGGTCTCGGGGATCCTAATGTTAGAGTTAGTAAAATAATTTTACCCGAAATAGGAGAGTGTTCAGAATCCCGGAGTAAAGATTGAGGAGTAAAAGAATCTAGTACCACCCAAATGGCGACGTGGGCCCGTAAGCCACACAGCCATGTTAGTAAAAGTTTTGCAATGTCTAGACTCGACTTAGGCCAAGGAGTGTGGAAGGGGGATTCCTACAGGCAGTCGGCTCCGATACCAACTTGTGACGCCCCCGATTTTTCCGTACACTAATCATGCACGCAAATGTGTACGGCCAAGATCAGGGACTCACTGGTAGATATCACAACACAACTCTAAAAGTAAAATAAGTCATACAAGCTTCATATTACAAGCCAGGGGCCTCGAGGGCTCGAATACAAGTGCTCGATCATAGACAAGTCAGCGGAAGAAACAAATATCTGAGTACAGACATAAAGTAAAACAAGGTGCCATAAGATGGCTAGCACAAACTGGGATACAGATCGAAAGAGGAGCAGGCCTCCTGCCTGGAATCCTCCTAAACTACTCCTGGTCGTCGCCGGCAGACTGCACGTAGTAGTAGGCGCCTCCGGTGTAGTAGGAGTCGTCGTAGGTGGCGTCTGGCTCCTGGGCTCCACCTCTGGTTGCATCATCCGAGAAGTAGGAACGGAAGGAGGAAAAGGGGGAGCAAAGCAACCGTGAGTACTCATCCAAAGTACTCGCAAGCAAGGATCTATACTACATATGCAATGGTAACAATGATATGGGTAGTATCGGTGGACTGAACTGTAGCAAGCGGGAATAAGAGGGGGATAGCTAATCCAATCGAAGACTACGCTTCTGGTAGCCTCCATCTTGCAGCAGTAGAAGAGAATAGATGGTAAGTTCACCAAGTAACATCGAATAGCATAATCCTACTCGGCGATCCTCCTACACATCTCCCTGTGAGAGAGCAACCACCGAGTTATATCTGGAACTCATCTGGGTGTTTTTTAATATGTATCCAATTCTAGTTGTCATGAGGTCGGAATACAACTCCGGGTCATCCTTTCACCGAGGGACACGACTATTCGAATAGATTAACTTCCCTGCAGGGGTGCACCACATAACCCAGCACGCTTGATCCCATTTGGCTGCACACACTTTCCAGGGTCATGCCCGGCCTCGGAAGATCAACATGTCGCAGCCCTAACTAAGCACAATAGAGAGGTCAGCACGCCGGTTTAAGTCCTAGGCGCGCAGGGGTCTGGGCCCATCGCCCAACGCACACCTGCACATTGCGTACGCGACCGGTAAGCAGACCTAGCCTCTCCTAATACCATAGTAGGCTTTCTAGTCCAATCCGGCGTGCGCCGCTAAGTCGCTGACATCAAGAAGGCTTCAGCTGATACCACGACGTCGAGTGCCCATAACTATTCCCACGTAGTTGGTTAGTGCGTATAGGCCAACGGCCAAACTCAGATCAAATATCCAAACTCGTTAAGCGTGTTATTATGACATAATCGCAGACAACGACCAGGGCCAGGCCCACCTGTCTCCTAGGTGTCTCATCCTGCCCTATCGCTCCGCCACAAAGATCCACACAGAGGGTCGTCGGGAAAGTATGTCCTTTCAGCCCCCAATCCGTGAATCAACCACGGGTACTCAACGAGCCGACCCGACTTTAGTCACAATCATGTATCAAGTATAAGTGTATGTAGTATATACCCATGATCATACCCAAGTGATCACGGCCCGATAGAATAGCAGGGCAAACGGACAAGGGTGTAGGGCCACTGATGGAATACTAGCATCCTATACTAAGCATTTAGGACAGCAGGTAAAGTATCAACAGTGGTAGCAACAATGATAGGCTATGCAGCAGAACAGGAGTATCAAAAGCAGTAACATGCTACACTACTCTAATGCAAGCAGTAGAGAGAAGAATAGGCAATATCAGGGGGGCTTGCCTGGAAGCTCGACAGCCAAGGTGGGGTCGTCAACACCGTAGTCGATCGGGGCAGCAGCAGCGTCGGTCTCGTAGTCTATGGGAGAGAAGAGGGGGAAGAAACAGTGAATACAATGCAAATAGATGAATGACGATGCATGACATGACATGTAACGGTGCTAGGTATGCCCTAACGCAGTATCGGGTGATACTGACGAAGGGGGGAAACATCCGGGAAAGTATTCCCGGTGTTCCGCATTTTCGGGCGGATGAAACGGAGGGGGGAAGCAGGCCCTATGAAGCAGAAGGCACGCAGACAAGCCCCGGAGAAGCAGGCCTTCATCGTTCAGGAGGTTAGGAAGCTAGAGGAAGCGGGCATCGTACGGGAAGTACGGCACCCGGAGTGGTTGGCCAACCCCATCATAGTCCCGAAGAAAGGAGGCAAGGAGCGCATGTGCGTTGACTTCACGAGCCTCAACAAGTTCTGCCCTCAGGACCCATTCCATCTTCTGCACATCGACCAAATCGTGGATTCAATGGCCGAGTGCGACCTGCTCTGCTTCCTCGACGCCTTCTCGGGCTACCACCAAATCAAGATGGTTGTGGAGGACATGGAGAAGACGGTGTTCCTGACCCCATGCGGGGTCTACTATTACACTTGCATGCCTTTTGGGCTGAGGAACGCGGGCGCCACCTTCCAGTGCCTGATTCACTAGGAGATGCTTCATCTAGCACATTTGACAGGTACTCTCTTTGCTAGCCATTAGTTTCATCGAACTGCACATCTACGGTTTCAACCACTTTATAGTGAAAGAGATTGAAGACCTGGTAGGTGTGCGAATCCTTTCTGTAACGAAGCATAAAACCTTCATGTGCTTTTAGTGTGAATTTGGAAGTGTGATGTGGATCCTTGATCTAGCACTTAGCACCAAAGATTTGAAATAGCTGACGTTTGGCTTCTTACCAGTCAAAAGTTCATATGATGTTTACTTGAACATCTTGTGAAGATAAGCTCTATTGATGATGTGACATGCAGTATCAATGGCTTCAGGCCAGAACCTTCTTGGTGTCTTGTATTCATCAAGCATAGTACCTGCCATCTCAATGAGAGTCCGGTTCTTGCGCTCAACGATGCCATTCTGTTGAGGTGTGTATGGAGCGGAGAACTCATGTGTGATGCCCAATGTATCAAGATAGGTGTCGAGCCCAGCATTCTTGAATTTATCTCCATTGTCACTTCTGATGTGCTTGATCTTGATGCCATAGTTGTTCATGGCTCGATTTGCGAAGCGTCTGAAGACATCCTTGACTTCAGTCTTAAATAGGATTATATGCACCCAAGTGTATCTAGAGTAGTCATCAACGATCACGAAACCATATAAGCAAGCAGCGGTAGTAAGAGTAGAGTAGTGAGTAGGGCCAAATAAGTCCATGTGAAGCAGCTCGACGGGACGAGATGTAGTCACGGTTGTCTTCAAGGGATGCTTGGCCCTAGTCATCTTTCCAGCTTCACAAGCACCACACAGATGATCTTTCTTGAACTTGATGCCCTCGATGCCTATGACGTGCTTCTTCTTGACAAGAGTGTGTAGGTTCCTCATGCCAGCATGAACAAGTCTTCGATGCCAAAGCCAGCACTCTGAAGCTTTTGTGAGAAGACAAACGGCGAGATCTGGCCCTGCAGAGAAATCTACCATATACAAATCACCTTTTCGATGTCCTTCGAAGACTAGAGAGTTGTCAGATTCCATAAGCACAAGGCAACGATATTTTCCAAATATCATAATCATGTTTAGAGCACATAGCATGGAGACTGGCATTAAGTTGTATCCAATGGATTCAACAAGCATTACTTTGTCCATGTGTTGATCCTTTGAAATAGCAACTCTGCCAAGTCCCAGTACCTTGCTTTTACCAGTGTCAATGAATGTGATGTGACTTTTGGGAGAAGGACGTAGAGTTGAGTCCATGAGAAGACGTCGATCACCAGTCATGTGGTTGGTACATCCACTGTCAATTATCCATTCAGTGGCTTCCGAAGCGGTACCCTACAAATCAGTTAGTGGCATAGTCTTCACAAAGAGAAGTGTGAAGCATAAACATTTGACAAACAAGCATGCTATTAGAGTTTAGGTTCCTGTTAGCCAAGATAGGAAGCTTGTCAAGAAACCATGGGACGAAATACATGGTTAGACCATTTGGACATTTGATCTTGTGTCCCACAAGATGCTTAAGGTTGTCGGCGTCCTGGGAACCAGGGTACCCAGAATTGCATGTCTGCGGGCCGCGACGCGCTCCTACCACGGCCTGGTACGGCCCAGCTGATCGACCAGTTGCCCAAGACCCTCGCGAGGGGGCTAGCCCTCGCGAGGAGAACAACGTCAAGACCCCCTCAAGAGCGGCCTCGGGAAGGCGCTCCGGAGGGGCGGAGAATCCAAGGCCAAGCCTGCCTCAGGAGGAGGCAGCGACGTCAGCAATGACGCACCGCGCCAGCGGGTGCCAGCGCCCGCCAGCGGCGCAGTTGCCGTTTCGTTGCAAAGGAGGCAACGCAGGCGCAGGTTCCCGATGAGCGGGACAAAGGTTTCCCCATTGGTGCAACAGGACCGAAGACCGCAAGGACGACAGGGAGGATGTCACCGCCGAGGCCACCACCGCGTCACCGCCTGATCCTTTTGTAGGCGAAGACTGCTTTTGTCAGGGGTAGGAATGTCCTTGTGTTCCCGCTCAAAAATGGCCGTTGTGGGATCCCTTCCCACCTAAACATTTCGGGGGAAGAGGACCCGGGCCGCCTATATAAGTAGCTAGGATCTCCACTATGAGGGGAGAGAGGAGCATATCCAAAACTCTGCCACCACCAAAGGAGCAAGAACACCTGCCTCCTGACCCTCCTGAGCTCACCTCCCGAGCTCAGGAATCACTGTACTAGTTCATATTCCAACCCTCGTGAGGCCAATCCACCAAAGCAGGAAGTAGGGTTTTACACCACAAGGTGGCCTGAACCTGGGTAAACTCTTGCGTGCTTCACTTGTTGTTTCCTTGAATCTTTTCACTGGGCGAGGGCGAGACGCTAGGTAGACGTGAGTGGGAGAGATCTTCGTTCACGCCCGTGTGTTCGAACTTCTTGGGTTTTGCGGAGCCCTGAATCCGACATTTGGCGTGCCAGGTAGGAGGCGTGTCGAAATCTCGCCTCTCCGACGACCTCGCCTCCCCTCTCTTATTCCGCGCCGCCATGATGACTGCGGCCCGCCACATCCGCGCGGGGGCTGGCACTCTCCCTGTCGACCGAGCGGCATCAGCAGACCGCGCCACCCATGGGCGCTCTGCCTCCTTCCCCGATGATGTTCTCGCCGGCTGGGCCATCGGAGAGCGGCCTGCTCCGCCACTCCCGCTCCCCGTGGCCACGTCGGCGACGCTCTTGGTGGCACGACGGCTGCCCCGGCACCGGCCACCCATGGGAGAGCTCGGCGCTCGAACGGCCCACGGCGGCGGGCTGCGGAGCGTTGCCGGGGCGGAGCTACCCTGTCGCGGTGTAGCCCGCATCCTCGGAGGGTCCCAAGCGCCAGCGTCGGCTCGGCACGTCAAGTCGCACTTTCGGCAGGTCGGGGCTGCTGCCCAGCCGCAGGAGGTCTCGCGGGCGTGGAGTGTGCAGGGGCACACCATCACCTTCAGCCCTAGCGACCTCGCCGCAGAAGCGGTCGGCGCGAGCGTTCTCCCCACGATGTGCACGCCCACCATCTGCGGGGTGGCCGTGACGAAGACCCTCATCGACGGCGGCGCCGGGCTCAACATCCTCTCCCTCGAGGCCTTCGGTCATTTGCCCGTGTCCTACAGGCAGCTCCTCCCCACCAAGCCCTTCTCAGGGGTCGTGGGCTCGGCCGTTCTGCTCGGCCAGATCTGCCTTCCGGTCACCTTCGGCACACCGGCTAACTACCGGACTGAGCTCATCAACTTCTATGTTGCGCCCATCCACCTGCCCTACAACGCCGTCCTCGGCTTCCCAGCCTTCGCGAAGTTCATGGCGGAGACTGACCCGAGCTACAACACAGTCAAGATACCCGGGAGCAACGGCGTCATCACCGTCAAAGGGGACCCCAAGGCCGCCCTTCAGGTCTTCGGGCGCGCTTACAGGGCTGCTGCCGTAGCTCACCCAGGAGCAAAGGGGGCTCTGGAGGCACCGGAAGCAGCGCCTGCCAAGAAGAAGAAGCTCTTCTCCCAGGACCCCGCCGAGACGAAGCAGCTGCTTGCTGACGAAGAGGGCTCAGGAGCCACCTTCACCATCGGCGCCGGCATGGACCAAGAGCAAAAGGCAGCGCTGGTCAGCATCCTCAGGGCTAACAAGGACGTGTTCTCCTGGAAAGCCGCTAACTTGGTCGGGGTGCCAAGGCACGTCATCGAGCATCACCTCACGGTGTGCCCCAACGCGCACCCTATGAAGCAGAAGGCACGCAGACAAGCCCCGGAGAAGTAGGCCTTCATCGTTCAGGAGGTTAGGAAGCTAGAGGAAGTGGGTGTCGTACGGGAAGTACGGCACCCGGAGTGGTTGGCCAACCCCATCATAGTCCCGAAGAAAGGAAGCAAGGAGCGCATGTGCCTTGACTTCACGAGCCTCAACAAGTTCTGCCCTCAGGACCCATTCCATCTTCTTCACATCGACCAAATCGTGGATTCAACGGCCGAGTGCGACCTGCTCTACTTCCTCGACGCCTTCCCGGTCTACCACCAAATCAAGATGGTTGTGGAGGACGTGGAGAAGACGGCGTTCCTGACCCCATGCGGGGTCTACTGTTACACTTGCATGCCTTTTGGGCTGAGGAACGCGGGCGCCACCTTCCAGCGCCTGTTACACTTGCATGCCTTTTGGGCTGAGGAATGCAGAGGCTTATGTCGATGACATCGTGGTTAAAACCAGGGAGGCAAGGAATCTCGTCCAAGACCTAGAAGAAACGTTCGCCAACCTGCGCAAGGTGAAGCTGTGCCTCAACCCGGAGAAGTGTGTGTTCGGTGTACCCTCCGGCAAGTTGCTAGGTTTCCTGGTTTCGCACCGGGGCATTGAAGCTAATCCGGAGAAGATCAAGGCCATCGAAAGAATGAAGCCGCCCACAAACCTGAAGGAGATGCAGAAGCTCGCGGGGTGTGTAACGTCCCTAGGTCACTTCATCTCTAAGCTTGGGGAGCGCGCCCTCTTGTTCGTCAAGCTCATGAAGAAGAACGGGACCTTTGAGTGGACTCCGGAGGCCGATGCCGCCTTCCGGGACCTCAAGGCATACCTCACCAGCTCACCGGTTATGGTAGCGCCGCGACCCCTGGAGCCCATAACTCTCTATCTCGCTGCAACGCCTCACTCCTTCAGTGCGGCACTAGTCGTGGAGCGCAAGGAGAGGCCCCGAAGCCCAAGGCCACCGGGCGGCTCGGCCTCTTCAGGGCCCGCGCCGCCCCCTCACGCAGTCCTAGAGACAGATTCAACCACGGGCACTGACGGCCCCGCCACTCAGCAAGAGGCACCCAAGGTTCCCGAAGCGCCCATGGACCCTGTTGCGCCGACCCTCGTGGAGCACCCGGTGTACTTCGTCAGCACCGTATTGTGCGACGCGCGCTCGCGCTACCCGATGCCTCAGAAGCTGCTCCTGGCGCTCCTCGTCGCCTCCAGGAAACGGCGCCACTACTTCCAAGGCCATCCTATCAAGGTTGTTTCATCATATCCTCTCGAGAAGGTACTGCGGGGCCCGAATGTCGTCGGGAGGGTCGCCGAGTGGAACATCGAGCTTCAAGCATTCCAGTTGGTGTTCAGCACCACGCGAGTGATCAAGGGAGCGGCTCTGGAAGACTTTGTGGTGGAGTGGACTGATGCGCCGGAGCGGGGGGCTAGCATGGACCGCTCGCTGGCCCCCGGCGATGAAGCCCCAGACGGATGGGTGGTATACTTCGACGGCGCCTTCTCGCGCCTTGGCGCGGGGGCTGGCGCCGTGTTAGTATCTCCCACCCAGGATAAGTTGTACTACGTTGTGCAGCTTTGCTTCCAGCAAGGCGATAAGGTCTCCAACAACACTGCAGAGTACGAGGGCCTAATTGCTGGGCTCAAGGCTGCCGCTGCGCTGGGGGTCAAGCGTCTCACCATCAGGGGTGATTCGCAACTCCTCGTCGGCTTCTCCAACAAGAAATACAAGCCCAAGGACGAGCACATGGAGGCATATCTGGAGGAGGTGCGCAAGATGGAGAAGCGATTCCAAGGGCTGGAGGTGCAGCATGTACTGAGAGGCACCAACAAGGAAGGGGATGACATCGCCAAACGAGCCTCCAGGCGAGAGCCTCAGAGGCCGGGCGTCTTCGAGGAGCGACTACTCAAACCGTCGGCAGCACCGCCAGCTTGTGGGCCGGCATCCCCTCAGCAGGGGTTACCTGCGGCGCCTCCGGACGGTGCCCCGTCCTGCGGACCGCCCTCCGGGGCCCGCCTGCTGCTCGCTGTGGAGCCCGAGGAGGGTTGCTGGACCCAAGAACTCAAGATGTACCTGCAACACGACACCCTGCCGCACAAGGAAGAAGACACAGAGCACGTGGTCCAATAGGCCTCAGCTTACTGCATCCAAGATGGTGAACTCTACAGGAGACACCCCAATGATGTCTCGCTAAAATGCATCTCGAGGAAGCAAGGGCGCGAGCTGCTGGCTGACATCCACCGTGGAGACTGTGGTCACCACTCGTCATCCCGCACCCTCGTAAGCAAGGCCTTCTGCAGCGGTTTATACTGGCCCACGGCGCTCAACGACGCCACGGAGCTTGTGCGGGCTTGCGAGGCGTGCCAGTTTCACGCCAAGCAGATCCACCAACCGGCGCAGGGCCTCCAGACGATTCCGCTCTCCTGGCCCTTCGCGGTCTGGGGATTGGACATCCTGAGTCCATTTCCCCGGGCAGCGGGGGGCTACTGCTTCTTGTACGTCGCCATCGACAAATTCACCAAGTGGGCAGAGGTGGAGCCCGTTCGCGTGATCCTAGCCGGGTCGGCTGTCAAGTTCATCCAGGGCCTCGTGAGGCGATTCGGGGTCCTCAGCCGCATCATCACGGATAACGGTTCGCAGCTCACAAGCAATCTCTTCAGGTCATATTGTGCTAACCTTGGAACACAAATCTGCTACGCTTCGGTGGCTCACCCCAGGAGCAACGGTGTGGCCGAGCGCGCCAACGCGGAAGTCTTGCGTGGCCTCACGACGCGCAGCTTCAAGAAGAAGCTTGAGGCTTGCGGCAGGGGCTGGATCGATGACCTCCAGTCCGTGCTATGGTCAATCCGAACCACTGCCACCAAGCCCATGGGGGAAACTCCTTTCTTTCTCGTCTATGGGGCGGAGGCGGTCCTCCCTCA
Source organism: Secale cereale (assembly GCA_902687465.1). Taxonomy (NCBI): domain Eukaryota; kingdom Viridiplantae; phylum Streptophyta; class Magnoliopsida; order Poales; family Poaceae; genus Secale; species Secale cereale. The sequence goes on from LR738709.1 coordinate 471,798,511, forward strand.
CGAGGTCAAGCATCGCTCCCCACGGGTCTTGGTCTTCAATGAGGAATGCCAGGATGCCGCTTGGTGGATGGACCTCGTGCTCGGCGAGGAGGGCCGCCGCCAAGCTGCCCTCAGGGCGGCACGTTATCAGCAGGCACTGCGGCGGTACCACTACCGTGGCGTCTGCACAAGAACACTTGAAGTTGGTGACTTGGTCCTGAGGCGGGTCCTCTCTCGGGAGGGGTTGCACAAGCTCTCACCCATGTGGGAGGGCCCGTTCAGAATCGCCCATGTCTCTAGGCCCGGTGTTGTGCGCCTGGAGACGCTTGACGGGATACCAATCCAGAATTCCTGGAACATCGAACATCTCAGGAGGTTCTATCCATAATCAAGGCTCCGTGCCCATGAAGGTCGTGACACTCTCACGTAATAATAAGTTGGGGTTGTACACGCCTTGGAGTCTCATGTGCGTTGCCTACGGGCCCTCAGACGGGCTCCCACCCACACCCCAGTGGAAGTCCTTCGCTTCGCGCTGGGAAGAAGACATGGTGTAGGGGTCGGACGCGACCTTTTTCCTTTTTTGGCTTGGTGTTCGCTGTCAGCCTTTTCTACTTCCTTGGTATCAGCCCTTCCTCTACCCCGTGCTATGAAGTTCTCGTGTTTCTCGCGCTTCTTGCATTTGGTTGAAAGTCTTGTTTGGGATCTTTCATGCCGGTTTTAAGTTCAGTTTGTTGAGCAAGGCTACACCACTCGCTTTTCTTCGCGCACCTCACGCGTGGGGGCTGGGGCATGGTCAGTCACCGGCCTTCATCTGCCACGGCCCCGTGACCTCGCCTGGACAAGCCTACTCAGGCTCTAGCATCGGGCTTCTCAGTCCCCGCAACCTATCCTACTGAGCCAGCTCAGGCTTTGGTGCTTTATCCCGCGCTCAGTGCTCTCAGCGGCTCACCCATGCTCGGGGGCTTCACGAGCTCTCTAGTTTCGGCCGTCCTCACGACCCGATGGGACTCATGACGCCAAAGAGTCAGGAGCACTCTGCCTCAAGACGTCACGATGCATAAAAGCTAAGTAATCTCACCAAGGCAAAAAAACATGACATCAAGTTCTCACTTCAAACATATATCGTAGTCCATTACACGCCTCCCCGAGGCAACTTGAAATTTTGACACAGAAAGGACATGAAGGAAAAGAAGGAGAAGAAGCAGAGGCCGCTCCCGCTCAGTTGGGGTCTCCCAGTTCCTCTGGCTTCACTGAGCCACAGCGGCACGGCAACCCCCTCCCCTCGCCAGGACGAGCTCGGCGACGTGGTGGCTCGTCGTGGCCACCGCTGCTGGAGGAGTTGCTGCTGCCACAGAGGGGAGACCCACGGCGCCCCCAAGACTCAGATCGTCTCCAGAGGAGGAGCTGCTCCTCCGGACGTCGTCCCTGTCGTCCTCTTCGTCATCGGCCTCGGGACAGCACCCAAGGCGCCTCACTTCCTCTGAGTAGACCCTGACAAACAGTGTGAAGGCGCCATCGTACCTGAAGTGGAGCGCATACCTCCCCTGCAGCCAGCGCGCGTGAGCGAACGATTGCCAGCCGCGCTCCAGGAACACATCGCCCGAGGGAGCCACATCAACCTCCCCCAGGACGCACCACTGCAGCAACCGTCAGCCTGCAGCCAGACGCCGCCGGGGCCTCCAGCTGGTAACATGTCGCCGAACGAGCGTGGAAGCCGGAGCCACGAGCCATCAGGCTTCTCCGCCCACACCACGAACTCCGACGACACGTCGAAGGAGTGGAGCTGCGGGCGCGGAAGACGCCCGACCGCCATGCACCGTCTCGCGCCTCCTTTCCCACCACGGCCAAGACCACCTTCACCACGGGAGGACGTACCGTGCCTCTCACCAACGACCGCGACAGAACCCGGAAGGCCGCGCCCGCTTCCCCGAGGAGTCGCTGCGGGCGCAGCGGCATGCTTGCGGGGATGCCCGGGGCCCCTCTTCGGCGGCAGCAGGGCCAGATCCTTCGGGGCCTTCCCCTTCTCCGCGGCGGACGGCTTCCTCGGCAGCGCCATGGAGATCTCGCAGCAAGAGGGAGAGCGAGGAACAAGCAAGGAGGAAGACGGCGCTGGCTAGAAAACGGCTTGGGGGCTCCCCCCTAGTCCCATTTATAGGGCGGAGGAGCCCAACCGCCAGCCACTGGCGTCACAGCCATAACATCCTCGTCGTCTGTGCCGAGGAGTTGTCAAGTCACACGATTACCAAGACTGCGTGTGGAGAGGAGTCGGCACGTCCCATCCAACCGTCACGCGCCAGCCTGGCCCACAGCCTCTTAGGGCGTGCGGTGCTTCGTCCTCGACTAAGGCTTCGCCCTGAAGCCAATTCCGCGCGCACCTTGGGCTCGGGGGCTACTGTTGGCGTCCTGGGAACCAGGGTACCCACACTTGCTTATCTGCGGGCCGCGACGCACTCCTACCATGGCCTGGTACGGCCCAGCTGATCGACCAGCTGCCCAAGACCCTTGCGAGGGGGCTAGCCCTTGCAAGGAGAACAACGTCAAGACCCCCTCAGGAGCAGCCTCGGAAAGGCGCTCCGGAGTGGTGGAGAATCCAAGGCCAAGCCTGCCTCAAGAGGAGGCAGCGACATCAGCAGTGACGCACCGCGCCAGCGGGTGCCAGCGCCCACCAGCGGTGCAGTTGCCGTTTCGGTGCAAAGGAGGCAGCGTAGACGCAGGTTCCTGAGGAGCGGGACAAAGGTTTCCCCATTGTTGCAATAGGACCGAAGACCGCAAGGACGATAGGGAGGATGTCACCGCCGAGCCCACCACCGTGTCACCGCCCGATCCTTTTGCAGGCGAAGACTGCTTTTGTTAGGGTAGGAACATCCTTGTGTTCCCGCTCAAAAATGGTCGTTGTGGGATCCCTTCCCGCCTAAACATTTCGGGGTAAGAGGACCCTGGCCGCCTATATAAGTAGCTAGGATGCCCACTATGAGGGGATAGAGTAGCAGATCCAAAAACTCTGCCACCACGCAAAGGAGCAAGAACACCTGCCTCCTGGCCCTCCTGAGCTCACCTCCTGAGCTCAGGAATCACAGTACTAGTTCATATTCCATCCCTCGTGAGGCCAATCCACCAAAGCAGGAAGTAGGGTTTTACACCACAAGGTGGCCCGAACCTAGGTAAACTCTTGCGTGCTTTACTTGTTGTTTGCTTGAATCTCTTCACTGAGCGAGGGCGAGATGCTAGGTAGACGTGAGTGGGAGAGATCTTCCTTCACGCCCTTGTGTTCGAACTTCTTGGGTTTTGCGGAGCCCTGAATCCGACAAAGGTCCCCAGCATTGGCGTCAGAAAATGATTTTTGGCTGGAGACCCTTCCCTGCAAGAGAAGTTAATTCTTCTTAACCACCAACATCTTTAGGGGTGGCTTAGAAGTAATAAGTCTAAGTGCAGCATCCAAGAATTTCGGCTTAGGAGCCCTAGCAAATAGCCTTGCCGCAGGTGAATAATACTCATATGAATAAGCAGAAAAGTTCTTTGTTTTATGAACATAGCGGTTTGAGGAAACACGCTCATATTCATAGGTCTGAGTATGCTTTCCCTGCAAAACATTGGTGTTAGGGTGACTCTGTTGAGTCCTCTGTCTGTATGAAGCCTTTGGACCATATGAAGCCTTTGGTCTAGGGTTTGTCTTCTTCCCAGGTGGTGTCATGATTACATTCACAGGAAGATTCTCAAGACAACTTTTGGGCACCCCGATCTTCTTCATAGGTGGCCCATTCTTGCAGTTAGTACAGATATACCTGGCAAACACTTCACTATTCTGATTCTTAAACAGTTTATAGTTTGCATCAAAGGATTCATCAATGATAATCGGGTTAGCACAAGTGAAGTCAGATAAAGTGCATGGATCTACTGGTGGACACTTTGCAGCAGCCCATGTGGTTTTGGGATACTGCTCAGGCTTCCAGTAAGAACCATCAACATTAATTTTCCTTTCGAACCCAACACCCTCTTTCCTAGGGTTTCGGTTCAGAATCTGTTTTTTAAGACATCACAAAGTGTCTGATGCCCTTTGAGACTTTTGAACATTTCTATTTCAAGTAATGTCTTCAACCTGGCATTACCATCAGAAATAGTAGTGGTATCCTCATTAGAGGGGTTAGTAACTACTTCAGTAGTTGAAGATATTGCAACAGTAGCAGCAGTAGAACATTCAGCAACAGAGGTAGCGTTATCACGCTCAAGGCATTTTAGACATGGTGGTTCAGATCCTTCCTGACCGGGACTGATCAGTTGAGCACGAAGTGACTCGTTCTCTTTTTTGAAGATCTTCATGAGCCACTCTCAATTTCTCAAGTTATTGGTTCCTTCGAAGATAATCATAGAAAGCTTTTCATGAGTTGTTGAGAGTGTTTCATGACGACTTTCAAGTTCCTCATACTTAACATGAAGATTTTTTATGTCTTCAATTAAGGACTGATATCGGGTCATTTCCACGTCCAACAGATCATCGCTTTTGTCTAACAGTTTTTGAATATGTTCCATAGCTTTCTGTTGTTCAGTTGCAATTTTAGCAAGTGTTTTGTAGCTTGGTTTGGATTCATCATCAGAGTCATCTTGACTTGATGTTTGAAAGTAAGCATCGTGTGAGTTTACCTTGGCACCACGTGCCATGAAGCAGTAGGTGGGAGCAGAGTCATCCTCGTCCTTGGCATTAATGTTGGTGACGAGGCCATTGTCTTCAGTGTTGAAGTTGGACTTGGCGACATATGCTGAAGCCAGAACCAGGCTTGCCATGCCTGAATCAGACTCCTCCAAAGACTCCACCTCCGCTTCCTCAGAAGCAGACTCCTCCTCTAAATCCATCTCTTTGCCAACAAAGGCAGGAGCCTTGCCAGATGAGCTCTTCTTGTGTGATGAAGACTTTGACAAAGACTTGGAAGAAGACTTTGAGGATTTCTTCTACTTCTTCTTGTCATCAGAATCATATTCCTTGCTCTTCTTTATCGGATTCAGGGCTCCGCAAAACCCAAGAAGTTCGAACAGGGGCGTGAACGAAGATCTCTCCCACTCGCGTCTACCTAGCATCTCGCCATCGCCTAGTGAAGAGATTCAAGCAAACAACAAGTGAAGCACGCAAGAGTTTACCCAGGTTCAGGCCACCGTGTGGTGTAAAACCCTACTTCCTGCTTTGGTGGATTGGCCTCAGGAGGGCTAGAATATGAACTAGTACAGTGGTTCCTGAGCTCAGGAGGTGAGCTCAGGAGGGTCAGGAGGCAGGTGTTCTTGCTCCTTTTCGTGGTGGCAGAGTTTATGGATCTGCTTCTCCCTCCCTTCATAGCGGGGACCCTAGCTACTTATATAGGCGGCCAGGGTCCTCTTCCCCCGAAATGTTTAGGAGGGAAGGGATCCCACAATGGCCATTTTTGAGCGGGAACACAAGGACGTTCCTATCCTGACAAAAGCAGTCTTCGCCTGCAAAAGGATCAGGCTGCGATGCGGTGGTGGGCTTGACGGTGACATCCTCCTTGTCGTCCTTGCGGTCTTCGGTCCTGTTGCACCAATGGGGACACCTTTGTCCCGCTCCTCGGGAACCTGCGGCTGCGCTGTCCCCCTTGCACCGAAATGGCGACTGTGCCGCTGGCGGACGCTGGCACCCGCTTGCGCGGTGCGTCACTGCTTACATCGGTTCCTCCTCCTGAGGCAGGCTTGGCCTTGGATTCTCCGCCCCTCCGAAGCACCTTGCCGAGGCCGCTCCTGAGGGGGTCTTGACGTTGTTCTCGTCGCGAGGCTTAGCCTCCTCGCGAGGGTCTTGGGCAGCTGGTCGATCAGCTGGGCCGTACTAGGCCGTGGTAGGAATGCGTTGCGGCCCGCAGACAGGCAAGTCTGGGTACCCTGGTTCCCAGGACGCTGACATTCTTCTTCTTGTTGTTCTCATTATCGCATTGTGGACACTCCAGAGATATAGTGACCAAGTTTCTTGCATTTGTGACATGTTCTCTTCTTGTGGTCATGAGCATAGGCTTCATCATTTCTTGAGTTGGATCGTGAAGACTTCCTGAAGCCTTTCTTCTTAGTGAATTTCTGGAACTTCTTCACCAGCATAGCAAGCACATTTCCAATGTCTTCAGGATCATCAGAACTGCAGTCAGATTCTTCTTCAGATGAGGAAACAACCTTTCCCTTCAAGGCGCGAGTTCGGCCATAGTTGGGTCCATAGATGTCTCTTTTCTCAGATAGTTGAAACTCGTGTGTGTTGAGCCTCTCAAGTATGTCAGACGAATCGAGAGTCTTGTAGTCAGGACGTTCCCTGAATCATCAGCTCTAGGGTATCAAACGATCTGTCAAGTGATCTTAGGAGTGTCTTGATGATTTCATGCTTGGTGATCTCGGTGGCACCGAGTGCATGAAGCTCATTTGTGATGTCAGTGAGGCGATCAAATGTGAGTTGTACATTCTCATTGTTGTTTCCCTTGAAGCGGTTGAAGAAGTTGCGAAGAACACTGATCCTTGAGTCTCTTTGGGTTGAGACGCCTTCGTTGACCTTGGAGAGACAGTCCCAGACTAGCTTCGACGTTTCCAGAGCACTCAAACGGCCATACTGTCCTTCGGTTAGGTGACCACAGATGATATTCTTGGCAGTTGAATCCAGTTGAATAAACTTCTTGACATCAACATGAGTGACACCTTCATCGGTCTTGGGAACCCCGTTCTTGACGACATACCAGAGGTCGACATCAATTGCTTTAAGATGCATGCGCATCTTATTCTTCCAGTAGGGGTAATCACTGCCATCGAAGACAAGACACGCAGTGGAGACTTTGATTATCCCTGCAGTCGACATAGCTAAAACTCCAGGTGGTTAAACCGAATCACACAGAACAAGGGAGCACCTTGCTCTGATACCAATTGAAAGTGCAAGTTATCGACTAGAGGGGGGTGAATAGGTGATTTTTATGAATGTCTTCAAAACACGAGGGCTTTGAAGACAAATGATAGAAATGAACCTATATGATAAGCAGCAGAAGATAAACGTATCTAGGCACACAATAGTCAAGCAATCATCATGAAGATAATACGAAGACTATTGACAGCTGGATAACATGGATCGAGATGGAAGATATAACTGAAGCTAAATAGTGAACAGTCTTCACACAGTGAAGTCAAATAGATCAGACAAACAAGCAATGACTTCATGAAGACATACTGAAATGTAAAGGAAGTTGGGGATAGAGCCAGTTGCTTGGTGAAGACAAGGATTTGGTAGACCAGTTCCAGTTGCTGTGTCAACTGTACATCTGGTTAGGGCAGCTAGGTATTCAAACCCGAGGACACACTGTCCCGGACACACAGCCCTCACCATATTCCCTTTGTTCTAAGGACACAGCCCTCGCCCAATCACTCTGGTAAGTCTTTAAGGTAGACTTCCAAACCTTCACACACTTCATTCACTAGCGATCCACAATCACTCTAGGACGCTCAGAACGCGACGCCTAACTGGCTGGAGGATGCACAGCCCACAAGTGTGACAAGTCTTCAGATCACACAGACAGAAAGACTTCAGTGATGCCTAACACTCTTTGGCTCTAGATGTTTTGGGATTTTTCCTCCGAAGGATCTTTTCTCTTAAAGGCTTTAGAGGTGGGTTGCTCTCAAACGACAAAAGCTGTGCACTAACTCTGAGCAGCCACCAATTTATGGTGTAGGGGGTGGGCTATTTATAGCCATGAGGCATCCTGACATGATATGTATGAAATGACCCTTGGTCACTAAGGAACTGACACGTGTCCAACGGTCGGATTGTGAACACACGCGGCAACTTGACTTGAGCTCCAAGTAAAGCTGACTTATCCAGCTCTGGATAAGATTTGCTCTGATTTGTCTTTGCTTGAAGACATAGGTGTTTTGGTTGAGCATCAGTTCAGTCATCTGACTATGTTCACTTGGACCCCACTTAACAGTACGGTGGTTCCTATGACTCAAGAAGGAATAAAAATAACTACGAAGGAAACTATGTCTTCGCATTCTATAGTCTTCAATGAATGTCTTCATGGGTCATTATCTTCACGTGAATGTCTTCACGCACCACTACTGTCTTCAATGTCTTCACACATTTTTAGGGGTCATGTCTGGAAGTTAAACCGAATCAGTGAGGGACTATTACCTGTGTTATCCTGCAATTCTTACAAACATGTTAGTCCCTCAACCACGTTTGTCGTTAATACTCCAAAACCAACTAGGGGGCACTAGATGCAATTACAGTGAGTTCATTGAGGGAACAACACTCCCCCTATGTCCATGCCTACATCTAAACAAGACAACAATATGAGTATGGTGAGGTGTGCACAAGTTCAAGCCACATTGCTCAAATCGATGATATTTAGCTCATGCCTTAACTCGCGGAATCTTTCTTCATCCAAGGCTTCGTGAAAATATCTGCAAGGTTATCATGAGTGTTGACATAGAGAATAGCAATCTCCCCTCGCCTAATGTGATCCTAGATGAAGTGATACCGAATCTCAATATGCTTCGTCTTGAAGTGTTGCACCGGGTTGAGAGAAATCTTGATGGCACTTTCATTGTCACACCAAAGAGGCACTTTGTCACATACTCGGCTTCGGTGGATGAGAGAGAGATACAACTTTGCTTCTTCGAAGACCGCTCACCAAAGAGCAACCAAGGAACTGACACCCTCCGGAAGTTCTCTTCATATCCACTTTGTCTCCCACCCAATCCGAATCCGAGAAACCTACAAGATTGAAGTTTGCCCCACTTGGAACCATAAGCCAAAGTTTGGGGTATGAACCAAGTATCGAAAGATTCGCTTGACTACCAAAAAGTGGCTTTCCTTAGGTGAGGCTTGAAACCGTGCACAAATTCCCACACTCAACATGATATCCGGTATAGATGCACAAAGTTAAAGCAAGGAGCCAATCATAGAACGATATACCTTTTGATCCACTGCTTTATGATAACCCACAAGTATAGGGGGTCAATTGCAGCCTCTTTAGATAATTAAGAGTGTCGAACCCAATGAGAAACTAAAGGTAGAACAAATATTCCCTCAAGTTCTATCGACCATCGATACAACTCTACGCACGCTTGACGTTCGCTTTACCTAGAACAAGTATAAAACTAGAAGTACTTTGTAGGTGTAACGTGATAGGTTTGCAAGAATATAGAGAGCACGTAAATAAAAACTAGGGGCTATTTAGGTAAAGAAGCAATAAAGTTAGTATAGCGAGTGTGGAAAAGTGGTGGTAGGAGTTGTGAAATTGTCCCTAAGCAATTGACTATGTTACTAGACCGATAGCAAGTATTATGTGGGAGAGGCCACTGCTAGCATGTCATCCCTGACTTGGAATTCTGTGCACTTATGATTGGAACTATTAGCAAGCATCTGCAACTACTAACGTTCATTAAGGTAAAACCCAACCATAGCATTAAGATATATTGGTCCCCCTTAAATCCCGTATGCATCAATTTATACATTAGGTTGAAGCTTCTGTCACTCTTGCCCTCCAATACATAGTCCTTTCAACATACAACTAACCCTATGGTGTGATCAACGCGCACGCTCATATGATGGGCACCAAAGGACATCAACATAACCACAAGCAAATTAAACCAATCATAGCAATTCACCAATTACCGATAGGACAACAAAAATCTACTAAGACATCATAGGATGGCAAAACATCATTGGAAAATAATATGAAGCATAAAGCACCATGTTCAAGTAGAGGGTACAGCGGGTTGCGGGAGAGTGAACCGTTGTAGATAGATGGGGGAAGGTGATGAAGATGTTGGTGAAGGTGACGGAGGTGTTGGTGTAGATCGCCGTCGCAGGATGATCGCCCAGGCGGTGTTCCGGCGCCACTGGGAGAGAGGGGCAGAGAGCCCCTCTTCTTATTATATTCCTTGACCTTCTCCCTAGATGGGAGAAGGGTTTCCCCTATGGTCCTTGGCTTCCATGGCATGGGAGGGGCGAGATCCCCTCCGAGATTGGATCTGTCTCTCTCCGTTTCTGCGTTCTCAGATTCTGGCCTTTCACCGTTTCTTATATTCCCAGAGATTCGTAACTCGTATTGGGCTGAAATTTTAACACGATTTGTATCCGGATATTGGCTTTCTTGCGGCGAAAGAACGGCACCAACCGCCTTACGGGGTGGCCACGAGGGTCAGGGACGCGCCCACCCCCCTGGGGCGCGCCCCCTGCCTCGTGGCCCCCTCGGGCATCCTCTCGCGTTGATTCTTCTTCCCAAAAATCACATATATCCCAAAAAAACTGTGTAAGTTTTTATCCCGTTCGGACTCCGTTTGATATGGTTTTTCTGTGAAACAAAAAACATGTAACAAACAGGAACTGGCACTGGGCACTAGATCAATATGTTAGTCCCAAAAATAGTATAAAAAGTTGCCAAAAGTATATGAAAGTTGTATAATATTGGCATGGAACAATAAAAGATTATAGGTACGACGGAGACGTATCAGCATCCCCAAGCTTAATTCCTGCTCCTCGAGTAGGTAAATGATAAAAAAGATAATTTTTGATGTGGAATGTTACCTAGCATAATCTTGATCATGTAATCTAATCATGGCATTGAACATATAAACCCTCATGGGGTGCTAGGCACAACCATCGCTCGAGCGCACTGCACCATGCGAGGGGTAAAAACCACCGGAAAAAATGCGAGGGCGCACCGCACCACACGAGCGAAATCCACAGCGAGAGGAAAAAGGCATCGAACCCTAGACCCAATCCACAGCCCCGCGCCCCTCACTCCTCCCTCCCTCGTCCGCCGCCACTCCCTCCTGCCTCCTCCTCCTGCGCCCTAGGAGCCCCGCCGCCGACTGCTACTCCTCCACCGCCTCGCCTCTTCCTCCTCTTCGCCTTCCCATAGCTCGTCTTCATGCCGCAGCGGTGGTTCCCGATCTGAGCCGTCTTCAGGTGCGTGGAGCGACAGAGGTCGGCTCCCTCCTCCATGGTCGCGCGGCGGGAGAGGAGTCAGCCCCGGTGCTCTGCCTCTCCATCCGTCTCTGCAAGCCATCGTCCGATGTCGTCGTTGCCGGCCATCATCTTGCTCGCTGCCTGCTTGCTAGAGAGCCATGGCTTTCCTCGCTGTATCCGATGCTTATGCGTTCGGTTAGGGTAAGGACGTGCATCCCCTTCCAACAGATCGATTTCGCTCGTCGCTCTTCAGGCGCTGATTTGTTCTTCCCTTTCTCTTCTTATTTTCTTGTTGTTCATACAACCGCTGCTGCCAGTTTCCTGCTTATGCCTCTTCCGTATGCCTGTTCGCACTGTTTGTTCCAAGGCGAGTTTCACTCCATGCTCTTCATCTGCTCGATAAAATGCTTATATGGGTTAATCGTTTTTTACTTCTCCTTCGTTATGGGCAGAAGGGAAGGCGGAGGTGCAGACGCGGGAGAGGCCGAGTCCGAGGTGGCAGAGGACGGGCGATGAAAATGGCACAGAGTGGTCGCGGGCTCATTCCGGCGGCCGGCGCACTCAGCCGTGAGGGGTGGGGTGGATGAGCAAGCGGCGTCGCTGCCTCGTGCGTGCGGGCGAGAAGGTAAAAGGCAGGCATGGTTGGGGATTTTCACCGTGCCTATTTTTTCAGTTTCTTCCGTTCCTATCCTCCCACATGACGGTTGAACACCAACAGGCGGAGAGCGCACACCGCTCCAATGGAGAAAAACATGTGATTCAAATCGTGTTGTACTATGTTCTTATCATCTTAGTTGGTTGCTTTGTATGATATGGTTGTGTTAGATTAGTCTATGTTGGTTGCTAAAATTCCTTGCAGTTTGTATGTGCTTTTGTGGTCACTTACATACATATAATGGGTATTTGTAGTCGTGTGTGGAGTGGACCCTTTTCTGGGTATGCTGTGCATCCCCATGTATTCGCCAATTTAACATTCACATTTGATGTTTAGTCGTGTGTATATGCATTTCAGACGGTGGCAGTTTAAAATTTTACTAGCAAGGCTTCAAAGATTGTCAAATTCTTAGAGTTTACATGGAAGTTGACAATACATGTTATGCCTCTGTTCAGGATCTCTTTATATGTTTATATTTTGAGGTGATTGGGGATTGAACTGAACTTCTGCTTGCAGATGGCATGCATATGTTGATGTACCAAATATTGAGGCATTGTTATAGCAGCCATTGCTTTTGCCTAGCTGCGATTCCATCTAGCATTGAGGTATGTCTTTAAACTTATCTTGTTTAGCTTTTGGTTTTGAGTTACATAGGAGTGATTTGTTTTTCCTTTAGGGTGCTACCTAGCACCCGTCAGTGATATTGTTTGGGCTGCTTTCTAGCTCTTGCAAGCTCCTTTTGCTGTTACGTGTTGCTGGAGTTTGGACTTGCATATAACTTCAAAGAAAACAATTGGAAAATTAACCACTACAATTATACTCCCTCTGTTCCGTATGTACTACAACATACGGATGTATGTAGACATATCTTACAGTGTAGATTCACTCATTTTGCTCCGTATGTAGTCACTTGTTAGAATATCTAGAAAGACTTATATTTAGGAACGGAGGGAGTAGTTACCGACTGTAATGGTAAAAATATCAACATTCACAACATGAAATCAATATTCTTAGATGCATCATGAAATTAATTTCCATAGCATATAGCTTTAGTATTGTAGATGTTGATATTTTTCCTACAGAGTTAGTCAAAGTTCACAAAGCTTGACTTTGACCGCATTTTATATGCAGCCAAAAAGAAACGGAGGGAGTATTAAACATGATTTGAATCCTTGGGCGTGCCTACATATGCTCTTTATTTCAGAGTATGATGCTCTCAACAATTGGAACAATCAACATGTAAATCGATCTAAGTATAATTCCTCGTGAGCTGGGTCTCCATTTTTAATTGGCGGCTTTTCTTAAACATTCATACATTTGAAAGCTTTCACAAGACTCTCCTTGGACCTTGGGTGAGGGTTACCGTTTTGGAAGGTTAGGATAGCTTCCGAAGACACGAAGAAAAATGCAATGGGAACCAATATGGATTTTACTGTTTCTGGAAGGATGTCTAATTAATTGCATATTTATTAAGACCTGCCACTTTTTTGGAACCGATTTTTTTTGCTATTAAGATCTATCTGTGCTCTACATCGTAACCCTCTAAAATGTAGTCATATATGCGTTTAGCATTTGATTGATGAATATTTCAGTTTTACTAAATGATCTTGCCTTATCCATCTGCATCTTGCGCTGATTTGTTCCTTTATGTTTACTTATTTTTCCACTGGAAGAGCAAATGTTTTTTTACTAATGTTTTAATCTGGCTATGCAGTACACAACATCTGTTATGAAGCAGTAGATCGCCACCTCCTACCCCCCCCCCCTCTTTCCCAATTTACAGAAAGCAACAACAAGGTATATATATCCATCTAATATCTCTCTCTCTCTCTCTCTCTCTCTCTCTCTCTCTCTCTCTAGATGCCAGCCCATCAAGGAATGGCCATAAAAATAATATATGGCTATATCCAAGGGAGCAAGAACATGGTTTTGATCTGATATTTTTGTTGTATGCATACGTAAAATACTAAACCTTTGTAGGTGCAGGTGTGCATACTTAATTTCTTTTTAGTTGTTTTATTGCATTCTCTCTTCTTTCTTTTTTCATAGAACTAAAAATCTGCTCGAGATAAAGTTGTGTTCTAGCCATGTCTTTCTTCTGTTGAAAAGAGTACACCATGCTTCATTTCATCACTTCTGGACGATTCCTTCAGTTTGAGAAACTCAAAATTTCAGTAGCAAGCATGCATATGTTGGCCAATGATGGAGGGCGATCTGATTGTTCTGTTCGAGCTCAAATTTTGAAAGGGCACTTAATTTTACATCTGTAAATAATGACATGAGGATCAGAGATGCAAGCGGCAGACTTCCAAATCCCGCCTCCTATGTTTTGCTCGACAAAACAAGTATATTTGCTTTTTGTAATGTTTGATGGCCTGAATGTAGAAAAGGAAACAATTCATGCCCTTGCTTTTGTAGCAGGTCTCATGGTTCGGTAACAAGTAGCATTAATCTACCTACCTCCTCCAAAATGCCATTTTTAATTGATTTTTGTTCTCTTTCATATTCAATTTTTAAATTGGTTTCAGTTGTCTTTTGCGACATGTAGCCTGTATTTCATTTGGTTGACAATTCGTAGTCTGGCCGAGGAGCAAGTACCACCGAGGCCTTCATCGAGCTCAAGATGGTACCCTAGAATGGTGATATCGCTCCCCGACCTCTCCCATCTACCTATTTTTGTACTGTACATGTTTGGTTTGGACAATGATGGTTGTAATGCATAATTTAAGTTTAAACGAAAGAAAAGGGAGCTATTGGGTTGGACAAGATGATGGTTGCTTAATTTAATTTTTGTGTTGATGTTATCTTACTAATATGAAGAATAATCATTCCATCCTTCATCTTCGAAATCAAAGAAGAAAATAATGGGTTCGGACAATAAAGATGGGTTTAATTTTATTTTTCTTGCTGTAGATTGCTAACATGAACAATTATAGCTATGACTATTGCATTGCACGGTATCATGCACTGTTTCTCCATGGTGATGATTCGTTCATGCTCCTCTTTTCACTAGAAATACTAAAAAAAGTAGTTGCAGTTTTACATATTAATTCAGTTGCCTTGCTTTCCAAATGTGAGAGGCGTGAGTAGGAACATTTTCTCTACTGTATTTATTTGGTGGCTTACAGTGATTTGTTCCCTGAAATACAAATAGTTCATACTTCTAATCATTTATAAACAAATCTGGTATAGATAATGTTTTTTTTTGTATTGTCAAGAGGTATGTGCTCTGATGTATCTTGAGATTTTGCAAGTCAGTAACATTGAGCACTTTCTATGGATTTATAATAACACACAATTTTGTACCTATATATTGGATTGTTGGTTCATCCACACCAAAATGTTCCTGTCTGCTACTTTTTAGTCGCGCAGATACAATAGCCGATGGTTCTTTGGGGTTTTGTTCAACAGCATTAGGAACTTCTCACAGTGGCATAATTATTTTAGAAGCTCTTTAGATTTGTAATGCTCATCACACCATGTTGTAGTTAACTATTGGTTGGGAGAATATTTTCAATTGTACTGAGATGTCAAGGGAAGCACAAGCCAAGATCAATACTGGTTTTTATAATTGCATTATAGTTTACTTATGTGCGTGCTCCTTAGGTTATTCTGATTCAGTTTGTGGAAATTTGAGTGTTTTCTTCAAATTTGAGTGTTAAGCAGCATCCAGAACTGCCATTATATATTTAGTGTAGTAGGTTGATGCAACTTTGTAACCAGTCATGGATTTAAAATAGGCTTTCTACCTCTTTATTTTGGTCGGCATGTTTTCCCGGGATTTTTAAAAATTGATCCGTTGTATATTAATTACATTTTAGTAGATTCTTGACTGAGAAAGACTGAACTTTTTATTCATGAGGACTAATACATAGTTTTCCCTCTGGTTTATTTATTTGCTCTCCACACTTTAATTCTACATAAAAGTACATTCTTTTGTTATTTATTTACTAATGCAATCTCCACTACCCGTCTTCTTTTGATATGAAAATAAATCATTAATATCGTACCTTTATTAATTTCCCATACTGTCCAGTCATGTATTTAGAGTAGCTTCTATGATCTTGCAAAGCATTGGACTATTGAACCAACTGTATATCTCATTTCACTCCTTTTCTTCTGTTATCAAATGTTTTTACTAAATTTTATTCATGGATGTTGGTTATAGTGTATAATGCAACCATGCCAGTGACAGGGAGAAGGAGCAGGCGTTGAGGAGTGCAAGCAGCAGGGTAAGATATGTAATTTTTCATATGATCTTAACTGCTTCGCAACATTATTGCATTTCCAGGGATAATCCTTTTGCTTGTTTATTATTTCCTACATTTTCTGAAGATCATATTTTGGCCCATCTAGTTTCGGTGACTGGAAGTCTAAAACTGAAGATAGGGCGGATTGTTTCTTTCTGATTGGTTGATCTTGTGGCTTGTTGTCCCTAGAGCAGTCGCACCCTGCCAAGAAAGGTGAGCATGGGTCTGTTCTTGCTGGATTTATCTCAAGACCAACTAGCACGCCCGCCCATTTCATTGGTCAGTCATGATGTTCCATGCCTAACCATATGAAGCACCTCATTTTAGATTTTTCTATGTCATGTGGTTTCATCGGTTCTTTGTTTTGAAGATTCCATTTGAAGGATCAGTGCCATTTTTTATGTCGTTCATGTCCAGTCGACGCACCAGCTAGAACCATCGAATACATGAACGATTATCCTTGCTGACTTGCAGTAAGTAATCTGCCAAATTCTTGTCGTAAATTAAACATGTAAGTTGGCCATTCCTTTGTTAACTGATCGATCTTTGCATGCTATAGAATCTACACGAGCCAGGAGCTATAGTGGGTCCTCTAGGATAATCGAGCACTTGAATTTGAGGAAGAGGTAGTGTGTGGAAGGGATGAGAGACAAGTGATCATTGCAAGTATCGTGGGAACATTGCCCAAGATGGCGAAGTGCAGGATCTGCCGCCACTACTGGAGACACCTTGTCAAGCACCACGGTTACGCAGATCGAAGCCACCGTCACGTGCCGGAGAGTCACCGTCGCCAGCCATCATTTTCTTCTGCGGGAATGGCTAATCCAGCCCAACTTCAGGCGCGGGCCGGTCTTCGTCGACAAGCATCGTCTTCTTCTGCCACAAGAACCGCCACCCATTCTGAATCCTAGCAGGTGTGGCTGACACTAGGTTTTAAAATCGATTAATCTTATTCTATCCATGAATCCACCACTTCGTCTTTGACCTGCCTCTCCACCCTTTGCCAAATACTTCAGTGAACACAAATTTCTAGTCTTTTCTGCCATGATTATGTATAACCTCCATAAGTATTTACTTAATTAATTGATATGCCTGCTATACCTCACACGAGATTTCTAAGGCAACAGCTCACACACTGTTCATGCCCAACTCTACAGTACTTGCACTGATATTAACCAGCAAAACGAAATGAAATAGCCTCAAACGGTTGCTTCACATATGCTCAAATGACTGCATACTGATTTGTTCATTAAAGAACCAGGCTACACAAGTTAAATCCATGTTAATACTCTTTTAAAGTGCATAAATTAACTGTAAGCCAACAATTCCTTTTGCCAGCAAACAAAATTCTGATTTCTCGCACTAACTATTCTCTCGATACTTAATACAGGATCAAGAATATGAGTAGCCAGAGTATATCATTCGCGGTGAGCCAATGCCAAGCTACAATGCTTATTATCCTGTTCTGATATTTTTCCCTTTAAAATAAGACGACCAGATAGTTTTTATGATCTGTTGTACTTCTACAACGCCAATATTCTGCCTTAGAACTGAGATAGCATATATCAGCCCGATCAATAATGCTCAACTTAGTTACTATATTCTTCTTACTATAGGTTTAAAGCTTAATTCTACTTTTCCCTTGGTCAGAACTTACTCTCCTAACAATAAATAGTATTCAGCCTTCTTACATGTGTTGCTTCATTTCTATCTTAAAATTCAGGACCACCCCCTGCTATCCAATACCGCAGAGAGCTTGAAAAAGAATTTCATTGGGGCAATGAAGAAAAGCTCTATCAACACCATGTGAACAAGTTGTATGCAATGTTCCGCCACAAAAAACCAGATATCAAATACTATGTCTGCACCATCGACAAAACTTTCGCAAAGCCAGGCCAACAGATGGTACACTCCTTCCTTCCACTTCATTGAAAAATAGAATTATCTTTGCTTATGCCTCACAACCAAACTACTTACCTGACTAATCATCAGAGGCACAACCTACAGCGTGCTTTTGATTCGCCAAATTGACTTTATCGTGAAATATTGCAAAAGTTGTGTGCCCTGCTAAGAAACTAATATTCATATAGTCTGATATACATGTTTTCTTTCTTCCTGTATTTGTTCTCCTTCACTAGAGTGCGCATGATCACAGAAACAACCAATTTACATCATATACTCCACACAGGAAGGAATGTAGCATGCTTCTCTGTATTTGCATCTTCTTTTGATTCGTGCCAATATTTACTGATAACTGTTCTCACTGTCTATATTTAAACTGTACATACTCTGCAATCTACTCAATTAATTCCTCCCGTATACCAGTTTTTTCAGGTCCACTACACCAAAGAAAAGATGGAAGAGTACATCAAACCAGATGGTAACACACTCAAGGTGAGGCTCACAAACATCAATCTGCGCACCAATTGTCGTATCATGCTGGGAACAGACAAGAGAGCCACAATAATCACAAACTGGCCGGAGTTCCGCTCGTAGTGCAAACATCCATGAAGGACGTATCTGCGCCTTTCCTTTCAAGGTTACCGCAGAGCACCGCTTGGCTCTCATCGTCCATGTCCTCTAGATGGACCATCTACATCAACACATGTCTTCTGCACGCATTGCCTATCGTCTTAAGAACATCTAATTTGCCTATATGATAAGATGAACCTTACATGTGGTTTCCAACGATGCCATACGTTGCTTTTGTACAACTGTCGGCCGTATTACTACCTACGTACCCCAGATGTTATTACTCATGGGCAGCACATCCATCTACTGATCTTATGTATGATTTTCCATCTTTACTGCTTAGGCTGATGTGTCCTATGCTTTTACAACAGTCATGATGAAAGAAATATAAGCTTTTGCTCTCTGCCTATCTACATGTCTTGCTCATAATACTTTGTCTTCATATTTTAATGCACGCTCTTGCAATACCTGGTTCGCACTCGGCCTTTGCACCATTGGCACAACGGGTCATCTAGTGAATATTAAGACATGAGTGATTCAAAGCAATAGTCTATCATTTGACATAAAAGAATTTAATACTCGGGCATCCCAACAAACAATCAAGTCTTTCAAAATATCAATGCTAAAGAACGTTATCCCTGCAAAATCATATAGTCTTTTGTGCTCCCTTTTCTTAACACAAGGTACCCCTCATCCCCATCACGGTGTCAGCCAAGAAATTGTTTTCATACTTTACTTTTTCAAACATTTTTAACTCTTCACGCAATACATGAGCGTGAGCCATGGACATAGCACTATGGGTGGAATAGAAGGTGGCGATAGACAAAAGTAGAGAGAAAGTCTTGTTGGGGAACGTAGTATTTCAAATATTTCCTACGATCACGCAAGATCTATCTACTAGATGCATAGAAACAAGAGGGGAGAGTGTGTCTACGTACCCTTGTAGACCGGGAGCGGAAGCGTCTAGTGCGCGGTTGATGTAGTTGTACTTCTTCGCAATCCAATCGATCAAGCACCGAACGTACGGAGCCTCCGTGTTCAGCACACGTTCAGATTGATGACGTCCCACGAGCTCTTGATCCAATAGAGCCTCACGGGAGATTTTCGTCAGCACGACGGCGTGGTGACGGAGATGATGAAGCTACCGGTGCAGGGCTTCGCCTAAGCACTACAACGGTATGACCGAGGTGTGTTTCTGTGGAGAGGGGCACCGCACATGGTTGGGTGAGATCAACTGGTCAACTTGTGTGTCTATGGGGTGCCTCTACCCCCGTATATAAAGGAGTGGAGGAGGGGGGGCCGGCCCTCTCTATGGCGCGCCCTAGGGGAGTCATACTCCCACCGGGAGTAGGATTCCCCCTTTCCTGGTAGAACTAGGAGCCCTTCCATGTAGTAGGAGTAGGAGAGAAGGAAAGGGAAAAGAGAAGAGAAGGAAGGAGGGGGCGCAGCCCCTCCCCTTAGTCCAATTCGGACTAGGCCTTGGGGAGCCGCAGCCTTCCTCTTCTCTCTTTCCCCAAAAGCCCAATAAGGCCCATATACTCCCCGGCGAATTCCCGTAACTCTCCGGTACTCCGAAAAATACCCGAATCACTCGGAACCTTTCCGATGTCCGAATATAGTCGTCCAATATATCGATCTTTACGTCTCGACCATTTCGAGACTCCTCGTCATGTCCCTGATCTCATCCGGGACTCCGAACTACCTTCAGTACATCAAAAAACATAAACTCATAATACTGATCGTCATCAAACGTTAAGCGCGCGGACCCTACGGGCTCGAGAACTATGTAGACATGACCGAGACTCATCTCCGGTCAATAACCAATAGCGGAACCTGGATGCTCATATTGGCTCCTACATATTCTACGAAGATCTTTTATCGGTCAAACAGCATAACAACATACGTTGTTCCCTTTGTCATCGGTATGTTACTTCCCGAGATTCGATCGTCGGTATCACCATACCTAGTTAGTCTCGTTACCGGCCAGCCTCTTTACTCGTTTCATAATACATCATCTCGTGAATAACTCATTAGTCATTTGCTTGCAAGGCTTATTATGATGTGTATTACCGAGAGGGCCTAGAGATACCTCTCCGACACTCGGAGTGACAAATCCTATTCTTGATCTATGCCAACACCACGAACACCTTCGGAGACACCTGTAGAGCATCTTTATAATCACTCAGTTACGTTGTGACGTTTGATAGCACACAAGGTGTTCCTCCAGTATACGGGAGTTGCATAATCTCATAGTCATAGGAACATGTATAAGTCATGAAGAAAGCAATAGCGGTAAAACTAAATGATCATAGTGCTAAGCTAACAGATGGGTCTAGTCCATCACATCATTCTCCTAATGATGTGACCCCGTTGGTCAAATGACAACTCATGTCTATGGTTAGGAAACATAACCATCTTTGATCAATGAGCTAGTCTAGTAGAGGCATACTAGGGACACTTTGTTTTGTCTATGTATTCACACATGTACTAAGTTTCCGATTAATAAAATTCTAGCATGAATAATAAACATTTATCATGATATAAGGAAATAAATAATAGCTTTATTATTGCCTATAGGGAATATTTCCTTCAGTCTCCCACTTGCACTAGAGTCAATAATCTAGTTCACATCTCCATGTGATTTAATACCGATAGTTCACATCGTTGTGTGAATAACACCCATAGTTCACATCGCCATGTGACCAATACCCAAACAGTTTACTAGAGTCAATAATCTAGTTCACATCGCTATGTGATTAACACCCAAGAGTAGTAAGGTGTGATGATGTTTTGCTTGTGATATAAGTTTAGTCAACGGGCCTGACACATTCAGATATGTATGTATTTCATAAATTTCTATGTCTACAATGCTCTGCATGGAGCTACTCTAGCTAATTGCTCCTACTTCCAATATGCATCCAGATCGATACTTAGAGTCATCTGGATTAGTATAAAGCTTGCATCGGTGTAACTCTTTACGACGAACTCTTTATCACCTCCATAATCGAGAAACATTTCCTTAGTCATCCAGTAACTAAGGATAATTTTGACAGCTGTCCAGTGATCTACTCCTAGATCACTTTTGTACCTCCTTGCCAAACTCATGGTAAGGTACACAACAGGTTTGGTACACAACATGGCATACTTTATATAACCTATGGCTGAGGCATAGGGAATGACTTTGGTTCTTTCTCTATCTTCTGCCGATGTCGGGCTTTGTGTCTTACTCAACTTCATACCATACAACTCAGGGAAGAACTCCTTCTCTGACTGATCCATTTTGAACTACTTCAAAAACATGTCAAGGTATGTACTCATTGAAAAAACTTATCGAGCGTCTCGATCTATCTCTATAGATATTGAGGCTTAATATGTAAGCAGCTTTACCGAGGTTTTTCTTTGAAAAACAACTCCTTTCGAGCACTCCTTTATGCTTTCCAGAAAATTCTACATCATTTCTGATCGACAATATGTCATTCACATATACTTATCAGGAAGGCTGTAGTGCTCCCACTCACTTTCTTGTAAATACGGGCTTCACCGCAAGTCTGTATAAAACTATATGCTTTGATCAACTTATCAAAGCGTATATTCCAACTCTGAGATGCTTGCACAAGTCCATAGATGGATCACTGGAGCTTGCACACTTTGTTAGCACCTTTTGAATCGACAAAACCTTCTGGTTCCATCATATACAACTCTTCTTTAAGATATCCATTCAGGAATGTAGTTTTGACATCCATTTGCCAGATTTCATAATCATAAAATGCGGCAATTGCTAACATGATTCGGACAGACTTAAGCATCGCTACGGGTAAGAAAGTTTCATCGTAGTCAACTCCTTGAAATTTTCGAAAACCTTTTGCAACAAGTCGAGCTTTGTAAACAGTAACATTACCGTCAGCGTCAGTCTTCCTCTTGAAGATCCATTTATTTTCGATGGCTTGCCGATCATCGGGCAAGTCAACCAAAGTCCACACTTTGTTCTCATACATGGATCCCATCTCAGATTTCATGGCCTCAAGCCATTTTGCGGAATCTGGGTTCATCATCGCTTCCTCATAGTTCGTAGGTTCATCATGGTCTAGTAACATGATTTCCAGAACCGTGTTGCCATACCACTCTGGCGCGGAACGTACTCTGGTTGATCTACGAAGTTTAGTAGTAACTTGATCTAAAGTTTCATGATCATCATCATTAGCTTCCTCACTAATTGGTGTAGGAGTCACTGGAACTAGTTTCTGTGATGTACTACTTTCCAATTCGGGAGAAGATACAATTACGTCATCAAGTTCCACTTTCCTCCCACTCACTTCTTTCGAGAGAAACTCCTTCTCTAGAAAGGATCCATTCTTAGCAACAAATATCTTGCCTTCGGATCTGTGATAGAAGGTGTACCCTACAGTCTCTTTTGGGTATCCTATGAAGACACATTTCTCTGACTTGGGTTCAAGCTTACCAGGTTGAAGCTTTTTCACATAAGCATCGCAGCCCCAAAATTTAAGAAACGACAACTTTGGTTTCTTGCCAAACCATAGTTCATAAGGCGTCGTCTCAATGGATTTTTACATGCTGCCCTTATTAAACGTGAATGCAGCTGTCTCTAATGCACAACCCTAAATGATAGTGGTAAATCGGTAAGAGACATCATAGATCGCACCATATCTAATAAAGCACGGTTACGACATTTGGACACGCCATTACGCTGTGGTGTTCCGGGTGGCGTGAGTTGTGAAACTATTCCACATTGTTTCAAATGAAGAACAAACTCGTAACTCAAATATTCACCTCCACGATCAGATCGTAGGAACTTTAATTTCTTGTTATGATGATTCTCTACTTCACTATGAAATTCTTTGAACTTTTCAAATGTTTCAGACTTGTGTTTCATTAAGTAGATATACCCATATCTTCTCAAATCATCAGTGAAGGTCAGAAAATAACGATACTCGCCGTGAGCCTTAACACTCATCGGTCCACATACATCAGTATGTATGATTTCCAATAAATCAATTGCTCGCTCCATTGTTCCGGAGAACGGAGTTTTAGTCATCTTGCCCATGAGGCATGGTTCGCAAGCACCAAGTGATTCATAATCAAGTGATTCCAAAATTCCATCAATATGGAGTTTCTTCATGCGCTTTACACCAATATGACCTAAACGGCAGTGCCAAAAATAAGTTGCACTATCATTATTAACTTTGCATCTTTTGGCTTCAATATTATGAATATGTGTATCACTGCGATCGAGATCCAATAAACTATTTTATTGGGTGTATGACCATCGAAGGATTATTCATGTAAACAGAATAACAATTATTCTATGACTTTAAATGAATAACCGTATTACAACAAACATGATCAAATCATATTCATGCTCAACTCAAATGCCAAATAACATTTATTTAGGTTCTACACTAATCCCGAAAGTATAGGGAGTGTGCGATGATGATCATATCAATCTTGGAACCACTTCCAACACACGTCGTCACTTCACCTTTAACTAGTCTCTGTTCATTACGTAACTCTCGTTTCGAGTTACTAATTTTAGCAGTTGAACCGATATCAAATACCCAGGGGTTGCTATGAACACTAGTAAAGTACATATCAATAATCTGTATATCAAATATACCTTTGTTCACTTTGCCATCCTTCTTATCCGTCAAGTATCTAGGGCAGTTCCACTTCCAGTGACCATTTCCTTTGCAGTAGAAGCACTTAGTTTCAGGCTTGAGTTTAGCTTTGGGTTTCTTCACGGGAGTGACAACTTGCTTGTCATTCTTTTTGAAGTTCCCTTTCTATCCCTTTGCCCTTTACTTGAAACATGTGGTCTTGTTAACCATCAACACTTGATTCTCTTTCTTGATTTCTACCTTCGCTGATTTCAGCATCGCGAAGAGCTCGGGAATTACTTTCGTCATCCCTTGCATATTATAGTTCATCACGAAGTTCTACTAACTTGGTGATAGTGACTAGAGAACTTTGTCAATTACTATCTTATCTAGAAGATTAACTCCCACTTCATTCAAGCAATTGTAGTACCCACACAAGCTGAGCACATGCTCATTGGTTGAGCTATTCTCCTCCTTCTTGTAGGCAATGTACTGTCAGAGGTCTTATACCTCTCGACACGGGCATGAGTATGAAATACTAATTTCAACTCTTGGAACATCTCATATGCTCCCTGGTGTTCAAAACATTTTTGAAGTCCCGGTTATAAGTCGTAAAGTATGGGGCACTAAACTATCAAGTAGTCATCATACCGAGCTTGTCAAACGTTCATAACGTCTACATCTGCTCCTGCAATAGATATGTCACCTAGCGGTGCATCAAGGACATAATACTTCTGTGCAGCAATGAGGAAAATCATCAGATCATGGAACAAGTCCGCATCATTGCTACTAACATCTTTCAACTTAGTTTTCTCTAGGAACATATGAAAAACATAGGGGAGTTATAACGCGAGCTATTGATCTACAACATAGATATGCTAATACTACCAGGACTAAGTTCATGATAAATTAAAGTTCAATTAATCAAATTACTAAAGAACTCCCACTTAGATAGACATCTCTCTAATAATTTAAGTGATCACGTGATCCATATCAACTAAACCATGTCCGATCATCACGTGAGATGGAGTTGTTTTCAATGGTGAACATCTTATGTTGATCATATCTACTATATGATTCACGCTCGACCTATCGGTTTCCAGTGTTGCGACGCCATATCTGCATATGTTAGGCTCGTCAAGTTTAACCCGAGTATTCTGCATGTGCAAAACTGTCTTACACCCGTTGTATTTGAACGTAGAGCTTATCACATCCGATCATCACGTGGTGTCTCGGCACGACGAACTTTCGCAACGGTGCATATTCATGGAGAACACTTATACCTTGAAATTTAGTAAGAGATCATCTTATAATGCTACCGTCGATCTAAGCAAAATAAGATGCATAAAAGATAAACATCACATGCAATCAATATAAGTGATATGATATGGCCATCATCATCTTGTGCCTTTGATCTCCATCTCCAAGGCATCATCATGATCACTATCGTCACCGGCGCGACACCTTGATTTCCATCGTAGCATCGTTGTCGTCTCGCCAACTATTGCTTCCACGACTATCGCTACCGCTTAGTGATAAAGTAAAGCAATTACATGGCGATTGTATTTCATACAATAAAGCGACAACCATATGGCTCCTGCCAGTTGCCGATAACTTTACAAAACATGATCATCTCATACAATAACGTATAACTCATCACGTCTTGACCATATCACATCACAACATGCCCTGCAAAAACAAGTTAGACGTCCTATACTTTGTTGTTGCAAGTTTTACGTGGCTTCTACGGGCTTAGCAAGAACCGTTCTTACCTACGCATACAAAACCACAACGATATTTCGTCAAGTATGTGCTGTTTTAACCTTCACAACGACCGGGCGTAGCCACACTTGATTCAACTAAAGTTGGAGAAACTGACACCCGCCAGCCACCTTTGTGCGAAGCACGTCGGTAGAACCAGTCTCGCGTAAGCGTACGCGTAATGCCGGTCTGGGCCGCATCATCCAACAATACCGCCGAATCAAAGTATGACATGCTGGTAAGCAGTATGACTATTATCGTCCACAACTCACTTGTGTTCTACTCGTGCATATCATCTACGCATAGACTTGGCTCATGATGCCTATGTTGGGGAATGTAGTATTTCAAAAATTTCCTACGATCACGCAAGATCTATCTACTAGATGCATAGCAACAAGAGGGGAGAGTGTGTCTACGTACCCTCGTAGACCGGGAGCGGAAGCGTCTAGTGACGCGGTTGATGTAGTCGAACTTCTTCGCGATCCAACCGATCAAGCACCGAACGTACGGAGCCTCCGTGTTCAGCACACGTTCAGCTTGATGACGTCCCACGAGCTCTTTATCCAGTAGAGCCTCATGGAAGAGTTTCGTCAGCACGACGGTGTGGTGACGGAGATGATGAAGCTACCGGCGCAGGGCTTCGCCAAAGCACTGCAACGGTATGACTCAGGTGTGTTTCTGTGGGGAGGGGCACCGCACATGGTTGGGAGAGATCAACTGGTCAACTTGTGTGTCTATAGGGTGCCTCTACCCCCGTATATAAAGGAGTGGAGGAGGGGAGGGCCGGCCCTCTCTATGGCGTGCCCTAGGGGAGTCCTACTCCCACCGGGAGTAGGATTCCCCCTTTCCTAGTAGAACTAGGAGCCCTTCCATGTAGTAGGAGTAGGAGAGAAGGAAAGGGAAAAGAGAAGAGAAGGAAAGAGGGGGCGCAGCCCCTCCCCTTAGTCCACTTCGTACTAGGCCTTGGGGAGGCGCAGCCTTCCTCTTCTCTCTTTCCCCAAAAGCCCAATAAGGCCCATATACTCCCCGGCGAATTCCCGTAACTCTCCGGTACTATGAAAAATACCCGAATCACTCGGAACCTTTCTGATGTCCGAATATAGTCGTCCAATATATCGATCTTCACGTCTCGACCATTTTGAGACTCCTAGTCATGTCCCCGATCTCATCCGGGACTCCGAACTAGCTTCGGTACATCAAAACACATAAACTGATAATACCGACCGTCATCAAACGTTAAGCATGCGGACCCTACGGGTTCGAGAACTATGTAGACATGCCCGAGACTCATCTCCGGTCAATAACCAGTAGCGGAACCTGGATGCTCATATTGGCTCCTACATATTCTATGAAGATCTTTCATCGGTCAAACCGCATAACAACATACGTTGTTCCCTTTGTCATCGGTATGTTACTTTCCCGAGATTCGATCGTCGGTATCACCATACCTAGTTAATCTCGTTACCGGCAAGCCTCTCTACTCGTTCCATAATACATCATCTCGTTACTAACTCATTTGTCATTTGCTTGCAAAGCTTCTTATGATGTGTATTACCGAGAGGGCCCAGAGATACATCTCCGACACTCGGAGTGAAAAATCATATTCTTGATCTATGCCAACACCACGAACACCTTCGTAGATACCTGTAGAGCATCTTTATAATCACCCAGTTACGTTGTGACGGTTGATCGCACACAAGGTGTTCCTCCGGTATACGGGAGTTGCATAATCTCATAGTCATAGGAACATGTATAAGTCATGAAGAAAGCAATAGCAGTAAAACTAAACGATCATAGTGCTAAGCTAACAAATGGGTCTAGTCCATCACATCATTCTCCTAATGATGTGATCTCGTTGATCAAATGACAACTCATGTCTATGGTTAGGAAACATAACCATCTTTGATCAATGAGCTAGTCTAGTAGAGGCATACTAAGGACACTTTGTTTTGTCTATGTATTCACACATGTACTAAGTTTCCGGTTAGTACAATTCTAGCATGAATAATAAACATTTATCATGATATAAGGAAATAAGTAATAATTTTATTATTGCCTCTAGGGCATATTTCCTTCAAGTCTCACATCGACTAGGCAAATTAATTGACTATGGAGATGTACATCAGTTGATATCAATGCGAGTGAGTAGGGATTGCCATGTAACTGATGCACTAGATCTATAAGTGTATGAAAGCTCAAAACAAAACTAGTGGATGTTCATCAACTTGCTTGCTCATGAAGACCTAGGGCATTTGAGGAAACCCATCGATGGAATATAGAAGCCAAGTTCTATAATGAAAATTACCACAAGTATATGTAAGTGACAACATAGGACAGTCTCTATCATGAAGAACATGGTGCTATGATGAAGCACAAGTGTGGAAAAAAGATAGTAACATTGTCCCTTCTCTCTTTTCTCTCATTTTTTTTATTTTGGGCCCTTTGGCCTCTTTTTTTGGGTGGGATTCTTTGGCCTCTTTTTTATTTGGGCTTCATTGGCCTCTTTTATTTTTTGTAACCTCGCATGGGACAATGTTCTAATAATGATGATCATCACACTTTTATTTACTTACAACTCGATATTACAACTGGATACTAGAACAAAAATATGATTCTATATGAATGCCCCCGGCGGTGTACCAGGATGTGCAATGATCTAGCATAGCAATGACATGAAAAGACGGACAAGCCATGAAAACATCATGCTAGATGTCTTACGATCATGCAAAGCAATATGACAATGATGGTGCGTGTCATAACAAATGGAATGGTGGAGTTACATGGCAATATATATCGGAATGGCTATGGAGATGCCATAATAGGTAGGTATGGTGGCTGTTTTGAGGAAGGGTATAAGGTGGTTTGACGCACCAGTGAAAATTGCGTGGTACTAGAGTGGCTAGCAAGGTGGAAGGGTGAGAGTGCATATAATCCATGGACTCGACATTAGTCAGAAAGAACTCACATACTTATTGAGAAAAAACTATTAGCCCTCGAAGCAAAATACTACGACACATGCTCCTAGGGGGGAGGTTGGTAGGAGTTAACCATCGTGCGCCCCCGACCTTCACGCAAAGATAAACAATCAAAATACAATGCGCGCCAATTTTGTTACATAGTTAGGAGAGCATATGTGCATGCTTCGGGAATCACAGACCATAACACCAATAGTTTTACTAAACCACAATCATTCACTAGCACCTCCCACATATTAGCATCTATATATCGCAAAACTATTGCAAGGAATCAAACATATCATATTCAGCGATCTACAAGTTTTATGTAAGATTTTATGACTAACCATGTGAATGACCAATTCCTCTCAACTCTCTAAATAGATATAAGTGAAGCTAGAGAGTTTAATTCTTCTACAAAAGATATGCCCTGCTCTAACAAATATAAGTGAAGCAAAAGAGCATTCAACAAATTACGGTTTTCTATGTGAGGAGAAACAGGCAATCCAAACTTCGAATGATATAAGTGAAGCACATGAAGCATTATGTAAAGCCATACTCAAAAGATATAAGTGAAGTGCAAAGAGCATTCTATAAATCAACCAAGGACTATATCATACTAGCATGGTGCATTTATTAAAAGAAAAAGAAAAAGCACACGACACTCCAAGAGTTTACGCATATCACGTGAACAAAACGAATCCGAAAACATACCGATACTTGTTGAAGAAAGATGGGATGCCTTCCGGGGCATCCCCAAGCTTAGACGCTTGAGTCTCCTTGAAAATTTACTTGGGGTGCCTCCCCAAGCTTGAGCTCTTGCCTCTCCTCCTTGTCCTCACATCGAGACATCCTCGATCTTCGAACACTTCATCCACACAAAACTTAACCGAACTTTTAGTGGCGGGGTTAGTGCATATGATCAATGAAATCCCATAATGTATTGCTCTAACATTATTGTATAATTATAAACAAACATTACCCACTATATTCTATCACAATTCTATGGCCCCAAGTCAAGGAGGCTTCAACAAGAACTCAAACATATGCAAATAATGAAGCTATAATAGCAATCTATGAAAACAGGACAGTCTGTAAAGATTGGAACATCCACCATACTTATGTAACTCTACAAATTCTGGAAAAAATAGGAAAAATCAACAATTTGTATAGAAATAATGTGCAAAAAGTTTTAGATCCTTTCGACGTACCAGTAAAAAAGGTAAAATCACGCACTACAGCCAAAGTTTCTGTTTTTGCAGCGCACAAACCAACAAGCAGTTTAATCATTATAAAGGAAACTCTTGGCACATTATTTTTATAATACAAAGGAATTATACAAGGGGATAATTATTTTTGTTGAAATTTTATGTAATCAAGGTTCACAAAGTTTCCATGGGCATGAAGAATATTCAAGGCTAGCTCCCACTTTAACAATGCTTGTCTTTCTCACTTTCGCTTTTCTTTTTGAAAAAGTTTTAGGTTCCCCTCTTTATTTTTTTGTTTTTAAACTTTATAAAAGCACACAACAGAAATAAATGACTCTCTTAAACTTCCGGGTTGTCTCCTTGGCAGCGCTTTCTTTAAAGCCATTAAGCTAGGCATATAGTGCTCAAGTAATGGATCCACCCGGATCCCAAGGTATATCAAAGCCAATTTTAATTAACAATGATTTGTGATTTAGTAGTGAGCACAAAGTAACATATATCATGCAACAACGAAGTCTAACTCTCTTCCTATGCATCAGCATGTCGTAAAAGAACAATTCATGCACATATAGTAAAGGCCAATGCATAGCATAAACAGTTTCTTGCAATTTTATCATATTGGAAACATAGAGAGGTGGAGATGTAGTTCCTCTCTTATAATAATTGCAAGTAGGAGCAGCAAGCATATGCATATTATATCTATTAAAATCATCATGTGTAGTAGTAAAACGCAACCCATCAATATAATCCTTAATAAGGGCAAACTTCTCCGATATAGTGTAGTCGGGAAGAATTCAAAAAGATAATAGGACTATCATGCGTGGGTGCAATAGCAACAATTTCATGTTTAACATAAGGGGCTATAGCAAGTTCATATCCATAAGCATAATTCATATTGGCATCATGCCCACAAGCATAGCAAGCATTAATTTCATCAAAAGGGATATTTCAAACGAATAAAGGGATCATAGCAATTATCATAGCAATCATCCTTCGGTAATCATGAAGGGAAATTAAACAATGTATGAGTTGAAGAGTTACTCTCATTAGAAGGAGGCCACGGGTAGCTAATATGCTCTTCCTCCTTTTGTTCTTCGCTCTCCTCCTCATCTTTTTCATCTAATGAGCTCATAGTGTCATCAATTCCTTCTTATATAGTTTCCTGTAAAATATTAGTCTCTTCTTGGACAGCGGAGACCTTCTCAATAAATGCATCAATATTGGCATTGTATTTATAATTCCAATAGCAATATTTAAATATAGCAAGATTTTCAGATCTATAAATAGCATCATCATAATTTTTATACTCTTCAAACAAACATTTAATTTCACAAACACCCATAAAAGCAACAAATTCTTCTATTTGTTCAACATCATAGTAATCATATATACCATTAGCATAAGATGCTAAGGTTTCATTATCATTAAATTTGCATGAAAAGGGAAGGTGTGGAGCCTTCATCCTAGAGCAACAAGTATAATCATATCTCAAGCATAATTCCCGAGCATACCAACGCAACATATAAATTTGATCCCATAATAGTTTCCCTTTTTATGTCAAGCAATAATCCCTAAAGTATTTACGTTGATCCAACGTTACTCCCATTATATAGTTGAATGGGGTTTTCTCAAGATTATCAAAGTAGTACATAATATCTTTCACCTAATGAGCATCAAGAGTTTTAGGAGGTTTGATACGTCCAAAACATATCTATAATTTCTGCTTGCTCCATGCCTCTTTTGGGTGATATTGCTATGTTATTTATACACTTCCATACACTTTTGATCATATTTGGACTAACCTATTGACTCAGTGCACACCAGTGCCAGTTTCTGTTTTCGGCTATTTTTGTATTTCAGGTTTTCCCATTACGAGAACTGCCAGAAAAATCCCGGAAAAATTATATAAAAAATCAGCGTTCCAGAAGCTTCCCGGCACCCGAAGTACAGCCGGAGGGGGGCCACCAGGGCTCCAGGCGCCCTGGTGGCGCGGCCCCCCTCCTGGCCGCGCCGGGGGGGCGCCTGGGCCCCCCGAGCCTCGTCTGATGCCCCCCTTTGGCATATATTTATATCGTCTCCCGAAACCCTCGAGACGGGAACCCTTTTTCGCAATCTCATCTCTGTTCCGCCGCCGTCGCGCTTCCAAGATCGGGAGCACCAGGAGAACTCTTCCCGGCACCCTTCCGGAGGGGAGGATCACCACCGGGAGCTTCTCCACCACCATGGACGCCTCCCGGATGAGTTGTGAGTAGTCTCCCTTGGACCATGGGTCCATGACCAGTAGCTATGTGATGTTCTCCTCCCGTTCTTGTGCTTCACTAATTAGTCCTCGTGAGCTGCCCTACATGATCGAGGCACATATGTAATCCTTATGTTGTTGCTATGATGAGTTTGCTGGGATCCGATGGATTGTGAGATTATGTTCAGATTGTGTTTGTGTAATATATTTGATTCACCTCTTTTATATTTATGTTCGTAAGTAATTATTGCATATTCTTCGTTGTTATTTATTGCTTTGGCCAAGTAGTAGGTAGTGACTCCAAGAGGGAACGTTGTGCTTGATTGTGGGTTCATGCCCCTCGATGACTAGTTTGAGTGACAGAAACATGAGTCTAGGGGATGTGATGTTGCCACAAGGGGGAAAACAACGGTGCTTGTGCCCGCGGGTGCAAGGATTGTTTACTTTACACAAAGTTCTTTTAATGCAGTTGTCTGTTGCTTTGAGTTTACACTATGGGTGGGACTCGCAACTTAATACCAGCGAGATGTTCTGGATAGATATCTCAAGGTGGATGATTAGTAGTAGATGCAGATGGATTTCGGTCTACTTGCCTTGGCGTACCGCCCATGCTTTGAACCTCTACCTTTCTTGCAACTTAGTCAGCATTTGTTTGCGCACATGGTCCTGTCAATTGCCCAGCTGTAATTCGTTTACCTCACATAGCTGTTTCATCGTCTTTTGGGAGAGAGACATCACTAGTGAACATCATGGGACTCCGGTCCATATTACCATCATTGATCACATCCGCTATTTACTTTCCGCTTTTTACTTACTATTGCAGCAATACCTATCACTATTATCACTTGCGTTTGATCCTTTGTAAACGACAAGGCCGGAGGGATTGACAACCTCTCTGTACTCGTTGGGAGCAAAGTTATTTGTATCTGTGTGCAGGTCCACGTTCATTGCTAATCTCTGGCGCCGTTAGCAGTTGACACCTTCTTGTTGAAACTGGGAGTCTGAGGGAAATCGATCCTTGGTATCTTTGCCAAGGGAAAACTTCCGCTACACTGCATCTCAAACCTTCCACTTGGGGTAACCAACGAGGGGCGAGAAGCCATCAAGCAAAGTTTTCTGGCGCCGTTGCCGGGGACTCCACTCTTCAGGATAGGGGAGTTGCACGCTATCTTTTACCTTTGCTTTTTAGTCTTGTTAGTTTTCCTTTCAGTTTTGCTTTAGTATCTTTTATCGAAAATCACAAAAATAGTTATCTTGCTTGCTTGCTACTATGGGTTCCACCAAAAACACTAGATGGGAGGAGTACACCCCTTCTTCCATTACGCCAATCACCACTGTCGAGATCTACAAAAGTAATAAACCTTGTGATTATGTTAGTCTTGATGGAGAGTTATGCCCATGGCATGGTCTTCCAGGAAAAGAGTATGAGCCTCAGTTTAAAGTTGCTCCTATGCTTCCCCAAACTTGGGAAGACGTTCAAACTCTTATAATAGAGAGCAATTCAAACAAACAAGATGACACTACAATTCTGCCCAATAATGATAAAATTAATTTTGATAATTGTAGTATCTCAGAAGTTGTCACCTTTCTACAAAGAATGGCTAAAGATCCCCACACTAGCACACTTAATCTTGCCTTCACAGAGCATATCACTAATGCTCTTATCAAAGCTAGGGAGGAGAAACTTAGAGTAGAAGCCTCCATACCTAGAAAGCTAGAAGATGGTTGGGATCCTATGATTAAAATTAAGTTGAATAACTTCTCTTGCTATGCTTTATGTGATGTTGGTGCTAGTACCTCTGTTATGCCCAAAAGAATATATGATATGCTTAAATTGAAACCTTTTGATTCTTGTTCTTTTAGTGTTCGTCTCGTTGATTCTTCCATAAAGAAACCTTTGGGGAGGATCGACGATGTTCTTATCATTGTCAATGACAATTATGTTCCCGTTGATTTTACTATTATGGATATTGAATGTGAACCTTCTTGTCCAATTATTTTGGGACGTCCTTTTCTACGCACCGTTGGTGCTATCATTGACATGAAAGAGGGGAATATAAAATTCCAGTTTCCTCTCAAGAAAGGGATGGAACACTTCCCTCGAAAGAAGATTAAGTTACCTTTTGAGTCCGTTATACGGGATAGCTATTCTTTTACTCTTAATAAAACTTGATCTCTATGCATTATGCCTAGCTTAAAGGCATAAAAGAAAGCGCTTTTGGGAGGCAGCCCACATGAATAAAAATTTATTTTGCTTTTGTTGTGTCTTGATGTTGTTACTACAGTAGCATCATCATTGTATCTTTGCTTTTCAATTTTGTGCCAAGTGTAGCCTCTGATTGCAAGAAAGTTCAAAAGTTGTGACGTGCTGTCCAGGAAACAGATTCTGTCCTTGGATAGAAAAATTAGTATAAAATCACCAGATCATCTTTTTGGTCTGAATGTTTTCGACAGCGTGCTCTATATAATTGTCTTTCGTGCGTCTGTTCTGAGTTTTTTGATTAGAGTGGCAGAAGTGCCCCGAAAAAATCATTTACTATCTGCTGTTCTGTTTATCACAGATTCTGTCCTGTTTTGCCTTTCCTTCATTTTGCAAACCTAGAGCTTGTTTTTTCTTTGCAAAAACCTTTTGGCAATCTTGAGAAACACTAGACCTTCAAGAATATCTTTATTTCCAGCAAGGAACAATTATTTTATTATGGGTACTAACCTCGTTAATCAGATTATGATGAGTTATGTATGAAGAGAGTTTTCAAGTGTGCGAGGGAAGATGATAAAAAGATCCATGAGTGTCAAACGCTCAAGCTTGGGGATGCCCCCATGCACCCCCAAGAAATATTCAAGGAGACTCAAGCGTCTAAGCTTGGGGGTGCCCCCGTGCATCCCCTTCTCCATCAACATTATCAGTTTGTCTTATTTCCACTATATTTTTATCACTTCATGTGTTATGTGTTATGCTTGGAGCGTCTTGCTTTTAGTTTTCTTTAGCTTTTCATAAGGAGTCGGAACTCAGGTTTCTTTATGTGGGAGAGAAACACGCTGCACTTCTACCTAGAACATAACATAGAATTTTCATGTCTATCTTTGCTGTGTGTGTTCTTTGTCTTTCAATAGCTACTATCATGCTTAGCTCTTAGTTTTCATGCTTATCTTTTTAAAGAGCTTTTGTTTAGTTGGTTGCTTGAACTCTCTTTAGTTATCATGCTTATCTTATTAAGAGAGTTTGCTTCCGTTGCATTGGTTGATATGTCTATGATAAAGATGCTATGTGCATAATGGTGCTTAGTAGTTCATGTTTTCTTATGGTTAGTCTCAAATAGCTGGGGGGTTCCCAATGTGTTATTGGAGTACCAACATGATTTCTTTGCCTATGATGTGGTATGGTTTAGTAATATCTTCCTTTGAGAATTTACTTTGATTGACTTGGCGTATGCTCACGCATATTTAAGACTGTAAAGAAAGTCTATCAAGCCTTGATGATCTTTTGTTTCTGAGTAGCGATATAACTTCCATGCCTGATTCAATATTGCTTTGTCGCTCTGCATGATTATGACCGTCATTGCTCTCTTAGTTGGTCGCTCCCAGTCTTTTGCTAACCTCCACCTGTACTAAGCGGACTGACTGCTTGTGCATCCAAATGCTTTTATACCAGTTATGCCATATGAGTCAACCATACCTTCCTACATGGTATTTACCTTCCATTCCTAACGGAGACTTGCATGTACCATCTCGAAATTATTCAAAGAAAAGCATTCCTATTTTGTGCCTCTGTTTTAAGTTCATGAGGAAGTAGTAGTTAATTCATGATATTTTTAAGTTGGACAAGCTTCACCCCGGGATTGCATGTATAATGTGCAAACCCATAATACGAGAAGGAACTGGCATTGAGTGTGCCCGGCTCAAAAATAATATAACAAACAAACCCTCCTTCACGCTTTGTTCATGAGAAATCAGAAAACTTTGGCAGTGATAAACAAAGGAGATTAAGAGGATGTGATCGTCCTCATTCGGGAGCCGTTCCTCGAAA
Source organism: Secale cereale (assembly GCA_902687465.1). Lineage (NCBI taxonomy): Eukaryota > Viridiplantae > Streptophyta > Magnoliopsida > Poales > Poaceae > Secale > Secale cereale. The sequence continues at coordinate 471,834,601 of LR738709.1, forward strand.
CTTGTCCATCTCAAGAAGTGATTGAGTTGTCTGCTAGCATTCGTTGACGGAACATGCATAATCTAAAAAAAATATTATTACCTCTGTTTTTAAAACCAAGAGCTCTGGTACATGTTTTGTCTTTGTTTCCGACTACGGGTTTTCAACCTTGCCAACAAAAGCCACGGTTCGAGAGTCTCCACCTTCTTTAAAAGCACCAACTACTGAGAGCATGATTGTCATTCTGAGTGTAATGTGCATTGTCCCAAAGTAGCATTGTCTTTTGCATGATTGTGATATCGTTTATTTTGAAATGATTGTATCTAGTCATCACTTAAACCTTGGAGGTGCCCCTGCATTTATGTTTTGCTTCACTAAAGGGGGCAAGCGAGATATCACTTTATCATATTTGCACACCATGCTCATTGCAAATCTATTTCATGTTTCAGTATCATATTGTAAAACTTTCAGTTCTTTGTGATTTTCTCATGAGGCAACTTAATTACTACATATTCATTGTCTTAGTAAGCTTTTGTCATATGACTATGAAAATTCCTATATGGTTAATAGCATGTCACCACAGAAATTATTCTTGTTATCATTTACCTACTCGAGGACGAGCAGGAATTAAGCTTGGGGATGTTGATACGTCCAAAACGTATCTATAATTTCTGCTTGCTCCATACCTCTTTTGGGTGATATTGCTATGTTATTTATACACTTCCATACACTTTTGATCATATTTGGACTAACCTATTAACTCAGTGCACCCCAGTGCCAGTTTCTGTTTTCGGCTGTTTTTGTATTTCAGGTTTTCCCATTACGAGAACTGCCAGAAAAATCCCGGAAAAATTATATAAAAAATCAGCGTTCCAGAAGCTTCCCGGCACCCGAAGTACAGCCGGAGGGGGGCCACCAAGGCTCCAGGCGCCCTGGTGGCGCGGCCCCCCTCCTGGCCGCGCCGGGGGGGCGCCTGGGCCCCCCGAGCCTCGTCTGATGCCCCCCTTTGGCATATATTTATATCGTGTCCCGAAACCCTCGAGACGGGAACCCTTTTTCGCGATCTCATCTCTGTTCCGCCGCCGCCGCGCTTCCAAGATCGGGAGCACCAGGAGAACTCTTCCCGGCACCCTGCCGGAGGGGAGGATCACCACCGGGAGCTTCTCCACCACCATGGACGCCTCCCGGATGAGTTGTGAGTAGTCTCCCTTGGACCATGGGTCCATGACCAGTAGCTATGTGATGTTCTCCTCCCGTTCTTGTGCTTCACTAATTAGTCCTCGTGAGCTGCCCTACATGATCGAGGCACATATGTAATCCTTATGTTGTTGCTATGATGAGTTTGCTGGGATCCGATGGATTGTGAGATTATGTTCAGATTGTGTTTGAGTAATATATTTGATTCACCTCTTTTATATTTATGTTCGTAAGTAAATCTTGCATGTTCTCCGTTGTTATTTATTGCTTTGGCCAAGTAGTAGGTAGTGACTCCAAGAGGGAACGTTATGCTTGATTGTGGGTTCATGCCCCTCGATGACTAGCTTGAGTGACAGAAACATGAGTCTAGGGGATGTGCTATTGCCACAAGGGGGAAAACAACGGTGCTTGTGCCCGCGGGTGCAAGGATTGTTTACTTTACGCAAAGTTCTTTTAATGCAGTTGTCTGTTGCTTTGAGTTTACACTATGGGTGGGACTCGCAACTTAATACCAGCGAGATGTTCTGGATAGATATCTCAAGGTGGATGATTAGTAGTAGATGCAGATGGATTTCGGTCTACTTGCCTTGGCGTACCGCCCATGCTTTGAACCTCTACCTTTCTTGCAACTTAGTCAGCATTGGTTTGCGCACATGGTCCTGTCAATTGCCCAGCTGTAATTCGTTTACCTCACATAGCTGTTTTATCGTCTTTTGGGAGAGAGACATCACTAGTGAACATCATGGGACTCCGGTCCATATTACCATCATTGATCACATCCGCTATTTACTTTCCGCTTTTTACTTACTATTGCAGCAATACCTATCACTATTATCACTTGCGTTTGATCCTTTGTAAAAGACAAGGCCGGAGGGATTGACAACCTCTCTGTACTCGTTGGGAGCAAAGTTATTTGTATCTGTGTGCAGGTCCATGTTGTTTGCTAATATCTGGCGCTGTTAGCAGTTGACACCTTCTTGTTGAAACTGGGAGTCTCAGGGAAATCGATCCTTGGTATCTTTGCCAAGGGAAAACTTCTGCTACACTGCATCTCAAACCTTCCACTTGGGGTAACCAACGAGGGGCGAGAAGCCATCAAGGTTCCCCATCTCCATGAGTAGCAAGTACACCTTTTTTGGTATTTCTTGTTCCATATTGATAACTAAAGATAGAGAACAACTGAGAACAGCAAATAAAATCTACTTAGTGATAAAGCTCAGGCTGGCAATGGGGATTACCCATGCGGGTATTGGACTTCCATCCCCGTCCCCACGACAGCCTTCCCATGCCCGTCCCCATCCCCATACCCGTCTGCGGGGATAAAAAGATCTCCATACCCATCCTCATCGGGTTTTTAATCCCCATGGGGAAACCCATAGATGCAATCAACAACAACCTTCGGTAGCATTTCAGTTGGAAAATTTTGAATTTCAACATAATAAACAATATGTTGTGGTTAGGTTAGGAATTTCTTTGGGATTTTTAGCAAAATGGGTGGGTTGGGTGAAATTTTGGGTGGGTAAGGGAGGGAATTACCTAGGGTCTAATGATTTTATATTCCACATGTAAGGCCTTCACGGGGAAAGAAGGTAACGGGCATGGGCAATTCTATCCCATCCCCATCCCCGTCTTGCGCGCTGGGTAAGGTATTTGACCCACCAGCTTCCCCGTGGGCATTAAAGCAAGCACATACCTATCCCCTAATAGAGTAATTACCCATGAGAACGTGGGTAACGGTTAACCATTGCCAGCTTGAGATAAAGCAAACAAGCACACACGAGAATATTCACCCCACGCTTGCTCCCCGGCAACGGCGCCAGAAAAAGGTATTGATAACCCACAAGTATAGGGGATCAATTGTAGCCTCTTTCGATAAGTAAGAGTGTCGAACCCAACGAGGAGCTAAAGTTAGAACAAATATTCCCTCAAGTTCTGTCGACCACCGATACAACTCTACGCACGCTTGACGTTCGCTTTACCTAGAACAAGTATAAAACTAGAAGTACTTTGTAGGTGTAACGTGATAGGTTTGCAAGAATATAAAGAGCACATAAATAAACACTAGGGGCTATTTAGGTAAAGCAGCAACAAAGTTAGTATAGCGAGTGTGGAAAAGTGGTGGTAGGAGTTGTGAAATTGTCCCTAAGCAATGTTGGGGAACGTAGTATTTCAAAATTTTCCTACGATCACGCAAGATCTATCTACTAGATGCATAGCAACGAGATGGGAGAGTGTGTCTACGTACCCTCGTAGACCGGAAGCGTAAGCATCTAGTGACGAGATTGATGTAGTCGAACTTCTTCGCGATCCGACCGATCAAGCACCGATTGTACGGAGCCTCCGCGTTCAGCACACGTTCAGCTTGATGCCGTCCCACGAGCTCTTGATCCAGTAGAACTTCGCGGGAGAGTTTCGTCAGCACGACGGTGTGGTGATGGAGATGATGAAGCTATCGGCACAGGGCTTCGCCTAAGCACTGCAACGGTGTGACTGAGGTGTGATTCTATGGAGAGGGGCACCACACACGGTTGGGAGAGATCAACTATTCAACTTGTGTGTCTATGGGGTGCCTTTACCTCCGTATATAAAGGAGTGGAGGAGGGGGAGGGCCGGCCCTCTCTATGGCGCACCCTAGGGGAGTCCTACTCCCACAGGGAGTAGGATTCCCTCTTTCCTAGTAGAACTAGGAGCCCTTCCAAGTACTAGGAGTATGAGAGAAGGAAAGGGAAAATAGAAGAGAAGGAAGGAGGTGGCGCAGCCCCTCCCCGTAGTCCAATTCGGACTAGGCCTTGGTGGGGGCGCAGCCTCCTCTCTCTCTTTCCCCTAAAGCCCAATAAGGCCCATATACTCCTCGGCGAATTCTCGTAACTCTCCGGTACTCTGAAAAATACACGAATCACTCTGAACCTTTCCGATGTCCGAATATAGTCGTCCAATATATCGATCTTTATGTCTTGACCATTTCGAGACTCCTCGTCATGTCCTCGATTTCATCTGGGACTCCGAACTACCTTCGGTACATCAAAACACATAAACTCATAATACCGATCGTCATCAAACGTTAAGGGTGCGGACCCTACGGGTTCGGGAACTATGTAGACATGACCGAGACTCATCTCCGGTCAATAACCAATAGCGGAACCTGGATGCTCATATTGGCTCCTACATATTCTACGAAGATCTTTATCAGTCAAACCGCATAACAACATACGTTGTTCCCTTTGTCATCGGTATGTTAGTTGCCCGATATTCGATCGTCGGTATCACCGTACCTAGTTAATCTCGTTACCGGCAAGTCTCTTTACTCGTTCCATAATACATCATCTCGTGAGTAACTCATTAGTCATTTGCTTGCAAGGTTTATTATGATGTGTATTACCGAGAGGGCCCGGAGATACCTCTCCGACACACGGAGTGACAAATCCTATTCTTGATCTATGCCAACGCCACGAATACCTTCGGAGACACCTGTAGAGCATCTTTATAATCACCCAGTTACGTTGTGATGTTTGATAGCACATAAGGTGTTCCTCCTGTACTCGGGAGTTGCCTAATCTCATAGTCATAGGAACATGTATAAGTCATGAAGAAAGCAATAACAGTAAAACTAAACAATCATAGTGCTAAGCTAACGGATGGATCTAGTCCATCACATCATTCTCCTAATGATGTGATCTCGTTGATCAAATGACAACTCATGTCTATGGTTAGAAAACATAACCATCTTTGATCAATGAGCTAGTCTAGTAGAGGCATACTAGGGACACTCTGTTTTGTCTATGTATTCACACATGTACTAAGTTTCCGGTTAATACAATTCTAGCATGAATAATAAACATTTATCATGATATAAGGAAATAACTAATAACTTTATTATTGCCTCTAGGGCATATTTCCTTGAGTCTCCCACTTGCACTAGAGTCAATAATCTAGTTCACAACTCCATGTGTTTTAATACCGATAGTTCACATCATTTATGTGAATAACACCCATAGTTCACATCTCCGTGTGACCAATACCCAAAGGGTTTACTAGAGTCAATAATCTAGTTCACATCGCTATGTGATTAACACCCAAGAGTAGTAAGGAGTGATCATGTTTTGCTTGTGAGAGAAGTTTAGTCAACGGGTCTCACACTTTCAAATCGGTTTGTATTTCGCAAATTTCTATGTCTACAATGCTCTGCATGGAGCTACTCTAGATAATTGCTCCCACTTCCAATATGCATCCAGATTGATACTTAGAGTCATCTGGATTAGTGTAAAGCTTGCATCAGTGTAACTCTTTAGGACGAACTCTTTATCCCCCCCATAATCGAGAAAACATTTCCTTAGTCATCTAGTAACTAAGGATAATTTTGACCGTTGTCCAGTGATCTACTCCTGGATCACTTTTGTACTTCCTTGCCAAACTCATGGTAAGGTACACAACAGGTTTGGTACACAACATGGCATACTTTATATAACCTATGGCTGAGGCATAGGGAATGACTTTCATTCTTTCTCTATCTTCTGCCGAGGTCGGGCTTTGAGTCTTACTCATCTTCATACCTTACAACTCAGGCAAGAACTCCTTCTCTGACTGATCCATTTTGAACTACTTCAAAAAACTTGTCAAGGTATGTACTCATTGAAAAAACTTATCAAGCGTCTCGATCTATCTCTAAAGATCTTGATGCTCAGTATGTAAGTAGCTTTACGGAGGTTTTTCTTTGAAAAAAACTCCTTTCAAACACTCCTTTATGCTTTCCAGAAAATTCTACATCATTTCTGATCGACAATATGTCATACACATATACTTATCAGAAAGGCTGTAGTGCTCCCACTCACTTTCTTGTAAATACAGGCTTCTCCAAAAGTCTATATAAAACCATATGCTTTGATCACCTCATCAAAGCGTATATTCCAACTCCCGGATGCTTGCACGAGTCCATAGATGGATCGCTGGAGCTTGCACACTTTGTTAGCACCTTTAGGATCGACAAAACCTTCTGGTTGCATCATATACAACTCCTCTTTAATAAGTCCATTAAAGAATGCAGTTTTGTTATCCATTTGCCAGATTTCATAAAATGCGGCAATTGCTAATATTATTCGGACAGACTTAAGCATCGCTACGGGTGAGAAAGTCTCATCGTAGTCAACTCCTGGAACTTGTCGAAAACCTTTCGCAACAACTCGATCTTTGTAGACAGTAACATTACTATCGGCGTCAGTCTTCCACTTGAAGATCCATTTTTTTCAATGGCTTGCCGATCATCGGGCAAGTCAACCAAAGTCCACACTTTGTTCTCATACATGGATCCCATCTCAAATTTTATGGCCTCAAGCCATTTTGCGAAATCTAGGCTCATCATCGCTTCCTCATAGTTCGTAGGTTCATCATGGTCTAGTAACATGACTTCCAGAACCGGGTTGTCGTACCACTCTGCCACGGAACATACTCTGGTTGATATGTGAAGTTTAGGAGTAACTTATTATGAAGTTTCATGATCATCATCATGAGCTTCCTCACTAATTGGTGTAGGAATCACTGGAACTAGTTTCTTTGATGTACAACTATCCAATTCGGGAGAAGGTACAATTACCTCATCAAGTTCCATTTTCCTCCCACTCACTTCTTTCGACAGAAGCTCCTTCTCTAGAAAGGATCCATTCTTAGCAACGAATATCTTGCCTTCGGATATGTGATAGAAGGTGTACCCAACAGTCTCTTTTGGGTATCCTATGAAGACACATTTCTCCGACTTGGTTTCGAGCTTATCAGGTTGAAGCTTTTTCATATAAGCATCGCAGCCCCAAACTTTAAGAAATGACAACTTTGGTTTCTTGCCAAACCATAGTTCATAAGGCATCGTCTCAACGGATTTTTAAATGGTTCCCTTATTAAACTTGAATGCAGCTGTCTCTAATGCACAACCCTAAACGATAGTGGTAAATTGGTAAGAGACATCATAGATCGCATCATATCTAATAAAGCACGGTTACGACGTTCGGACACACCATTACGTTGTGGTGTTCCGGGTGGCGTGAGTTGTGAAACTATTCCACATTGTTTCAAATGAAGACCAAACTTGTAACTCAAATACTCACCTCCACGATCAGATCGTAGGAACTTTATTTTCTTGTTACGATGATTCTCTACTTGACTCTGAAATTCTTTCAACTTTTCAAATGTTTCAGACTTGTGTTTCATTAAGTAGATATACCCATATCTGCTTAAATCATCAGTGAAGGTCAAAAAATAATGATACTCGCCGCGAGCCTTAACACTCATCGGTCCACATACATCATGATGTATGATTTCCAATAAATCAGTTGCTCGCTCCATTGTTCCGGAGAACGGAGTTTTAGTCATCTTGCCCATGAGGCATGGTTCGCAAGCACCAAGTGATTCATAATCAAGTGATTCCAAAGATCCATCATTATGGAGTTTCTTCGTGCGCTTTACACCAATATGACCTAAATGGCAGTGCCAAAAATAAGTTGCACTATCATTATTAACTTTGCATCTTTTGGCTTCAATATTATGAATATGTGTATCACTATGATCGAGATCCAATAAACTATTTTCATTATGTGTATGACCATCGAAGGCTTTATTCATGTAAACAGAATAAAATTTATTCTATGACTTTAAATGAATAACCGTATTGCAACAAACATGATCAAATCATATTCATGCTCAACGCAAATGCCAAATAACATTTATTTAGGTTCTACACTAATCCCGAAAGTATAGGGAGTGTGCGATGATGATCATATCAATCTTGGAACCACTTCCAACACACATCATCACTTCACCTTTAACTTGTCTCTGTTCATTCCGCAATTCTCGTTTCGAGTTACTTATTTTAGCAACCGAACCGATATCTGTCGGCGGGAATGACACCTATGGGATTACAAGAATCCCTACTACGGTTAGCGGGGCGCGGGGTTGAGAGAAGAGCGGATCAAACAGATAGAACACGGTTCGTTTATCCAGGTTCGGGCCGCGAGGATGCGTAAAACCCTACTCCTACTTTGGTGGATTGTATATTTGTGTTCTTCAGCTAGTTATGGGGCGTGAGGAGCTCCAAAAAGCCGAATCCCTCTCCTGGTCGCCTCGGGCCTCCTTTTATAGGGAAAAGGGGTTGCCACAGTGGCACATAGGAGGTGGAAAGGGTACAGTGATGCGAGGTTATCCCTCGCATTACATGACAAGGCGCATTTAATGCGTCTTGCTTAGGTGTCCTTGCTTTATCGGGGACAGGGGAGAGATCTGTCTTGTCCGTCGCCGCACCTTCTTGTGTCGACACGCGCCCTGGCCAGCGATGCCTGAGATGCCATGTAGGTAGGCAGGCAGCTGAGGTGGCGCAATGGTGGGTCTTCTTCGAAGATCTGCATGTCGCCACACAGGTGCCTGCCCAGCTGGTTGGGTCGGCATAAGGCGGTGGAAGTTTAGTCGGCGTGCGCCTGATGGTGGCCCTGCGGATGTCCTTGGCAAGGGCCTTGCCGGGGCCCTGGCAAGGGTCTTGCTGCGGCGCCTGCTGCCATCCCCGGCAAGGTGCTTGCCGGAGGTCTTGTGGTCTTCCTTTGCTGGGATCCCGCCAAGGGTCGTCGTCTTCTTAGTGCGTATCTGATCTTGAATGTCTTCACAAAGATCTGCATGCCACTACGGGGATGTCTCCTGAATCCTTGCCCTATGGGGGCAGCAGACTGAAGGGTGATTTTCTCCGTAGGCGTGGGGCGAGTTGCCGCGGCAAGGGTCTTGCCGGGGCTGCTAAAGCCGGCCCCGGCAAGGATCTTGCCGGGGGAGCCCGTCTCGTCCCTTGGCTCTTCGTGGTCTTGGCTTTAGTGTTGCTCCTGTTCCATCGAGCTTCGGTCTCACCCTCGCTCACCTCCCTTGCCTTTCTTGGTGTGGTGGTGCCCGCGGCTCAGACTGCCCGTGCATAGTTATAGGGATACAAAAAGTGTACCCCTCTTTTTGTACACCGACAATATCAAATACCCAGGGGTTGCTATGAACACTAGTAAAGTACATATCAATAATCTGTATATCAAATATACCTTTGTTCACTTTGCCATCGTTCTTATCCGCCAAGTATCTAGGGCAGTTCCACTTTCGGTGACCATTTTCTTTGCAGTAGAAGCACTTAGTTTCAGGCTAGAGTTTAGCTTTGGGTTTCTTCACGGGAGTGACAACTTGCTTGTCATTCTTTTTTAAGTTCCCTTTCTATCCTTTTGCCCTTTACTTGAAACAAGTGGTCTTGTTAACCATCAACACTTGATGCTCTTTCTTGATTTCTACCTTCGCCGATTTCAGCATCGCGAAGAGCTCGGGAATTACTTTCGTCATCCTATTATAGTTCATCACGAAGTTCTACTAACTTGGTGGTAGTGACTAGAGAACTTTGTCAGTTACTATCTTATCTGGAAGATTAACTCCCACTTGATTCAAGCAATTGTAGTACCCAGACAATCTGAGCACATGCTCACTCGTTGAGCTATTCTCCTCCATCTTGTAGGCAATGTACTGTCAGAGGTCTTACGCCTCTCAACACGGGCATGAGTATGAAATACTAATTTCAACTCTAGGAACATCTCATATGCTCCGTGGCATTCAAAACATTTTTAAGTCCCGGTTATAAGCCGTAAAGTATGGCGCACTAAACTATCAAGTAGTCATCATACCGAGCTTGTCAAACGTTCATAATGTCTACATCTGCTCCTACAATAGATATGTCACCTAGCGGTGCATCAAGGACATAATACTTCTGTGCAGCAATGAGGAAAATCCTCAGATCACGAAACAAGTCCGCGTCATTGCTACTAACATCTTTTAACTTAGTTTACTCTAGGAACATATCAAAAACATAGGGGAGCTATAACGCGAGCTATTCATCTACAACATAAGTTGCAAATACTATCCAGACTAAGTTCTTGATAAATTACATTTCAATTTAATCATATTACTAAAGAACTCACACTTAGATAGACATCCCTCTAGTCATCTAAATGATCACGTGATCCAAATCAACTAAACCATGTCCGATCATCACGTGAGATGGAGTAGTTTTCAATGGTGAACATCTTTTGTTGATCATATCTACTATATGATTCATGCTCGACCTTTCGGTCTCCAGTGTTCTGAGGCCATGTCTGTACATGCTAGGCTCGTCAAGTTTAACCCGAGTATTCTATGTATGCAAAACTGGCTTACACCCGTTGTATGTGAATGTAGAGCTTATCACAGCCGATCATCACGTGGTGTCTCGGCACGACGAACTTTCGCAACGGTGCATACTCAGGGAGAACACTTATACCTTGAAATTTAGTGAGAGATCATCTTATAATGCTACCGTCGATCTAAGCAAAAGAAGATGCATAAAAGATAAACATCACATGCAATCAATATAAGTCATATGATATGGCCATCATCATCGTGTGCCTTTGATCTCCATCTCCAAGGCATCATCATGATCACTATCATCACCGGCGCGACACCTTGATTTCCATCGTAGCATCGTTGTCGTCTCGCCAACTATTGCTTCCACGACTATCGCTACCGCTTAGTGATAAAGTAAAGCAATTACATAGCGATTGTATTTCATACAATAAAGCGACAACCATATGGCTCCTGGCAGTTGCCGATAACTTTACAAAACATGATCATCTCATACAATAACTTATAACATCATGTCTTGACCATATCACATCACAACATGCCCTGCAAAAACAAGTTAGACGTCCTATACTTTGTTGTTGCAAGTTTTACGCGGCTGCTACGGGCTTAGCAAGAACCGTTCTTACCTACGCATACAAAACCACAACGATATTTCGTCAAGTATGTGTTGTTTTAACCTTCACAAGGACCGGGTGTAGCCACACTTGATTCAACTAAAGTGAGAGAGAGAGACACCCGCCAGTCACCTTTAAGTAACGAGTGCTCATAACGGTGAAACCAGTCTCGCGTAAGCGTACGCGTAATGTCGGTCCGGGCTGCTTCATCTCACAATACCGCCGAACCAAAGTATGACATGCTGGTAAGCAGTATGACTAGTATCGTCCACAACTCACTTGTGTTCTACTCGTGCATATTATCTACGCATAGACCTGGCTCTGATACCACTGTTGCGGAACGTAGTATTTCAAAATTTTCCTACGATCACGCAAGATCTATCTACTTGATGCATAGCAACGAGAGGGGAGAGTGTGTCTACATACCCTCGTAGACCGGGAGCGGAAGCGTCTAGTGACGAGGTTGATGTAGTCGAACATCTTCGTGATCCGACCGATCAAGCACCGAACGTACGGAGCCTCCGCGTTCAACACACATTCAGCTTGATGACGTCCCACGAGCTCTTGATCTAGTAGAACTTCGCGGGAGAGTTTTGTCAGCACGAAGGCGTGGTGATGGAGATGATGAAGCTACCGGCGCAGGGCTTCGCCTAAGCACTGCAACGGTATGACCGAGGTGTGATTCTGTGGAGAGGGGCACTGCACACGGTTGGGAGAGATCAGCTAATCAACTTGTGTGTCTATGGGGTGCCTCTACCTCCGTATATAAAGGAGTGGAGGAGGGAGAGGGCCGGCCCTCTCTATGGCGCACCCTAGGGGAGTCCTACTCCCACCGGGAGTAGGATTCCACCTTTCCTAGTAGAACTAGGAGCCCTTCTAAGTACTAGGAGTAGGAGAGAAGGAAAGGGAAAAGAGAAGGGAAGGAAGGAGGTGGCGCAGCCCCTCCCCCTAGTCCAATTCAGACTAGGCCTTGGTGGGGGCGCAACCTCCTCTCTCTCTTTCCCCTAAAGCCCAATAAGGCCCATATACTCCCCGGCGAATTCCCGTAACTCTCCGGTACTCCGAAAAATACCCGAATCACTCTGAACCTTTCCGATGTTCGAATATATTCGTCCAATATATCGATCTTTACGTCTCGACCATTTTGAGACTACTCGTCATGTCATTGATTTCATCCGGGACTCCGAACTACCTTCAATACATCAAAACACATAAACTCATAATACTGATCATCATCAAACGTTAAGCGTGCGGACCCTACGAGTTCGAGAACTATGTAGACATGACCGAGACTCATCTCCGGTCAATAACCAATAGCGGAATCTGGATGCTCATATTGGCTCCTACATATTCTACGAAGATCTTTATCGGTCACACCGTATAACAACATACGTTGTTCCCTTTGTCATCGGTATGTTACTTGCCCGAGAATCGATCGTCGGTATCACCATACCTAGTTAATCTCGTTACTGGCAAGTCTCTTTACTCGTTCCGTAAGACGTCATCTCGTGACTAACTCATTAGTCATTTGCTTGCAAGGCTTATTATGATGTGTATTATCGAGAGGGCCCAGAGATACCTCTCCGACACTCGGAGTGACAAATCCTATTCTTGATCTATGCCAACACCACGAATACCTTCGGAGACACCTATAGAGCATCTTTATAATCACCCAGTTACGTTGTGACATTTGATAGCACACAAGGTGTTCCTCCGGTATTCGGGAGTTGCATAATCTCATGGTCATAGGAACATGCATAAGTCATGAAGAAAGCAATAGCAGTAAAACTAAACGATCATAGTGCTAAGCTAACGGATGGGTCTAGTCCATCTCATCATTCTCCTAATGATGTGATCTCGTTGATCAAATCACAACTCATGTCTATGGTTAGAAACATAACCATTTTTTATCAATGAGCTAGTTTACTAGAGGCATACTAGGGACACTCTGTTTTGTCTATGTATTCACACATGTACTAAGTTTCCGGTTAATACAATTCTAGCATGAATAATAAACATTTATCATGATATAAGGAAATAAATAATAACTTTATTATTGCCTCTAGGGCATATTTCCTTCAAGCAATTGACTACGTTACTAGACCTATAGCAAGTTTTATGTGGGAGAGGCCACTGCTAGCATGTCATCCCTCACTTGGAATTCTATGCACTTATGATTGGAACTATTGGCAAGCATCCGCAACTACTAACGTTAATTAAGGTAGAACCCAACCATAGCATTAAGATATATTAGTCCCCCTTCAATCCCGTATGCTTCAATTTCTATGCTAGGTTGAAGCCTCTGTCACTCTTGCCCTCCAATACATAGTCCTATCAACATACAACTAACCCTATGGTGTGATCCATGCGCGCGCTCATATGATGGGCACCAAAGGACATCAACATACCCACAAGCAAACTAAACCAATCATAGCAATTCACCAATTATCGACAGGACAACGAAAATCTACTCATGCATCATAGGATGGAAACACATCATTGGATAAAAATATGAAGCATAAAGCACCATGTTCAAGTAGAGGGTACAACGGGTTGCGGGAGAGTGGACTGCTGTAGATAGATGGGGGAAGATGATGAAGATGTTGGTGAAGATGATAGAGGTGTTGGTGTAGATCGTCGTCGCACGATGATGGCCCAAGCGCTGTTCCGGCGCCACCGGGATAGAGGGGGGAGAGAGAGCCCCCCTTCTTCTTATTCTTCCTTGACCTTCTTCCTGGATGGCAGAAGGGTTTCCCCTCTAGTCCTTGGCTTCCATGGCATGGGAGGGGCGAGAGCCCCTCCGAGATTGGATCTGTCTCTCTGTCTCTCTCTGTTTCTGCGTTCTCAGATTCTGTCCTTTCACCATTTCTTATATTCCCGGAGATCCGTAACTCCGATTGGGCTGAAATTTTAACACGATTTGTATCCGGATATCGGCTTTCTTGCGGCGAAAGAAGGGAACCAACCGCCTTATGGGTGGCCACGAGGGTCAGGGGCACGCCCCTTGCCTCGTGGACCCCTCGGGCATCATCTCGCGTTGATTCTTTTTCCCAAAAATCACATATAATCCAAAAACATTCTCCGTAAGTTTTTATACCGTTTGGACTCTGTTTGATATGGATTTTCTGCGAAACAAAAAACATGCAACAAACAGGAAATGGCACAAGGCACTGGATCAATATGTTAGTCCCAAAAATAGTATAAAAAGTTGCCAAAAGTATATGAAAGTTGTATAATATTGGCATGGAACAATAAAAAATTATAGATACGACGGAGATGTATCACTTTACAATTGGGATCAGTGTCAAGTTGGCATTTGGTAGGCATTGAAGTAGAATCCAGCTTGACATCAGTTAGATTGAATCTCTTGAGCATGTCTTGAGTATATTTGGCTTGGTTGATGAAGATTCCTTCTCTTCTTTGTTTGACTTTGAACCCAAGAAAGAACTTCAACTGTCCCATCATGGACATCTCAAATTCCACGATCATTAGTGTGGCAAACTCATCATTGAAAGCTTTGTTAGGAGAACGAAAGATAATATCATCAACATATAGTTGGCATACAAATAACTCGCCTTTGACCTTCTTAGTAAAAAAAAGTGGGGTCGATTTTCCCAATTTCAAACCCACGATCTTGCAACAACTCGGTAAGGTGCTCATACCACGAACGTGGGGCTTGTTTAAGGCCATAGAGCGCCTTATCGAGTTGATACACATGATTGGGGAACTTAGGATCCTCAAACCCTGGGGGGGTTGTTTGACATACACCAACTCGTTAAGAGGACCATTAAGAAAAGCACTCTTCACATCCATTTGTTGCAACTTAAAGTTGTGATGAGAAGCATAGGCAAGCAACAAATGAATAGATTCAAGGTGAGGAACGGGGGCAAAGGTTTCATCGTAGCCGATACCCTTGACTTGGGAGTAGCCTTGTGCCACCTATCGAGCCTTATTTCGAATGACAATCCCGTGAGCATCTTGCTTGTTCTTGAAGATCCATTTGGTTCCAATGACATTATGGTTCTCCTCCGGCCTTGGCACCAATCGCCACCCTTTGTTGCGTTCGAAGTTGTTGAGTTCTTCATGCATGGCATTGAGCCAATCCGGATCATTGAGCGCCTCATAGACCTTTTCGGGTTCAACACAAGAAACAAACACATGATGTGCACAATAGTTTTCCAATTGTCTACGGATGCTTACCCCCTTTGTTATGCTTCAAAGTATATTCTCCATGTGGTGCTCTCTAGATGCATGCTTGGAAGCAACCTTGGCAGCACGACGCTCCAATTGCTCCTCAAGAGAGAGTTGAGGGATGATAACATGATCGTCATGAGAGCGTCCTCATGAGCATGTTCTTGATCTTGAGCTTGCCCTTGATCTTGAACTTGCTCGGGGGAAGGAACTTGGCCTTGTGCATCATTTGGTGGATCATCACCATCTCACATTTGATCTTGCACTTGGCCTTGTTCATTGGTTTGAGGGCCTTCACTTTGTTCTTCGGAAGCGTGTGGGTCTTGGGTTGGTGACGGTTTGTAACGCCCCAAATGTAACACTTTCCTATAATGGCAATAAAGCTTCCTCTTTGATCCTTGTCATTATCCTTGGGGGTCCTTCTCTTTTATTTTATTTGCATTGCATACCTTTTATTATTATTTTTGCATCCTTGCAATGCTCATTATCATATCATCATGGCATCATAGTCTAATTTCTCTTGTGCATTGTGAGACCTTGTGTTGTGTTGTTGTGGGTGGGTTCAAGCTATCCTAGCTAAAACCCTACCCCTCTCCCTCTTCTTCTTCTTCTTCTTCTTCTTCTTCTTCTTCTTCTTCTTCTTCTTCTTCTTCTTCTTCTTCTTCTTCTTCTTCTTCTTCTTCTTCTTCTTCTTCTTCTTCTTCTTCTTCTTCTTCTTCTTCTTCTTCTTCTTCTTCTTCTTCTTCTTCTTCTTCTTCTTCTTCTTATTCTCCTTCTTTCTTCTAGCCTCTTCTTTGATCTATTTTGCAAGCCACCTAGCAAGTGCCATAGTGGTCCTTCCTTCTCCTTTAAATCTTGCACTATGTGAGCAACCTCTCAACCAAATGTCATCTCTTTTGAATATGATTTGGTTGGGTTTTCAAATATCAAGAGTTTGGCCTATATTCAAACTCCTTTTATTTTTCTGCCTCTAAAAAATGTCCAAGTCATTTTATTTAAATAGAGCATATTTCACTGAGCTTAGGGGTATTTTTCTTTTCCCCTAGTTATTCTTCTTTATTTCTGTGCATTCTTTTCTTTTCTGCCTGAAGAAATAAAAAGAAAAGAAGAGACAGCAGCAGCCTGCAGCACCACCTGGGCCTCCTCCTTCTCTCTCTCTCCCCTGGCCCATCTCCTCTCCAGCGCAGCGCAGCCCAGCACCGCAGGCCCAGCCAGAGCCGCACAGTCGCGCCGTAGCCACTCCGAGTGCGAGGCCCCACCAGTCAGCGACACATCCCCCTCGCCTCCGTCTTCCTCCGTCAGAAAAGCAGAGCACGCCGCGCTCACCGTCGCGTCGTCAGCTCACGGACGTCGAGGCCGTGCGCTGAGCCCCGCTTTAAACCCAAATCGTGTCCACCACTCCTCTCTAGGTCTTCCCTTTCCCCTCTCGCCGTCTGGAGAGATGGGATCCCCCAGATCCGCCGCCACCATCACCGCCCGAGCGCATCTGAGAGCAACCCCGCGTCGCCGGCGAGCTCCGCATCGTCCTCGGCCTCGCCAAAGTTGTCCAGCTTCTTCCATGACGTCCTCTTCTTCCACTACGTCAACCACGCGGACCCGAGCGCCTCTCCGTCGAGCTCTTCTTCCTCTTCTTCCTCTACGGTGGCCGGAGGTGTTCGAGACACGCCGCCGCCGACTCCGTCCACGCCAGGGCCAGCCGAGCACACCGCCGTGCTTGTGGTGAGCTCCTCTCTCTGCCCGAGCCCTTTTCCCCTTTCTGTGCATGCTCTAGGCCGTAGTTCCACGAGCGCCCGATCGTGCCGCCGTCGGACCTCGTCGGCGGCGAGTGCTCCGACCTCTCTAGCCCTCGCTATGGTGCCCGTTAGCTTCGCCTAGATGCGTAGAACCTCTCTGTGCAGTCGCCGTGCCACCTAGGGCCCTGCTTCGCCTCGCCGTCGTTCCGTCGCCGCCATGCTGTAATTGCTCGCCGCCGGCGCTGGAGTGCCCCGTAGTTGCTGCTAGTAGGTTGGTTGGATGCGGGACTCCTCCTGCTCCCTCTCGCACACCTCCGCCGTGCCTAATGGTCGCCGGAGTGGCTCCGACGAGCAGCTCCGACGAGGGCCAGTGTTTTCCCCTGTTCTGTTGTTGTGTTATATTCTTCATATATGCTGCTTCCTTTCTGTCAAGTTCGATGCAGTGGCGTAGTGGTGTGTCTCCGTCAGTTTCGTCAGAAAGGCGCGGGTTCGATCCCTCGCGGGCGTAGTGGAGTTTCCGCCCCATTTTTAGTTTTCGCTTGAGGCTGACAGGTAGGCCCCACCTACCAGCCTCACAGCTCCAACGCCAGCCCCCGCGCGCACCCACTCGCCAGCTCAGCTCCGCGTGGCCCCCCTTATCAGTGTCTGAGACTAGCTGGGCCTGGGTCAATTTAGACCTGGCGCTTATTCTGTTTTATTTTCTTTTTTCTATTTTTCTTTTTCTTTTCTATTTTTCTGTTTTAATTTATATCTGCATATTTATGCTTCATATGAAAATGAGCCCAATATAAAAGTGCTTAGAATTTTGTGTAATTTATGAAAATGTAACTTGCTGCCATGTTTAAAAACATTTAAATGTTGTTTGAATTTAAATTTGATTTAAATATGCTCAAACTTGCAAAATTCATAACTAATTCTCTACAATTCCAAATTTAACAAACTTTATATGCATTTGGGGTCGAAAAATGTGTATAATATTTTGGTGTTGTTGTTTAGCATGTTTGACAACTCCTTCATAGAAGTATTTCAAATCTGTCCCAAATGCAAATAAAAGGAATATGGGATTTTCTGAATATTGTTGTATTTAATTCCAGCCCATTTAAACTTGCTAGCATTTGGGTTACATCAGAGTCTGACTACGGACGAAGATCCAAATGAAAGATACCAAAATAAATAACACAAGGTCCCGATCATAACATCCTAGTAAGAGCCCTACTGATACTCTGGATAAGACACATAGTATCGCCCACGTTCTTCGTCGAACTCCGAGTACAACTCTGAACCACCAGCTGTGTAGTTCATCATAGTACCTGCATCTGGTGTTGTGTAGAATCTGTGAGCCACGGAGGACTCAGCAATCCCGTTCCCGGGTAGCAAAACTATCTAAGCCTTGGGTGTGGAACAAGGCTGAAGAACAAGGTTGCAACTGCACTAGCACTAGCTTACGGATTGAGAGCGAGAAGAGAAGTGCCAACGATCGCCAAAGTGATCATGAAGTGATCCTATCTAAGCACGTCAAACATAACCCCACCGTGTTCACTTCCCGAACCCCTTCGGAAAGCGACCATCACGGTTACTCACGCTGGTAGTGTATTATGAACATAGTGTCAAGTTTTCTACAACTGGATATTAACAAATTCCCATCTGCCACATAACCGCGGGCACGGATTTCGAAAGATCAAAACCCTGCAGGGGTGTCCCAACTTAGCCCATCACAAGCTCACGATCTGCGGAGTCGCAACTCCAAGGTGGGAAGACCCGAGTATTCTCGGAATCCCGTGCTCAAGATATTCTGACTAAGGTAAAACTAATCCAGCAAGTCCTCCCGGCGTGCCAACACCCTGCTAGTAGCCGCGCGTATCTCGTCTTAGGCCACGTCCGGATGGGCGATGCTACAGGTTTTTACCAGCCCTCGGGTTTCCCCAAGGTGGTCCCGCAGGCTCCCCAGTTTGGACCAACACTCATATGGAGCACTGGCCCGGGTTGTTGATTAAGAAAAGGGTTTATAACTCCCTATGCAAGTTTTAGTTATTAGGCAAATGTAAAACCAATGTTGGGACTTGCTGGAAAAGCTTTAGCGCTAAGCGGGTTATCGAGGGGGGCGCATAAACCCCAATCGTGTTAGGGACGCAAAATCAAGGAACATAACACCGGTTTAACGGTTCCTAGGGAGGCATGAGTGGAACAAAACACCAAGCAAAGCCTTAGCCTTCCACCCATTGCCAAGTATATAGATGATTTAGTTAAACAGTTTTTATAGTGTGATATCCCAACAATAACTTCAACATGAAGCAAGAATCTTTGAATCTTCTCATGCAACTAACAATGCTATAAGAGGGGCTGAGCAATGCTTACGTAGCCAATCAAAGGTTTGCTAGGTTGGGTGGTTAGAGAGATTCATGGCTACAAATAGGAGGCTGACAAACAGACATAGGCATCGAGGCAATAAGCTAAAGAGCGAGACATCTAGCAATAGGCAAAGATAGTAATGATATCTGGGTCAGGTCATCCTGCATGTTGAATCCTCGGAGGGAACATAATCTTGCTCCTCACACTCAACCTCGGTAGAAACCTCGTTCTCAGTATCTTCACTAGGCTCTAACCAAATACAACAATGCACAACAGAACAAAATCAATCAACATGCAGTGCTCAATCACATGATGCATGAACATGAAGCATGTGAACATGGAAAGACATGATGCATGGCCTAGGGTCACAAGAATGCAATAACATCAACAACAAACAAGATCAACCACACATGTGAAACAAGTGAAGCAACAACTTAGCAAGTATATGTAGATTATCAAACAAGCAACCAACATGTTTTAAAGAGGTTGGTTAACATGGCAAGGGTGAAACTAACATAACAGCAACATGCTAGCAAGTTTAAATGGGCTGGAATTAAATACAACAATATCCAGAAAATCCCATATTCCTTTTATTTGCATTTGGGACAGATTTGAAATACTTCTGTGATGGAGTTGTCAAACATGCTAAACAACAGCACCAAAATATTATACACATTTTTTACCCCAAATGCATATAAAGTTTGTTAAATTTGGAATTGTAGAGAATTAGTTATGAATTTTGCAAGTTTGAGCATATTTAAATCAAATTTAAATTCAAACCGCATTTAAATGTTTTTAAACATGGCAGCAAGTTACATTTCATAAACTACACAAAATTCTAAGCACTTTTCATATTGGGCTCTTTTTCATATGAAGCATAAATATGCAGATATTAATTAAAACAAAAAAACAGAAAAGAAAAAGAAAAGCAGAAAAAGAAAATAAAACAGAATAAGCGCCAGGTCTAAATTGACCCAGGCCCAGCTAGTCTCAAACACTAATAAGGGGGGCCACGCGGAGCTGAGCTGGCGAGTGGGTGCACGCGGGGGCTGGCGTTGGAGCTGTGAGGCTGGCAGGTTGGGCCTACCTGTCAGCCTCAAGCGAAAACTAAAACTGGGGCGGAAACTCCACTACGCCCGCGAGGGATCGAACCCGCGCTGTCGTGGAATTAACACGTCAGATGTCCGGATTAACGGACTTAGTCGTGAGGCCGCGCATCTATGTAGTAGCTTGAGAGGGGTTGAGCGGAATCGAGAGACGCAACGCAAGACACGGATTTAGACAGCTTCGGGCCCCGGGAAACATCATCCGGTAATAACCCTACATGCTGTTTGAGGCTAGGTCTCATTATGATCCTCGTGGCGTCGCCGATAAACCGGCTCTTTATGTCTAACCCTAGAAACTTGTCTAAACTTCTCCTCTAAAACTTGTCCTGTCTAACTTGTCCTCTTTGGGGAGCCCTGCCCCTCCTTATATATGT
This sequence comes from Secale cereale, assembly GCA_902687465.1. Taxonomy (NCBI): domain Eukaryota; kingdom Viridiplantae; phylum Streptophyta; class Magnoliopsida; order Poales; family Poaceae; genus Secale; species Secale cereale. Next base: position 471,855,309 of record LR738709.1, read on the forward strand.
TGAAGGGGCGGGTTACATGACTAGTCCTAGTAGGACTAGGATTGATCTATTACAAGGAGTCCTAATCTTGCTTCCTTTATAGGAGAATATTCCTTATGTCTTCTTCATAAACCGGCCCATTATAACATGAACCGGCCTTCTGGGCCTTGGGCCTTGTCATCCGTGATCCGCCAGCCGGGTTACAAATAAATTGCCAAGTCCGGCCGGGTTATATTTCCGGCCGGTTCATACCGCGGGGTATATCCCCGACATTAGCCCCTAGTTTAGCTTGGATTTATCCATGGTAAACTTATGCTGCAAAATAACCACAAGAACAAATTTGATAGGTTGTGCTCCGGGTTAAGAATTCTTGTAAACCGGCATCTGACCATCCTTAAGTCCTTGTCCTTTCCTTCTTCTAGAAAATCTGGGTCAGTATACCAGCTACATAATCAACTTGCCGGTTTATGATTGCAAAAATTGTCGGGTTATAAAAACTGATGATCCCGGGTCATGTCTGTTTATGGACACCGGGTTATGATTGTTGCCAACGCCGGGTCACTCAATTAATCTTCCAAACTTACCCAAAACTGAGAATTTGAAGATGTTCCTCCTTTATATGCATATTACCTGTAGCCCCCAAGTGCCGGGTCATTATGTAATAATGAACAGGGACTTTGTATATACTTCTTTGAAAATAGCATTGTATAATCTTGAAGAAATCCGGTTTGTTCATCCCAATCACTATGAAATCCGGTATGTAGCCCCCAAGTGCCGGGTTATTATGCTATAATGAGCAGGGACTTTGTAGATAGAATCATTAAAAATAACATTATATAATGTAACTTCCATCGTGGGGTTTGAACCCACGTCCACAAGGTTAAGAGCTTTGTGCTTTACCAACTGAGCAGTGGATCCTTCAATATAATGGATTAATACTTGTGTACCTTGAATTGTTGACAGGAGCGATTGGTAGCCCCCAAGGGTCGGCTCATTACGATGTGATGAGTCGGGTCTTCAATAAGGTGAGCAAAAAATGACTTTGCATTAGCCCCCAAGTGTCATGGTGCATGCTTGCAGCGACATGAGACTTGTGTATTTGATGTAATCTTAATTTTGGATAATGTAGCCCCCAAGTGCCGGGTTGTAAGCCTGCGGCAACTCGGGACTATTCCTTTGTAGAATAAATCACTTCCATCGATGAAATAATATCCATTGCGCTTAAAGCGACTTTGAAAAACCTCAATCATAATATTGATAACCATAATAAGAATCCAGCCATGTTGGCTATTGAAGAATATAATCCGGTTTGAAGACCGGTTCCAGTGATGTTTGATCACAATCAGGCCGGGTTAATAAACACCGGTCATTATTTTGTCTCATACTGGCGACTTATAGTCAAAGCCAGGCCGGTTTAATAAACACCGGTCATTATAACTGATCATATACTGCCAATATGTATTTAAAAATAAAATACTTCATACCTGTGATTAAGTATGCTTGATATCCTTAATCCGGCGAACATTGTTGTTTCTGAGGAAGCTCTTGGCTCCGTTGGGGCGCACCCAATTATTTCGGGTTTGATAGAAGCTACCGGTTTATATCATGCTGGAGCTCTTTCCAGACTTTTGAAAATATGTGGTCAACTCTGGAGTTGTCCCACTCCGGATCAAAGAACCATAAAACATAAATACCAGAAATGCAAGTTTGCAAATAAAATCATGTAGTCGAGGCTTTTTATGAGCTGCCAGGCTCAAAGCAAGGTTCAGCCAATCACTGGATGCGGGTACCATCCAGAGGGCCTTATGGATGCGGGTACCATCCATAGGAACCGGATATAACCAACAGGGGTTAAGCTAGGACTCGGGTACAATCCTGCCCCCTGCTGGCCATATAAAACTTTAGCCAATCACTGGATGCGGGTACCATCCAGAGGGCCTTTATGGTTCGGGTACAACCATAGGAAAACTTAGCCAATCACTGGATGCGGGTAC
>LR738709.1:471857396-471934304 GCA_902687465.1 Secale cereale
AGGGCCTTTATGGTTCGGGTACAACCATAGGAAAAACTTAGCCAATCACTGGATGCGGGTACCCTCCAGAGGGCCTTTATGGTTCGGGTACAACCATAGGAAAAACTTAGCCAATCACTGGATGCGGGTACCATCCAGAGGGCCTTATGCCATGTCCTCTTTGGTTCGGATACGACTTATGTTTGAACAGGAATCCCTTCAGTGATCACAGCGGCAGAGTACATATATGTGGGAGTTGCCCTGCACAACCAGATAGACTGATCAAAGCATCTTATTTTCTTAATGAAAAATGATATATAACAAGAGAAATAATATTGTAGATGGATATCACCTGAGTGAATTTGAACCGGTATGTTGAATAGACCGGATCACGGGGTAGACAGTAAAACGACCGCATCATCAGTGGCAGCACAAATATATGAATCGGTCGTAGTTTGTAAATCGGTGGAGATGAGCCAGTCGTCCTCCGTGTTGTAAACCGGTGCGGATGCGTGAACCAGCCGTCTGATTTGCTTGAAGAATAGATGGGTCGGCTGGCGCCGACAGGCTAGTCGCCCTCCTCGTGGTAAACCGGCGTGGTTGTGAAAGACGGCCACAGCGTTGTAAACCGGCGCGGTCGCAAGAGACGGCCACGGCGCTATAAACCGGTGCGGGAGTCCGTTGAGTAACGGCGATCGCTTGTGCCTAATGATGTTTGGCGTGCCTCCACCCCCATGGTATAATACCATTTTATAATGAATAATATTCCTGCATATAGAATACAGTCAGGCGAGGAATTTTTGCTCGGATGAATTAATATGTATTAAAAATAAATAGGATAGATACTACCTGATTCGCCTGGAGAACATATGAGTCGGCAGCGGCATTGTAAGCCGGCGCGTGTGGGTGAGTTAATCGTAAGCGCGGACAGCGTCGTGTTAATGTGGACCGGATCGTAAAAACGGCGGCGTGCGTTCGTCCATTGGCGAGGGAGTCGGTCGTGGTGTTGGAGGCCAGCGCGCGTGGGCGCGGGCAGACCAGCCGGCCGGCGCATTGATGTAAACCGGATCGCAACACGCCTGCTCATGAAGCCGCGACATACCTTGACGATGACCGGCTGCCTCTTTTAATAGTCGCCCTGTGTAAAAAAATATTACATGCGAGAGTAATTGTTGTCGGATGAATTAATATGTGCTGATAAAATATATATAGGAAAAATATCACCTGGTATTTTTCGTTGGATCCGAAGCGACCGAAGATGGAAAAGGATATAATTCGGGCTACTAGTATTCAACTAGTACTCACGTGAGCCTGTTCATGGAGGATTTGATGAACCGTGGTAGTTTGCATGTATGTTGATCGATCTGATCCACAGTAGTTGTTTTTGTTCATCAACTTCGGCGGAGGTGCGCCGCGGCAGCGAGGCAAGCCGGCGGAGGCAGGATTGCAGCCGAACAGTAGTTGGAGGCGCACCCGGTCATCGCGGCTCCAAGACGAAATCGCGGCTCCAAGACGAAAACGGAGGCAGAAAACAAATCCGTGGCAGAAAACAAGTCTGTAACTCCCCAATTCCTCTTTCTTTAGGAGTCAGCCAACAAGAAGGCACACAGGAGCGTAGCAACTTCAGAAGCAAGATCAAGCAGGGGTGACTTGAAGACTCATCGGCGGACGCGGCTCGCAGACCACAGAAAAGCGGCCAAGGCAGATCGACCGGCTCAAAGCAGGGTGACGCCAGAAACAGCATTGCAGATCCAGACCCAATCGGGCGCAGGTAGGCGCAAAAATGGAGAGATGGCGTTCCAGAGCCAGCGGCATATACTAACACGACGGCGCAAGCCAGAGCAGGGGCACCGAATCGGACCGGGTTACTAGCAGCAGAAGGCGGGCTCAGCGCCGGTAGATGCAGGGTGACGAGGCCGGGTCACAGCCGTCCGGCCGCTCAACAGCAGCAGCGAGGTGAAGCTCGGCAGTTGAAGGCGTGCCGGCGAGCCCCGGCCTCGGTAGAGGCAGAGAACAGTCACGCTGACGAGGCAAGGGCCGCGACGTGTCAGCGCTGGTCAGGAACAGTCGTGATCATTACGGCTTGTTGCATAAACATCCAAGGATAAACCGGAGTATGTCCCCTCCTTTGTCGTGGATCACTTTCCCTTCCATATTTTCTTTAAACAATCTATACTGGTTTGACTTGGAGTACTAGTAGTAGACTAGTATTGATTACCAATTAGCTTGATACACTTTGCTTTGATGAAAAACTCAAGCAGCAAACTCAAGCGGCGGTTCTGATGCGGCAGCTGCAAGGCCCCGACAACTTGAAGCGGGGGAAAAGGCGAGCGACGCAGGCGGCAGGCCAGTGCAGATGGGACGGGTCACGAGCAGAGTCTGAGCCTGCCCATCGTCCGTATCCGGGTCGTGGCCGCTCTGGAATTTTTTTTCTTTTTTGTTTGAGGCGTAATCCAACCAGCAGATGATCGTTTGCCTTGTATATACACATTGCCTCACGTAGGAAATCGGCAAGTCCTTCTGATTTGAACATGTAGCATGGATCCAATCTTCTCTTCAATTCTTCTTCATCTGATTAACCACGAGCTTCTCTATCCCAAAGAGTACGCCCTCCAAGAACTCAACACCACCGTGCGCAGGCCCCACGGTGGGCGCCAACTGTCGTGGAATTAACACGTCAGATGTCCGGATTAACGGACTTAGTCGTGAGGCCGCGCATCTATGTAGTAGCTTGAGAGGGGTTGAGCGGAATCGAGAGACGCAACGCAAGACACGGATTTAGACAGCTTCGGGCCCCAGGAAACATCATCCGGTAATAACCCTACGTGCTGTTTGAGGCTAGGTCTCATTATGATCCTCGTGGCATCGCCGATAAACCGGCTCTTTATGTCTAACCCTAGAAACTTGTCTAAACTTCTCCTCTAAAACTTGTCCTGTCTAACTTGTCCTCTTTGGGGAGCCCTGCCCCTCCTTATATATGTTGAAGGGGCGGGTTACATGACTAGTCCTAGTAGGACTAGGATTGATCTATTACAAGGAGTCCTAATCTTGCTTCCTTTATAGAAGAATATTCCTTATGTCTTCTTCATAAACCGGCCCATTATAACATGAACCGGCCTTCTGGGCCTTGGGCCTTGTCACCCGTGATCCGCCAGCCGAGTTACAAATAAATTGCCAAGTCCGGCCGGGTTATATTTCCGGCCAGTTCATACCGCGGGGTATATCCCCGACACGCGCCTTTCTGACGAAACTGACGGAGACACACCACTACGCCACTGCATCGAACTTAACAGAAAGGAAGCAGCATATATGAAGAATATAACGCAACAGCAGAACAGGGGAAAACACTGGCCCTCGTCGGAGCCGCTCCGGCGACCATTAGGCATGGCGGAGGTGTGCGAGAGGGAGCAGGAGGAGTCCCGCATCCAACCAACCTACTAGCAGCAACTACGGGGCACTCCAGCGCCGGCGACGAGCAATTACAGCATGGCGGCGACGGAACGACGGCGAGGCGAAGCAGGGCCCTAGGCGGCACGGCGGCTGCACGGAGAGGTTCTACGCATCTAGGCGAAGCTAATGGGCACCACAGCGAGGGCTAGAGAGGTCGGAGCACTCGCCGGCGACGAGGTCCGACGGCGGCACGATCGGGCGCTCGTGGAACTACGGCCTAGAGCATGCGCAGAAAGGGGAAAAGGGCTCGGGCAGAGAGAGGAGCTCACTACAAGCACGGCGGTGTGCTCGGCTGGCCCTGGCGTGGACGGAGTCGGCGGCGGCGTGTCTCGAACACCTCCGGCCACCGTAGAGGAAGAAGAGGAAGAAGAGCTCGACGGAGAGGCGCTCGGGTCCGCGTGGTTGACGTAGTGGAAGAAGAAGACGTCGTGGAAGAAGCTGGAAAACTTTGGCGAGGCCGAGGACGACGCGGAGCTCGCCGGCGACGCAAGGTTGCTCTCAGATGCGCTCGGGCGGTGATGGTGGCGGCGGATCTGGGGGATCCCATCTCTCCAGACGGCGAGTGGGGAAAGGGAACACCTAAATAGGAGTGGTGGACACGATTTGGGTTTTAAAATGGGGCTCGACGCACAGCCTCGACGTCCGTGAGCTGACGACGCGAAGGTGAGCGCGGCGTTCTCTGCTTTTCTGACGGAGGAAGACGGAGGCGAGGGGGGTGTGTCGCTGACTGGTGGGGCCTCGCACTCGGAGTGGCTACGGCGCGACTGTGCGGTTCTGGCTGGGCCTGCGGTGCTGGGCTGCACTGCGCTGGAGAGGAGATGGGCCAGGTGAGAGAGAGAGAAGGAGGAGGCCTAGGTGGTGCTGCAGGCTGCTGCTGTCTCTTCTTTTCTTTTTATTTCTTCGGGCAGAAAAGAAAAGAATGCACAGAAATAAAGAAGAATAACTAGGGGAAAAGAAAAATACCCCTAAGCTCAGTGAAATATGCTCTATTTAAATAAAATGACTTGGACATTTTTTAGAGACAGAAAAATAAAAGGTGTTTGAATATAGGCCAAACTCTTGATATTTTAAAACCCAACCAAATCATATTCAAAAGAGATGACATTTGGTGGAGAGGTTGCTCACATAGTGCAAGATTTAAAGGAGAAGGAAGGACAACTATGGCACTTGCTAGGTGGCTTGCAAAATAGATCAAAGAAGAGGCCAGAAGAAAGAAGGAGAATAATAATAATAATAATAATAATAATAATAATAATAATAATAATAATAATAATAATAATAATAATAATAATAATAATAATAAGAAGAAGAAGAAGAAGAAGAAAAAGAAGAAGAAGAAGAGGGAGAGGGGTAGGGTTTTAGCTAGGATAGCTTGAACCCACCCACAACAACACAACACAAGGTTTCACAATGCACAAGAGAAATTAGACTATGATGCATGATGATATGATGATGAGCATTGCAAGGATGCATTAATAATAATAAAAGGTATGCAATGCAAATAAAATAACAGAGAAGGACCCCCAAGGATAATGACAAGGATCAAAGAGGAAGCTTTATTGCCATTATAGGAAAGTGTTACATTTGGGGCATTACATGGTTCCACTTGAGTAGAACATTGTCCTTCTCCTTTGGCCATAAGTGGTTCCTCGATGGGTAGGATATGACCAAAACCCATTCTTCTTATGGCTTGGGGAGAAATTTCATCACCTACATCACAAGTACCACTTTGATCCACTTGGGAGCCATTATTCTCTTCAAACTCCATGTTACACGTCTCCTCAATAAGTCCAGTGCACTTATTGAGGACATGGTAAGCATGAGAGTTTGTAGCATAACTAACAAATAAGCCCTCATGAGCTCTAGCCTCAAATTTAGAAAAACAAACACCCTTTTTGAAAATGAAACACTTACAACCGAACACCTGGAAGTACTTGAGGTTGTGCTTGTTGCCGCTAAGTATCTCATATGGAGTCTTGTTCAAGTCTTTGCGGAGATAGAGCTGATTGGATGCATGACAAGCGATGTTTATGGCTTCGGCCCAAAAATTGTACGGAGAGTTGAACTCCGCCATCATGGTCCTTACCGCGTCCAGCAAGTTCTGGTTCTTCCTCTCCACCACACCATTTTGTTGAGGGTTATAAGGTGCGGCATATTGATGCTTGATCCCCTCATCACTAAGAAACTCATCGAAGGTGTAGTTCTTGAACTCGGTGCCGTTGTCACTTCTTATCATCGAAATCTTTGCATCATGATGACGTTGAGCTTAATTTGCAAAGTTGATGATGGTTTGTTGGGTCTCACTCTTCCTCTTGAAGAAATATACCCAAGTATATCTTGAATAATCATCCACAATCACCAAGAAATACTTTCTACCCCCAAGACTATCAAAGGATGGAGGCCCAAATAGTTCTGTGTGAAGGAGCTCCAAAGGCCTCGTTGAGTAGATGACAGTAGTGGGAGGGTGAGCCTTCTCATGAAGCTTTCCTTCGACACAAGCACTGCAAGCATGACCTTTGTCAAAACTAACATTTGTTAGTCCATGGACATGGTCCCCCTTGAGAAGACTTTGCAAAGATCTCATATTGACGTGGGCTAAATGGCGATGCCAAAGCCACCCCACGTCAACTTTAGCCATTAGGCATGTCGCGGTCTTAGTGGGTTGCTCCGAGAAGTTAACCACATAGAGACCATTCTCAACAATCCCAACAAAGGCTACTTTAAGAGTCTTGCTCCACAAGAGGGCCATAGAATCAATATCAAAGAAAGTAGCAAAACCCATGAGTGCAAGTTGACAAAATGGAAAGTAAATTGTATGCAAGGGACTCAACAAGGATGACTTTCTCGATCGTGAGATTATGAGAAATGACAACCTTGCCAAGACCGAAAACCTTAGAAGATGATGCATCACCCCAGTCGACATTGGTGGGCATAGATGAGACTTTGCGCACGTCCACCATCAAGTATTTGCTTCCAGTCATATGATTTGTGGCTCCACTATCGAGCAACCATGATCCTCCACCGGAACCAAACTCCTACAAGAGATCAATGCTTGGTTTTAGGTACCCATTTTGTAATGGGTCCTTTGATGTTAGCAACAAGGGTCTTAGAAACCCAAATAGACCATTCAATGTACTCATAAGAAGAACCAACAAATTTGGCATAAACATGCCCATCACTAGCACGGCACAACACATAAGAGAGGTTAAAGTTGTCAGCTTTGTTAGAAGGAGTGTCATTGCCCTTCTTGGCACCACCACCCTTTGCCATGTTCTTCTTCTCCTTATAATTACCCTCTCCCTCCTTCATAGAAGTTTGCTTGAGAGGAAGAGATTGCTTAGTCTTGTCATTCTTCTTCTTCTTGGTCTTGGGTGCAAACCCAATTCCCTCCTTAGCCACAACTTCATTTTGATTGCTCAAAAGGTCGTTGAGGTTCTTCTCACCTTGTATGCAAGACACAAGGCCTTTCTCAAGTTGCTCCTTCAACTTGGCATTCTCCTCCACAAGATGCACATGCTCACAACACGGGTTACTAGCATTTGCATTATCAATTAAGACCATATGAAGAAAAGTGGCTTTCTCCTTGGTTAGTGAAACTTGGAGTTGATCATGATACTCCTTCAGGCTAGCATGAACACTCTTCAAGACCTTGTGAGCCTTGTCAAGTAGATCAAACTCCTCCTTGAGTCTAGCATGATCAACCCAAGTTTATCCTTCTCGGAATTGAGCACACGAGAGACAACAAGAGCATGATCAAGATCTTTTTTTATTTTAGCATGTTCATTGTTGTATAACTCCTCAAGAGCCAAACGATGACCACGCTCTTCCTCAAGCACATTAGAGAGATCTGATATCTCATCGGCATAGTCACGACTATGTCCTTCCATCTTAGAGATGGTCTCTTCGTCAGCCTCGATCATGTCATTGGCTTCACCAAGTTGTTCCAAGAGAGCAACGAAGTGCTTCTTGGATTTACCTCTGAGTTTACTCATAAAAGACTCAAATTCATTTTCCTCCTCCATCGCCTCCTCACTTTCATCAATGCAATCCGTCAATGAAGGATTAGTAGTGATGGTAGTTTTGATGTTGGGGGTTACCTTGTTGGTGGGTTTAGCCATGATGCACTTGGTGGTGATGTTCTCATTGGGTGAATCGAAGAGAGACACCCGGGGAGTTGTCGCAATGGCAATGGAGGCCATGGCCATCGACTCATCATCTTCACTATCATCGTCGTTCTCATCGTACTCTACTTGTGCCACCAACCCCTTGGGAGGAGTCTTCTTGGTGAAGTTGTTCTTGCTTGGGAAAGACTTGGCCTTGTCTTTTCGGATAAGCTTGCCACCATTGTCTTCCCTCTTCTCGTAAGGGCAATCCACAACAAAGTGACTCGCATTGCCACAATTGTAGCACGTCCTCACACGTTGCTTGCCCTTGGATCCACTTGAGTTGTTCTTGTTGAAGTTGGGCCTTGAGTTCTTCTTGTTGCCCCCAAAACTGCCGTGAAGCAAGAGCCATGTGCTCATGATAGGCATATTTGGTATCTTCGGGACAACACTCCTCTTCTTTCCCTTCATCCTCTTCTTCCGCACAAGCCTTGGCCTTCAAAGCAAGGTTGAGCTTCTTTGATCGTTGAGATCGCAACACCGCATTGTCGGCGGTCTTGTCCAAGATCCTCATAGCGACAAACTCATCCAACACTTCACTTGAGGACAAGGTGTGGAAGTCCGGTCTTTGACGGATGATGGAGGACATGGCCTTGTGGTAAGGCATCATGGCCTTGAGAAACTTGCGCTTGATCCAATTGTCATCCGCATCCTTGCTCCCATGATCTTGGAGTGAGACCGCGAGAGTGGTTAATCTTCGATAAAGTTCAGGAGGTTCTTCATCTTCGATCATGGCAAACTCATCGGCCTCATCTTGCACCACTTCATAGTTTGAGCGTTGAATGCTTGCGCTTCCCCTATACAAGGAAACCACATGCTCCCATGCTTCCTTGGCCACGGAGAAGGCTCAGAGATGAGCAATATCTTCGGGAGGAATTGCTTCTTGGAGAATGAAGAGAACAAACTCGTTGAATTGATGATCCATGGCTTCTCTAGGAGTGAGGTTGCTTGGATCATGTGGGTAGAAACCTTGCTCAATAATTCTCCAAAGATTAGTAGAGCTATGATTTAAATGACATTTAAAATGATAAACCCAAGTGGCAAAATCAGCAATTTTCACAAACTTCGGTGGAGAACCAACATGATTAAGATGCGTGGAGGGAACGGGTCCTCCATAAGTAATGGGAGGTTCAACATGAGCAAAGATGCCACTCCCATTCATAGGCACGGGAACTTGATCACTACTAGCTTCTCCCTTATTGGCAAGAGCATCCGTCACCTTGTTAGTGGGACAAGACACTTCCAACGGTGCGTTGGATAATTTAAGCCCATCAAGAAATTCTTTGAACATGCCTTTGACCTCGGTAGTCATAGAGGTTTTCAATGTATCCAATGCCGCATTGAACTCCTCACGAGAGACCGGGGATCTCCCATCGGCCATAGACGAGGACGGGTTCACACCGGAGTGCTCCTCTGCCTCGACTATGGTGTCACCCATACTGTTTGGACAGTAAAGTCCTTACTAAAGTGACGAGGCTCTGATACCAATTGAAAGGATCGATATGGTTGACTAGAGGGGGGTGAATAGGCAACTAATTGTTTTTAGCTTTTCTTTACCAAATTAAACTTAGCATCAAAATAAGTTGTCTAGATATGCAACTAGGTGAGCAACCTATATGATGCAAGAACAATAAGCACACACGCAAGCAAGGGATATAACACAATATAAGTTTGCACAAGTAAAGGTAAGAGATAACCAAGAGTGGAACCGATGAAGACGAGGATGTGTTACCGAAATTCCTACCCTTAGAGGGGAAGTACATCTCCATTAGAGTGGTGTGGAGGCACAATGCTCCCCAAGAAGCCACTAGGGCCACTGTATTCTCCTAACGCCCTCACACAATGCGAGATGTCGTGATTCCACTATTGGTGCCCTTGAAGGAGGCAACCGAACCTTTACAAACAAGGTTGGGGCTCTCTCCAGAACCGAATTGGAGGCTCCCAACGAAACCACGGAGCTTCACCTCAAGCTACAAAAATGGACTCCGTCAACGAGTTCTTATCCCTCAATTTCCTGTGCGACTCCGATGATTCCTCATCCAATGATGAGGATATGTTGGCTATTGTTGGGAACGTTGCATGAAAAACAAAACAAAATTACGCACACACAAGATTTATCCATGGAGATGCATAGCTACGAGAGGGGGAGAGGATCTTCATACCCTTGAAGATCGCTAAGCGGAAGCGTTTATCAACGCGGTTGATGTAGTCGTACACCTTCACAATCCGTCCTGATCAAGTACCGAACGAACGTCACCTCCGCGTTCAGCACACATTCAGCTCGATGACGTTCTCAGCTCCTCGCCTTCTTGATACGGCAAGAGGGGCGAAGTAGTATATTAGTTCCGGCATCACGACGGCGTGGTGACGGTGGTGGTGAAGAACAGTCTCCGCAGGGCTTCGCCAAGCACAACGGAAACTAGACGGAGGATAAACTAGAGTGGGCAGGGTTGCCGGCACATGCCTTCATGAATCTTGATGTGTTACGGGTGCTAGCCCTGCCTCTATTCATATGTAGAGCCCTAGGGTCGTATCTTGGAGAAAAATCCTCCTCAAAGTCGGTTTAGCCCGCAAGGAAGAGTCCTTCTCGGACTTCCAGGACCAGACACCACACTCCTCGTCGTCTGGCCCAGACACCATGGGCCTCGGTGTCTGGCCCAGGGCCAGACGCCAGGGTCCATGGCGTCTGGTACCAACCTCCACAAAACTTTATTTTGCACGACCTAAAGCCATGTGGGCCTTACCCATTGGCCCAATCGTATCATCCACTATATCAATTTTTACCTCCGGAGCTCCTCGTCATGTTCGTGATATCATCCGGGAGTCCGAACAACATTCGGCCACCAACATACATAACTCATATAATACTATATCATCAATGAACGTTAAGCGAGCGGACCTTGCGGGTTCGAGGATGATCTAGACATTGAAAGGATCGATATGGTTGACTAGAGGGGGTGAATAGGCAACTAACAATTTTTAGCTTTTCTTTACCAAATTAAACTTAGCATCAAAATAGGCTGTCTAGATATGCAACTAGGTGAGCAACCTATATGATGCAAGAACAATAAGCACACACACAAGCAAGGGATATAACACAATATAAGCTTGCACAAGTAAAGGTAAGAGATAACCAAGAGTGGAATCGGTGAAGACGAGGATGTGTTACCAAAGTTCCTTCTCTTTGAGGGGAAGTACGTCTCCGTTAGAGCGGTGTGGAGGCACGATGCTCCCCAAGAAGCCACTAGGGCCACCGTATTATCCTCACGCACTCACACAATGCAAGATGTCATGATTCCACTATCGGTGCCCTTGAAGGCGGCAACCGAAGCTTTACAAACAAGGTTGGGGCTCTCACCACAACTGAATTGGAGGCTCCCAACGGAACCACGGAGCTTCACCATAATGGAATATGGCTCTGAGGTGACCTCAGCCGTCTAGGGTGATCAAACACCCAAGAGTAACAGAAACCACACAAGAAAGTATGTGGGGATCAAATATCCTTTGGTGGAAGTGTCGATCTGGGTCTCCTCCTTCAATCCCTAGCAAATCAACAAGTTTGAGTGGCTAGAGAGAGAGATCAGGCAAGAAAGCTTGAAGGGTATTAATGGTGGAGAGAGAAAGGTCAAAGGTGAGAAGGGTAGGTGGAATAACCACCTTTATAGAATAGTCCTTGAGATCCAACCGTTACAGCCGTTAGAGCTCCGGAACCGGATAGGAATCACCCCATGGGCGATGGTTGAGCGGCGGAGCTCCGGAACAACCGCCTAGACCTCGTGCACAGGGTGGCTAAGATCCCAATGGTACAACTGCTTGGACACCCGGTGTCGGTGTCAAAATCAGCAGATCTCGGGTGGGGGTCCCGAACAGCGTGTGTAAGGATCGAAGGTAACAAGAGGCAGGGGACACGATGTTTTACCCAGGTTTGGGCCCTCTTGATGGAGGTAATACCCTACTTCCTGCTTGATTGACTTTGATGAGTACAGGGGTTACAAGAGTTGATCTACCTTGGGATCATAATTACTAAAGCCTAGATGTCTGGCATGTATGATTATGAATGCCTCTACGTACTAAACCCTCTGGTTTATATAGACGCCGGAGGCACTAGGGTTGTACAGAGTCGGTTTACACAGAAGGGAATCTTCATATCCAGATGCCAAGCTTGCCTTCTACGCCAAGGAGAGTCCCATTCGGACACGGGGGAATGTCTTCTGTCTTGTACCTCCACGACCCATTAGTCTGTCCCTCGTTACGTAGCCCAGACGCCCGATGACCCCGTAATCCAGGACTCCCTCAGTAGCCCCTAAACCAGGCTTCAATGATGATGTGTCCGACATGCAGATTGTCTTCGGCATTGCAAGGCGGGTTCCTCCTCCGAACACTTCAGAATAGCTGATCAGCATTAACTATATCCGGCTCTGTTGAATAGATACAACCCACTACCACAACACTTAGTTAAAAAACATAATACACCTTTACTGACAGCTTTTGCTAGCGAGACGTTAGATCTGGCCTTTCCATCATTTCGAATCGTTTTTCAACTTCCCGTTTCGCATTTCGAGACGTAGCCTCTGGTGACACGTCTTGTCAAAACAGAGATCATGTCCCCTTATCACGGGATTTTCATCAATATGGGCTTGGGTAAGCCAACTGTGTCGTCCGCGCGACCCCTTGGGAATAGGCGAGTTTTAAGGCTCGTGGGAGGGACGCTCTATATTCACGGCCTTTATAAGGGGATAACAATCCACCTTTTCATCCCACGCCTTTCTTCTTCCTCAACCCGTCCACCCTTGAGCTCCAGCACCCAAGCTTCGACTCCCCCCGTCTCCAGAAAATATTTGTCGGGTGGTTGGTGCGACATATGCCAAAGGATGGCTAATCATTGTGGGAGCTAGCAAGACATCGCCGGTGCCTAGAAACAGGATGAGGAGGAGACATGAACGCCAGCGAACTTTACCCAGGTTCGGGGCTCTCCTAGGAGATAACACCCCTAGTCCTGCTCTACGGGGTCTCCGCGTGTTCACTAATCAACAAGTGAATACAAGTGCTCCTCGAGCTGTTTGGTGAGAGGAGCAAGAAGGGCAAGGCTAGCTCTCTCTCTCTTCCCTCTACATGTGTGTGGTCCCTCTGAGAATCTCCACCCTTTGCATGGGTGCACTGGGGGGTTTATATAGGTCTAACCCCAGGGGTACAATGGTAATCATGCCGGGTGTAGAACCTAGCTGTCAGTGTCTATGGTGGCCGACTTCTCCGCCAGCAACTGGGGCCCGCCGCCTTGTGGGTCCCGCCGGCTGCTCGGTACTGTCGTGATGCCGTTGATGATGCATGCTTTGTCGGGGGGGCGTGGCTATAGTGTCGCCGCCTAGCGGGCGTTCACTATAGCCATTCCATGTCTCTTCATGTTAATGGCGTGCAATCTTCGAGGAAGGGGAGGGCCGTCTGGCCATGAGACACCTTCTCTCTGGGCCGACTGGTCCGAGCTCGCGGCCTTCTGGTGTCTCGCTGGCAGGTAGGGCCCACCGCCTGGGGGGCGTACCGACAACACGTTGTGGGAGCATGGCTTCCTCTGTCAACGATGATGTCACGGGTTGTATGGCTACAGTGTTGCGTTGGGTGAAGGATGTACGTCCTGTGCAATGCACTATAGCCACGCCTTGCCCTAGATTCGAGGGTAGTGGGTTGTACTATAGTCATGCCTCGTCTTGTCATGCTTGTGTGGGTGCAAACTCTGAGGGCACATGGGGCCGCCTGTCGGGAGCCGGCCTCTCTGGAGGCTGCCTGCCGAGAGTCGGCCCGCTTCATGACCACCCTTTAGAGCTTGCCGCCTTCTGTGAGTCGGCCGCTTGGACCAGCCGGCCTTTAGAAGGCGGCCTTTTGCTTCTGGCGCTCGAGGGGCGCAGCCGGCCCCGATGTTTTGAAATACTAGGGGGGGGCGATGAGGCTACCCAAGGTCATTTACTCCGACAGTAGTCCCCGAAGCTGGCGGGGCGCCGCGGCAAAATGGGCGAGGAGCCTCGGCAGCTTCCTACCCCGAGTGTCGATAATCTCGCTTCCTCCGTCTTCTAGGATGCCGACAACTAGGAGTCGGCCTGGACCAGGCGGGCCGCCTGGCGATTTTTGAATGTTGTGGCAGGAGCCAGGTATCTTCGCGAGCCAGATGCTAGGTCTACCGCCCGCTGCCCGCGTGCCATGCATGCTCTCTAGTCTGGCCGGCCTGCCACACACACATGACGGGACAGGGCCTCAGGCTGGGGCCCGCCACTACCGGGCCTCGGCACATGCGCGGATCCGCTGCGACCGAGGCAAACAGTTGGGATTCCATGGCGCAATGAATGTGCGCCATTACCGCACGGTTATCGTGGGTTAGTGGGGTCGTGGGCATAGTTAATCCCACGATCCCACACCCGCCCCCTCGGCTTCACTGCCTGGGGCTATAAGTAGGGTGAGGAGGGGCACGGCAGACACACGTGCGCCCTCCTCTCTCCTTTCCATTCTCCTCTTGCAACGATTGCACCCCCGCGTTTCGCCGGAGTGTCGTCGCCCCACGTCGGTGCAGAGCCCATTTGCTTCACAGAACCGTCGCTCTGTCGCATGCCTCGAACACTCATGGCACAAGACTAGGCAAACGTCGGTGCGTGGGATGGCTCCGACGTCCACGATGGCCATCTCGAGTTCCTCCGTTAGACGCGGCGGCTGCCCGACGATAGTTTTGTCCAAGTGTGTGTTCCACCAGCTGCGGAGATATCGCCGGCGTCGGATGACGGCGAACGCGTCATCTTCTGGCAACATTTCTTCCGCGGCTTTGGCCTGCCGGCCAGCAGCTTCCTTCATTCCTTCCTCCAGTTCTACCAGCTCCAGCCGCACCACCTCATGCCGAACACGGTGGTGCTGCTGCCCGCCTTCGTCACTCTCTGTGAAGGCTACCTCAGCATCCTCCCCACCCTCGAGCTCTGGGGGGAGTTCTTCTACTCCAAACTTGGCACCGCCATCAGGGGGGCGACGCAGTGTGGGGCCTTTGTCGTGGTGCAACGCCCAGGCACTGGGAACAGTTTCCCTGCCATACGCTTGACACAGTCGGTCAAGCTATGGCAAAAATCTTATTTTTATGTCAAGAACATCCACCTGACGACCCACTTTTTCAACCTACCGGCCTATACAGCCGGCTCGCCGGCTGAGCCTCGCTCCAGTGGGGCTTTCAAGCCGAAGATGCTGTCGGTGGCCTCCACAGCCGTCGTCGCCCGACTTAAGGCGATGGTGGAGTCGGAGGGCCTCACGGGCGCGGATCTTCTGACCGCCTTCGTGGCACGCCGAGTGCTCCCTCTTCAAAGCCGGCCTCATCTGATAGGCCAGATGAGCTGGCACCATGACCCGTGTTGTTTGAGCACCAAGGACATGCCCGGTGCCGAGGTGGCCCGGCTGGTGCACTACATCTCCAACTACAAGCTCTTAGAGTCGGATCGGCAGTTCGGCAAGCCACCGTACTCTCGCGCACACCCACCTCCCACGGTGAGTTATCTAACTCTCTTTCCCTTTATCTACCGAGTTTTGCTTTACCGCCTGATCAGTAGGTCACATTGCAGATCCTCACGTACCAGTCGGCCGCCGATGCTCTAGAGGAGGGCCAGGAGTATCTGTCGGACCGGGAGGTAAGCGACATGGACAACCCCAACTTGGGGGCGGCCGCTCTGGAGGAAGACGACATCGCATGTGGCGGCGGGGCAGGCGGCTCCGGAGGAGGGGGCCTTGATGACTGGCCAGATGACAAGGAGGAGGAGGCCGAGCCACGCCACCCTCCGGTCGTCGTCAAGGCAGGTGCGAACTCCTCAGCCGCGCCGACTACACCAGACGGCACAACGAAGCGCCGAGCCAACTCGCTGCTGCTCGGCAGCCGGCCGAAAAAGCCCAAGAGCTCGGCTTCCGCGACCAGGAGGGAGGAGGCCGCCGTGAAGGTGGCCCGGCTTCAGAAGGCCCCGAAGCAACCGTCGATGGTGTCAGCGTAAATGCTCGTTGTTTCTGGAGTTTCCCTCTTTCTTCTTTGCACACTCTCTCTGAATTTTTGCTTTCTTGCTTCGATCAGGGCTCCGCTTTCCCTCGAGCGGTCTGACTCCGCATCTGTGATCCGGGCCACGGAGGGCTCCGCCAGCACCCGCCGCGTAGACCCGCGCGCCGAACTCCAGGCGACGACGGAGCAAAACGCGCAGGAAACGCGCGAGGAGTGAGAGAGGGCGGAGAAAGAGAAAGCTGAGGCAGCCAAGGCGGCGCAAGAGGAGGCAAATGCGGCGGCTAGAGCCCGAGCTGACGCCGCAACCAAGGCCCAGGCGGACGCCGCCACCAAGGCACCGACGGAAGAGGCCACGCACGGCCAAGCCCCGCAACTTTTCATCCCTCTGCGCTCTGCGCCGCCAGCGCCAGAGGTCCCGACGCCGATTGGAGGAGCCGGTAACGACCAGCCGGCCAGGGAGCGGGAAAAGGGCGACGCCGCCATCTCGAGGATGGAGGTGCCCCTACGAGCGCCAGCTGCCGGTGCCCAAGTCGGCCGGCCTGAGACGCCTCAAGAGCCGTCAGTCGGTGGCGAGTTGGTGGTGAGGATGACTCCCGGGGGTTGCACTCCAGGGCGCCGTCGCGCGGCACAGGCAGCTTCAGCGCCACGCCGACAGGAGATCGGGGGAGCGGGCTCGTCGGCGCCTGAGGCAGAGGCATCCAGGGCCGCCCCACCAGAGTGGACGTCAGGAGGCGGGACGGGAGTCCTGAACATGGATGCACACGAGGTGCAGACCCTGCTTCAAGCCCAAGGTGCCGCCCTCCTGGACTATACAAAGGCGCTCCTGGCGTCGCGGACGGCTGTCTGGGTAAGCTCCTTGCATCTAATTTTTGGTTTTCTGTGACCTTCTGCGGGGGGCGCGTTAGCGCACCCGCTGGGTGTAGCCCCTGAGTTCTGGGCCAGCTGCTGAGCAGGCGGCTTGTAACTCCAAGTTAAATTCTGGGTGCTAACTCCTTGCCTTTTGCTATCTTTCTTGCAGGATTACCATAATATCCGCGCGGACGCCTTCAACTCTCACGAACGGGCCCTGGCCAAGCGGTCTGCCGACTTGGCTGAAAGCCGGAGTATGCACTGCACCTTCTATCTTCTTTCTCTCGTGGGGGCGCGCCAGCGCACCCGCTAGGTGCAGTCCCCGAGATTCGGGCCGACTGCTGAGCAATCAGGTCGGATCTTTCGGCAAATACTCTTCTTTGTTGATTGTTGACTTGTGTTCATCCTTCTTGTTCTTACAGGAGCCAATGCCACCCTGCAGCAGAGCTTGAGTGAGGCCTAGACCGCGCAGCACGCCAAGAAGGCGGAGTGCAGCAAGGCGACCGAGGAGCGCGACCGTCTGATCAAGGAACTGAAGGCCCAGGCGGACCGGCATAAGGCAGAGATCCAGGCGGCCCAGGACAACGTGACCCATCTCTTGGCCGAGTTTGAGACTGAACGCTCGGGCTGGGCCGAGACAGAGACCGCACTAAACGACGGCTATGGCGCGATCGAAGATATGATCGACGGTGGGTCATCGTGTTCCTCTCTCTGCCTCCCTTTGCTATGGAAGCCGGCTTTTGAATTAAATTTCTTTCCTCTGCCTGTGCAGACTTCTTCCCTGTTTTTGTCGTCTCCGCCAGCTTGGCCATGGAGGCCCGCCGTGATGAGCAAAGGCGAGCTAGAAAGGAGATTGTGTGCAACGCCCCTCAGACTCTCGCCGAGCAGCTCCTCGCCATCCAGGCTCATCTCCATCCGGCCCATTGGATGCTCCGCCGCCTTCAGCGTTTTGGTGCCCATGTGGTTTCCACCCTCTAGCCAGGCTTCCAGGCCCCACGCACCCCCAGTCGGACTGCCGACTGGCTGGAAGCGGCAGTTAGTCGCTTCAAGGCGTGGAAGGCCTCCTCAGCTCGGGCAGGCGCACAGCGAGCCTTGGAGTTTGGCAAGGCATGGTATCCTGGGCTAGATCTAGCCCAGTTGGCCACGTTCCGCCAAGAGGCCAACGCCGAGCTGATGCTGGTGCGGCGCGAGCTTACTCAGCGTGTGGCAGTGATCGCTGAGTACATCGAGACCGCCTTCTTCATCCCCGAGTTGGACGAGGAGGGTGCTGAAGTGCTGCCAAATTGGTTCAGGCTGAACCCGGAGGACGGCGAGGACTCGATGGAGGAGATCGCCTTCAACGATGAAGGCGAGGATGAGGAGGGCGAGGACGGTGAAGACGATGCGCCGGAAGGTGGAGCAGATGGCCAGTCTCAACTCGACCATGCCTCGAGCAGTGGGCCGCGTGCGAGTTCTTCGGCTGCTGCTGAAGATAGCCAAGCCGAGAATCATCAGCCGGCCACCCCACCAGCCGGTGCCGCCGACTCCACCAGCCTGTCGGACCCGCCTGCTGCTCCTCTGGCCTAGGCAGCCAGTTTTACCTTAGCTTTTCATGTCTTTCTTTTCTTTGAATCAACTTGTTAAACTTGCGCAGTTGCACCCGTTGGGTGTATTCAAACTATGTTGAATGCCGGCCAATGGGCCTTTTGTTATGTAAAGTAAATTTCGCACGAGCATGTGCTTTGCCGGGTTCTGACTTGTCTTGCTTTTCTATTCTGTTTTGGCTGTTTTTCCTTTGCCGTCTTCCCTTAGCGGCCGCCTTGTCAGCCAGACAGCCGCTCTGCGGACTGCAGCTGGGTCAAGTGCTCGACCGCCTTGGGGAGACAAGTACTTTGCCTTTTTAGAACGTAGCAAACTAAGTAAGAAACCGGCCGACCGGCTGCTCAACAGTCGGTCGGCAAGGCGAGGGGCCGTCTTAGCCTATGTAAGTGCTTTGGTCCTTAGCCATTTTTCATGTGGGCATCATTTCTTTCCTTTAGCTCCTGCCAGTTGGGCAGTCGCTCTGTGAGCTGCGGCTTGTGGCAGGAGAGGGCTTAGATGTTGGCACATTACTTGTCCGACTATAGGTAGCACTCTGTAACATCCCAATTTTCCTAATTTGGATGTTAATAGATCATTCAGTTGCATATCATATTTTCATTGCATTATTTGTCTTTCTGCAATATTCTTTTCATTATGCAACTAAAGGCAATTTATTGGAGTGGAGATAACATGACTTCTCCCCTGCATTTTAAAAATGTTCATAATGTCCGGAATAATGTTTCAAGTTGATTTGATATGTTCTGGTAATTTTTGCAATCCTCAAAATATTTTATTTGTGGTTTTATATGTTGTTTGAGTGGCCAAATGCATCAAAATCATTTTACAAAATTGCATTAGCTTTGGAACTAGTGTTCGTGTAGTTTATATTGATAGGGCTATTTTTACTGTGTGCCTGGGTATTTTTATCTAGATTTTATACTGTGTGTTTTATTTTATCTATTTTATTTTCCTGCTGGTTGTGTTAAAAAAAAGAGAAGCCAGCCGGCCGGCCAGCTAGCCAGCGGCCCAGCCCACCAGCCAGCCAGCGAGGCAGCAGCGGCCTAGCGCAGCAGCGCTCACGCGCGGCCCACAACCACCGCGGCCTAGCAGCGCACCGCACCAGCCCGAGCCAGCTAGCCCGACGCGATCGGCACCGCACGCCACCCGACCCGCACCCGCATCTAACTCGACCCGGCGCTCCGTCTCACTGACCGTGGACCCGCCCCTGTTCACCATCCCCTTCCCCGGGCCGAACACCACAGGCGTGCAGCCACACGCGCTGCCGTGACCGAGCCGGATCGATCCGGCGCCCTGTTCTCCCCGTTCACCCCTGGGGACTCCTGGATCGGGCACTTGCCCTAGGAAAACCTTGTTGAGTTCGATTCCCTGCCTTCCCCTCGTCCACGCACAGCCATAGGGAAAAACGGATCTCTCCCCAGAGCCCGCCGTCCGCCGTCGATCGTTGGCCGTTCTGTCGCCGTAAGGACCCCGCAGCCACCCAAATCTCTCTCTCCCGAACCTCCGCTCGCGTATGCCCTCGTCTAAAACAGTTTGGTGAGCAGGCAACCACCGAAGGGCCGCCACCGTCGACACCCGCCGCCGCCGGAGTTCACGAGCTCGCCGCCGCCGCTACAGCCCACCTCGCCGCCGTCCAACACCACCACAGCATCCGCCACTCCACGCCGCACCCACCCGTCGCTTCTCCCTCGCCGGAGACCCTCCGCAGCAGCGCCGTCGCCGACGCCCGAGACCGCCGCCGCCGCGTCCTCTGTTTTGCTGGGGAGGACGAGCACAGGAGCTTTTCAGCCAATCAGGAACTGCCACATGGCAGTTAGCTACAGAGCTAGCAACAGGAGATCGCACAGTGCCAGGCGATTTCTGTTTCCTTTTGTCTTTTTCTTAGTTTTCCTCAAATATTCAAATTGCTATAGTTTTTATTCTGTAAATCCAATTTAGGTAATTCTTTTTCCTATGCACTCACAAAAATCACCACTTCATCACAGTACCAATTTTGTACATGTTTGCACAATTCAAATTTTAATTCGTTTGAATTTAAATTAAATCTTCCGGAGGCCATATCTTTTAAACTGTTTAGCGGAATCGAGTGATTCTTTTTGCATTGTGACCGTAGTGCAATGTAGATGATCTGTACATGTTGTTTTGCTGATGTTTTTGAGTTTTAAAATGATTTTCTTGCTGTTTGCTTTGTTTTGGCTTTATTGGAGTTTCAGTGATTGATTTGTTATATTGTGTGAAACGTGTAGATTGTCCGGAGTGCGACGCGAGCTATTGTCAGGAGTGTGACTTTTTGAACCAGAACCAAGGCAAGTTACATGTTGATCATCCTTTACCTATTGTTTTCCTATGCATTGTAGGTGATGACACACGATAAACTTATGCATTGTAGGATTGTTATAATTCGAGCTATATTGTTGAACTATCTCCCATCTTTTGCAAATCGTGTTAGGTATAGTTTTGCTATGCTGGTAGACGGGGTTGGTTCCTGAATACATTGAGCTTATGTGAGGATTATTAATATTTAACAAACTAAGTAGTAATTCAGGACTTAACTCACCTCTGGGCAGAAGTGGTATTGATGGGTGGTCTTAAGAACATCATGGTTTATACCCTCTGAATGTAAGTGGACGGCCGCCCAGGCTCAAAAAGATCAGACAGACCTAATGACTAGTAGCTTCCATGTGCGACCACTAGCTATATGGGCTCTGGCTTAGTTGAGTAGGTTGTGGGATCCTCGCCCAGGTATGCTAGCAGATGTAGATATGGATATGTGTACCGACTACCGGGGGTGGAGGTGACTACTTCTGAAAGGCTTCGTCTCAATCTTCGGGTTGAGTCTAGTGGGTAAAGTGTGCAAAACTCTGCAGAGTAATAAAACTAATCATGATTAGCCGTGCCCCCGGTTATGGGTAAATTTGAGCGACTATGCCATTACAGTTGTTGGATGATCTTGACAGATGTGACACTTAATAATATTTGTGGGCAACTTAATAAATGGGTAGGTTGGAGTTGTTTTTTTTGCCAACTCAACCTTGTGCATTTAATTGTAGTATTAAAGGAACTGAAGGAAAAATTGACTATTAGGTAGTTATGAGGACAAAATCAGCTTTCTGCAAAATAAACCCCCAAGCCTTCCTTTGTTGTTCTATGCATATACATGTAGGTCTGCTTTATTACTTCTCTTGTGTAACTTGCCAATACATTCAATGTATTGACCTATACGGCTGCAACGTCTCATGTTGCAGGATTTTCAGACGAGGAGTAAGGTACCGTTAGGGTCGCGAGTCTGCACTCAGCATCGCCAGTTGGGCTATGATGGGACTCATCGTTATTTTCTGCTACTTTCCGCTGTGTGATTGAATAATAGCTAGCCATGAGCTATGCAGGTTGTTTTATTTTATATACTCTGGATCATACGTTGTAATAAATGATGCACTTGTATTCTGGTATTCATCTATACTGTGTGTGCTAGCGAGTTCGATCCAGGGACTAGCACGGTAAGCACAGAGACTCAAATCCTTCGAGGTTTGGTCGTTACACACTCACATAGTATAAGGCGGCAAGCCCCGGGCCGATTGGTAGAACCCGGTGCCAGGCAGAAGAGTGGAATAATACATTCATAGGCATAAAACTTATCATATAGATAAAAAAGGGAAGCCCCCGAGTGCTCCTCGAGGGACCCGATGTCTTTGCGTTTAAGGTAGCATGATACATATTGCATTCAATTGTAAAATCTCCGGAGGAGGTTTGCATTCCATGGGCGCTTTGTTCCCTTGCCGGAATCGTCTCTCTTGCGTGCCTTGGGCTTCTGGGCGTCGATTAGATAGTAGGAGTCATTGCCAATGCTTTGTTGATGATGAAGGGGCCTTCCCAAGGGGCCGAGAGCTTGTGCTGGCCAGCTGTTCGCTGGATCAGTCGGAGCACAAGGTCCCCTTCTTCGAAAGATCTTGGCTTGACCTTCTAACTGTGGTAGCGACATAGCCTCTGCTGATAAATGGCGGACCGACTGAGTGCTAACAGTCGGCCTTCTTCTAGCAGATTGACGCTGTCTTCTCTCGCCTCCTTTTCTTCCACCTGCGTGTACATTATGACGCGAGGTGAGTCGAACTCAATGTCAGTTGGGATGATGGCCTCGGCCCATACACGTGGAAAAGAGTGTTGAAGCCAGTTGACTTGTTTGGAGTGGTGCGGAGGCTCCAGAGGATAGCCGGCAGCTCGTCGATCCAGCAGCCGGTCAAACGCTCCAGTGGCTCGACCAGTCGGGGCTTGATGCTAGAGAAGATGAGGCCGTTTGCTCGCTCGACCTGGCCGTTTGACTGTAGATGGGAAGCGGACGCTAAGTCTCGTCGGATGCCTTGTGTCGCGCAGAAACGGGCCAGAGCGCCTATGGCGAAGTTGGTGCCATTGTCGGTGATGATGATGTGTGGTATGCCGTACCGGACGGTGATATCTGTGATGAAGGTCGCGACAGTCGGCCCATTCAGCTTCTTGATTGGCCTTGCTTCGATCCACTTGGTGAACTTGTCCACGGCGACGACCAGATGGGTCATGCCGCCGCGTTCTATCTTGAATGGGCCCACCATGTCCAGCCCCCATACGGCGAAGGGCCAAGTGAGGGGGATGGTTTTGAGTGCAGAAGTCGGCAAGTGTTGCTTGGAGCTGAATTTTTGACATCCCTTGCGGTGCTTGACCAAATCTTTGGCATCCTCCAAGGTAGTCGGCTAGAAGAAACCATGCCAGAAAGCATTAGCGACAAGGGATCTGGAAGCCGCATGGTGGCCGCACTCGCCTTGGTGGATATCTTTGAGGATTGCTTTGCCCTTTTCTGGCTCTACGCAGCGCTGGAAGACTCCAGTCATGCTGCGTGTGACAAGCTCTGTGTTTACTATTGTGTAGGCTCCTGCCCAGCGTTGTACTTGTCGGGCTGAGATCTCATCAGTCGGTAGCTCCCTATTCACCAGTAAGTTGAGGATGGGCTATGCCCATGATGGAACTTGGAGTTCATCTATCATCACCACGGCCACTGTTACTAGGGCGGCTGGGTTGGGAGGTGGCGGGGTGAACTCGGCTGCCGCTGCTGTGTCGTTGAAGTCACCGGGCCGACTGCTGCGGTCCTCGGATCACCCGTTGAAGTCCCTGGACCGTCTGCTACAGTTGTAACGCCCCGGACACACCCGCCGGTGGTCGTTACTCCTGGCGGGATCTAGACTGGCCCCACATATCAATACTAGTCTTTTCTGCGCAGTTTGTCCTCACTCGTGCGCACCCAGGAGCAACTTCCCGGTCGGTCACCCATCCTGAAACTACTCCAAGCTGAGCACGCTTAACTTTGGAGTTCTATCTGAATGGGCTCCCGGAAAAGAAGGAATTCCTTATTGATATGAGTAGTCTACCATCCCTAATAAGCCAGGCTATCACATACACCCTCACTCAGAGGAACCGACGTCCTCGTCGGGCCACAGGAACGTTCCCTCTTGGCACAACTGTCTGTGCTTCCAGGATAGCACATGTGCCATGCCGTGTGCCACGATGGGTCACAAACGTCATGCACAACATGACTGCAAACTGTCCGCAAACATCCGTGTAACCGTGAGGGTCGGCTCTGATACCAACTTGTAACGCCCCGGACACACCCGCCGGTGGTCGTTACTCCTGGCGGGATCTAGACTGGCCCCACATATCAATACTAGTCTTTTCTGCGCACTTTGTCCTCACTCGTGCGCACCCGGGAGCAACTTCGCGGTCGTTCACCCATCCTGAAACTACTCCAAGCTGAGCACGCTTAACTTTGGAGTTCTATCTGAATGGGCTCCCGGAAAAGAAGGAATTCCTTATTGATATGAGTAGTCTACCATCCCTAATAAGCCAGGCTATCACAATAGTCCCCAGGCCAGGTTCCAAAGTCCCCAGGCCAGGTGCGACTGCTGCAGCCCCCGAGCCACCTGCTGAGATCCTCGGGCCGGCTGCGGTAGTCCCCGAGTCAGATCCGACTTCTACGGGTGCAGCCGGCACGAAGATGGACTTAGACTCCGGCGAAGGCTTGATAGACGGCTTGAGGAGGCACTGAAGGGAGACGCCAGCTGGTATAGCTTGCCGGGTGGAGCCGATCTGTGCCCGGGCATCTGCTTTCTCATTGTCGGCCCGTGGCACATGAAGGAACTCGCACCCTTCAAAGTATCCACTGAGTTGCTGGACGAGGAAGCGGTAGCTTGCCATGTTTGCATCCTTGGCATCCCAGACACCTGATGACTATTGGACCACCAAATCTGAGTCGTCGTAGCACAGGACCCTACGGATGTAGAGCTCTTTGGCAAGCCGGAGTCCATGTACTAGTGCCTCGTACTCGGCCACATTGTTGGAGGCGGCAAAGTGAATTTGCAATGTATATCTGAGCTTGTCGCCCTTGGGAGAGGTAAGGACGATGCCGGCTCCCAAGCCGGTGCGCATCTTCGAGCCATCAAAGTGCATCCGCCAATGGGTGGAATCTGGTGCTGGCGGCAAGTACTAGGTCTCGGCCCAGTCGATGAGGAAGTCGGTCAACGCTTGAGATTTGATGGCAGTGCGAGGCTGGTAGAAGATGGCGTAGGGAGCCAGCTCGATGGCCCACTTGGCTACCCGCCCTGATGTGTCTCTGCTGCCTATGATTTTGGTAAGTGGGACGGTGCAGACGACCGTGATGGGGTGCTCTTGAAAGTATGGCTTGAGCTTCTTGGCAGCGACATACACGTCGTAGCACATCTTCTGGTAGTGTGGATAGTTATGCTTCGAGGTCGACAGCACCTCGCTTAAATAATACACATGACTTTGGACCGGTTGTGCCTTGCCGTCTTCTGAGCACTGTACCACAATCACCGCGCTGACCACTCGGTTGGTCGCAGCAATTTAAGGGAGCATGGTCTCCTTAGCAGTCGGAGCCGCCAGGACGGGCGGGGTGCTCAACATCTTCTTTAGTTGGAGGAAAGCCTCGTCCGCCTTGTCGTTCCACTCAAAGTGATTGGTTTTCTCCATGAGTTGGTACAGGGGAAGAGCCTTCTCGCCTAGCCGACTGATGAAACGACTGAGGAATGCCAAGCAGCAGGTGAACTTCTCGACGTCCCGCAACCGGGTGCGCCTCTCCATCCTCTCGATGGCCTTGACCTTCACAGGGTTGCATTCAATGCCGCGCTTTGAAACCAGGAAGACAAGGAGCTGGCCGGCTGGTACTCCAAAGACGCACTTCTCTCGGTTGAGCTTGATCTGAAAACAGTGCAGATTATCAAAAGTTTCCTTGAGATCTTCCAAGAGGGTGCCGCGCTTCCCCGTGTTCACCACAATATCATCCGCATAGACATGTGCGTTTCTGCCGCGTTGCTTGAGGAGGCACTTATGCATGCAACACTTAAACGTGGCACCGGCATTTCTCAAACCGAATGTCATGGTCAGGTAGCAGAAGGCTCCAAATGGTGTGATGAAGGCGGTCTTCAGGCGGTCAGTCGGGTCCAGCTTCATCTGGTGGTATCCCAAATAAGCATCCAAAAAGCTCAGCAGTTCGCATCCGGTCGTTTAGTCTATTACTTAGTCAATCCGTGGCATGGCAAACGGATCCTTGGGGTAGGCTTTGTTGAGGCTGGTATAATCGATACACAATCGCCACTTGTTGTTTTTCTTCAGTACAAGTATTGGATTGGCAAGCCATTCTGGAAAGAAGACTTCCATAATGAAGCCGGCTGTTAGGAGCCGGGCTATTTCTTCACCAACAATCCTCCTCTTCTCTTCTGATAGGCGGGGCAGAGGCTGGTTAACTGGTTTGGCATCTGCTCTGACATGCAACTTGTGCTCGGCAAAATCCGTCGGAACACCCGGCATGTCCTTGGGCGACCATGCAAAGATGTCCCGATTCTCACAGAGGAAATCGATGAGCTCGCTTTCCTATTTGTTGTCGAGGTTTGACCCTATGACAGCAAATCTCTCCGGATGGTTTGGGTCCAAGGGTATCTTTTTGGTTTCTTTAGCCAGCTGGAAGGAGCCCTGGGTCTCCGACTCTTTGGGCTCTGGCAACAGGTCCGGCTGCTTGCCAGCCATGGCCACCACCCGGTCCTGTAGCTTCTTCTCTGCAGCGACCACCAGGGACTCGGCCAGTCGGCTGCTGGCCGCAACGCAAGCGGCCGACTTCTTCTAGTCCCCAGTTATGGTAATAATGCCCTTGGTTCCTGGCATCTTCATCTTGAGGTAAGCATAGTGCGGAACTGCCATGAACTTGGCCAGAGCAGGTCGGCCAAGTAGCGCGTGATAAGGGCTTTCTAGATCAACCTCCTCAAACCAGATTGCCTCGCGGCGGAAATGATCTTTGTCTCCGAAGAGGACATCCATTTTGATCTTGCCGATTGGTGAGCAGGAGAGACCGGGCACAATGCCATGGAAAACAATCCGACTGGGCTGGAGCTGCCTTTCTTTGATGTTCAACTTCTCCATGGTATCACGGTAAAGGATATTGATGCTGTTACCGCCATCTATCAGGATTCGGGAGAAACGAGCAGCTCGCCTATCTGTTGCAAAGGTGGCATCCAACACCAAGGCATAAGAACCTGGGGAAGGCATCACCTCCGGGTGGTCGGCTCAGCTCCACTGGATCGGCTTCTCTGACCAGTGTGAACTCTGGAGCATCAGACGCGACGGCATTGACTTCTTCATGCTGCTGTCGCAGACTGCGCTTATCATCAACCACACTGGTGAAGACAACATAGGCGCCGAGCTCTTCTGGGAACTCATCTTGGACAGCACCGACTATTGGATGAGCTGCTGGCTGCCGGGGAGGCGGAGTCGGCTGACCAGCAGGCGGCGGTGGTAGCAGTCCTTCGCCCTTGGAGATTCGGGTGAGCCAGTGGCACTTCCTGGTGATGTGATTGGACGGCTTCGCGCCGCTATGAAATTTGCATGGAGCATCGAGGGTCTGCTCATAGGAAAAGGCCGACTGCCAAGCTGGCTTGCTGGCTTTCAAACGCTTGGGTAAAGGCTGCCCTTCTGGATGCTGGTCCTCAACTATCGCCACCTGTCGGCTGGTGGAAGTCGGCACTGGGGCCTTGCACTTGTGGTCGCTCTGCTGCTGGCATCGACTGGAATCACCAGCCGGCATCCTAGGAGCCGGAGGGAGCACTTTCTCGGAGGCGTCCACTTGGAGCTCCGACTTCATGGAGGAATCAGCCGTGGTGTACTTTTCTGCGGTGATCACTAGCTCGTTGAGCGTAGCCGGCTCGTCGCAGAGGAGTCGGTGCTTGAGCAGAGTGCTTTCTCTGCACCCAGTTGTGAAATACTCTATGGCCTACACCTTGTGCACCCCTTCGCAGGAGTTGCGCAGCTTGGCCCATCGCTTCAGATAGTCGCGGGTGGACTTGGTCGGACCTTGGACGCATAGAGAGAGCTGGCGAGGGTTGGCCGACTGCTTGTAGGTGATGGTGAAGTTGCGGATGAAGACTTCGGTGAAATCTACCCAGCTATTGACGCTGTAAGGCTTCAGGCTGTTGAGCCAAGTCCGCGTTGTTCCCTAGAGCATGAGTGTGACGTACTTCACGGCTACGCGCTTGTTGCCGTTCGATGTGCCGATGGCGGTGGAGTAGTCGACAAGCCAATCTTCCGGCTTCACGGAGCCATTGTATTTAGGTGTATCTCGTGGGAGCGAGAAACCCTTGGGAAAGGGCTCGTCGCGAATGCGAGGGCCGAAACAAGGCGGGCCGATCGCATCCTTTTCTTCTAGCGCCAAGGATCGCGACAGGCGGTCGATCCGATGGCGAGCGTCATTTTTTTTGATTCCTTCTCGGCGACCTAGCCGGCCGCTGAGCGTCGGTTGCTCAATAGGCGGCGGGGAGACGCGCCTCTCCCTGTGCGGGGGAGGCTGATAGTCGTCTCGTCGTTCCACTGCTCGCGGGCAGCCATCTTGGTCGCGCTCGATGGTGATGCGCGTCCGGCTGCGGCTCGCAGCCGGCTCTGGATCTCTTGAACCGTGGCTGCCTCCAGTCGGCATCCGGGAGGTCGCGCCGCGCTCTCGGTGACGAGGGAGATTCTCAGCCTGTTGGCCAGGCTCCGCCAAGCGGCGGCCGACTTCTTGTTGCGCGGTAGCAGTATCGATTAGCTGTTGAACGCGCTTCATTATGTAGCGGTGCTCGTCACCTTTGAGGTGGTCTAGCTCATCTGCTGCCGCCTGGGCAGCTCGCAGTTCCGCAGGCGTGGCATAGATAGGGCGGT
Organism: Secale cereale; assembly: GCA_902687465.1. Lineage (NCBI taxonomy): Eukaryota > Viridiplantae > Streptophyta > Magnoliopsida > Poales > Poaceae > Secale > Secale cereale. The sequence continues at coordinate 471,885,636 of LR738709.1, forward strand.
CCGCACCAAACATGCTGGCGAGGGTGGCCCCGCGTTGTTGAACCACGCCCAAGCGACTGGGCTCTCCAGCAGCTGGAGTGTCGCCGATGGCGCGGTCGATCTCGCGCTGGTAGGCCTCGGCGAGGCGTCTCATGGTTGCCAGCTTGTTGGCGCTTTCAACAAGCGCAACACGGCATGTCTCTAGGGTCTCGGCACCGGCATCTGCGGTGATAGGGGTGGCCAAGTCCCGTAGCATTGCTTTCAACGGGTCATGGGCGAGGGCGTCGGACATCTCACCGTGGCTGATGATGAGCACCTCCGTGACACTGCTGCCGCTGCTGTCCGCGCGAGGGAGCAGGTTGTCGATGACCACCACGTTGGTGGGGAAGGCGTCGAGAGACACCGTGTTGGAGTCGACAAGCATCGGGTCAGTGGAGCCGACCGACTCCAGGTCCGAGGCCGGCTCGCTGGCGATGTTGAGCTTGCCAAGGAGGTCGACAAAGCAGCTCTTGGAGCTGACCGCGCCATCATCGGGCACGGGCTCATTGATGAGGATAATATCGCCGATGAGATCAGCGAGGCAGCTCGCCGCGCAGGCGACTTCCGCGCCATGCGGCGCATTGGTGCAAACGCCATCGGGCGTGCCGGGCTGGCTGCGCTCGCCAGGGAGGAAAAGGGGTTCCCGTCCAGAGCAGGTCTCCGGACGACGGTGCACCTAGCACCATGGTGGGCGCCAAATATCTGGTGGTTGGTGCAACATATGCCAAATGATGGCTAATCATTGTGGAAGCTAGTAAGACATCGCTCGTGCCTGGAAACGGGATGAGGTAGAGACTTGAACGCCGGCGAACTTTACCCAGGTTCGGGGCTCTCCTAGGAGATAACACCCCTAGTCCTGCTCTGCGGGGTCTCCGCATGTTCACTAATCAACAAGTGAATACAAGTGCTCCTCGAGCTTTTGGTGAGAGGAGGAAGAAGGGCAAGGCCAGATCTCTCTTCCCTCTACGTGTGTCTGGTCTCTGTGAGAATCTCCACCCTTTGCATGGGTGCACTGGGGGTTTTATATAGGCCTACCCCCCGGGGGTACAATGGTAATCATCATGGGTGTAGGACCCGACTATCAGTGTCTATGGTGGCCGACTTCTCTGCCGGCAACTGGGGCCCGCCGCCTGGTGGATCCCGTCGGCTGCTTAATACTGTAGTGATGCCGCTGATGATGCATGATTTGTCGGGGGGCGTGGCTAAACTGCCGCCGCCTTGCGGGCGTTTACTCTAGCCATTCCCCATCTCCTCATGTTAATGGAGCGCAGTCTTTGAGGTAGGGGAGGGCCGTCTGGCCATGAGCCGGCTTCTCTCTGGGCCGACTGGTCCGAGCTCGCGGCCTTCTCGTGTCTCGCTGGCAGGTAGGGCCCGCCGCCTGGGGGCCGTGCCAATAGCATGTTGTGGGAGCATGGCTTCCTCTGTCAACGATGATGTCACGGGTTGTATGGTTACAGTGTTGCGCCGGGTGAAGGATGTACGTCCTGTGCACTGCACTGTAGCCACGCCTTGCCCTGGATTCGGGGATATTGGGTTGTACTGTAGTCACGCCTCGTCTTGTCATGCTTATGTGGGTGCAAACTCTGAGGGCACAGGGGGCCGCTTGTCGGGAGCCGGCCTCTCTGGAGGCCGCCTGCCGGGAGTCGGCCCGCTTCATGGCCGCCCTTTAGAGCTTGCCGCCTTCTGTCAGCCAGCCGCTTAGACCAGCCGGCCTTTAGAAGGCGACCTTTTGCTTCTGGCACTTGAGGGGTGTAGCCGGCCCCGATGTTTCGAAATACCAGGGGAGGCCGATGAGGCTACCCATGGTCATTTACTCCGACAACATTCTAGCCATGTATGGATCCGGATCGCAGGGAAAGTGGGTGCCCTCCTCCGTCACACAGGAGAACATCAAGGAGCTCTGGGAAGCGGCGTATTTAGCCAAGGCAATCGCCCATCGGCTTCCAGCCAAGAAACAGACCGTCCCTACTCTGGAGCCCCATGAGAGGGTAGCATTCATTCCTCATTTCCTTCACGGACTAGGGTTTCCCCTCCATCCCTTTGTCCGCGGCCTTATGTTTTACTACGGGCTAGATTTCCATGATCTAGCCCCGAATTCCTTTCTCAACATCTCGGCATTCATCGTCGTGTGTGAGGCGTTCCTCCGCATCCCTCCCCACTCAGGCCTTTGGCTCAAGGTCTTCAATGTGAAGCCAAAAGTGGTGGACGGACAACACGCGGAATGCGGCAACGCTATGGTGAGCAAGCTCCCCAATGTCACTTGGCCCAAAGGCACCTTCTTGGAGACCGCGAAGGGGTGGCAGCAGGAGTGGTTCTACCTACGTCACGGAACAGCGTGACTCCGCATTGGTCGCTCCCCCCGAATTCAAGTTCGGGCCTCCCCTACGTTTGACATCTTGGCTCAATAAAGGCCTAGACTTGGCGTCATCCGATGAAGTGACGATGCTACAAAATTGCATCAAGAACATCATAGATAAAAATACCAGCCTAACTAGCGTGATCCAGATAATGTTTTTTTGTCGAATTCTTCCTTGCCAAGACCTGACTCAGCAGATGTGGAGTTCAACCCAGTCGGTCCCCGAACCCTGCAGTGATTCTTCGGCATGAAGCATGAAGATACGTGGAAACTACTGTTCAAGACCCAAAAGAAGTGGCCAAAGACGACCGAAGACGTTGGCCTGGATTGTACTCACGCAGGGTCTCCCGTAAGTTTTCATGATAATTTTACTATTAGTAAATCCAAGGGGCATACTAAGCTTTCCATTCTTCTCATAGGGGTGGCCAAAGAAAGCGGAGCGGATTCATTGTCTGGCTCCATTACCCAAAGACCCAGCCATCCCTCTACTAACGAGGATGCTGGTTCCGGCGCCATATCAGGCGCCGGAAAAGAAGGCCAAGAAGAAGGGCCAGGAGGCCAAAAGCAGCCCTCGTCGTAAAGGTACTTCGGACATAGCGTCCGAACACACTCAGACTCGCTCCTCCCCCGATGAAGACACAGGGGAGGAAGAAGAGAGTAATTCTCCCCTTAAGGGGGGAAGAAGAAATGGGGGCGTCCGCAGATCTCGAGGCGGGGGCGTCCAAGAAAGGGAGGATCCCCTCACTGATGACTCCAAATCAGGCGCCGATGAGTGTCACCCTAGGCCAAAGCCCCTGGATGAATCGTAAGTGCCCTTGAAGGTATTTGTACTTATATACCTTTCCGCCTTATGATTGTGATGTACTGAATTACGTGCTGCAGTTCGGCTCGTGTCTGCCCCCAGCGATCCTCGTCTTTGGGGAATTCGTTGGATCCAACGTGATGGATAGCGAGTCGCCTCCATCGGCCTCCTCCCCAAAAGCTACGGATAATGCCGAAGTGCTATCGCGGAGAACAGTTCCGGGTCAGGGAGAGCTGCGGGAAGCCGTCGAGGCGGCACCAGAGGGAAATACGTCCGCGGCCGGAAACCCGGGGGCACCGACCCCGATGGAGACTGATGACAGGGGTCACGACCAATTCGTCCCACAGCCGGACAGTATTCCTGAGAGCCATCTGACTCCGGAATTGGGTGAGCGACCTCCTTTGAAAGAAAGGAGTGCGCAAATTCCATCGGCGACCTCCGCCAATCCAGAGGCGCCGGATACCTTGATGGAAGCACTTCAAAGCGCCATCGTTGTAGAAGAACATCGTACCCTTGTGGGCACGATGGTGGAAAGAGTTCAGTCCGCCAAGAGCGGATTGAATGAGGCTTATACTAGCTTTCTGAGAGGCTTTGAGGTATGTAATATAATACCTTTAGGCTATATGAGAAAAAGTGTCTGTGTATAGATAGTAGCCCCTGAGACTCTGTTCGGTGTTCACGAAGAAAAGCCGAGCAGAGGATCTAAGTACTCATACAGGAGATTAACAGACATATCTATTTGAATCAAACAAGTCGTGATGCAGGCGTCAGCTTCCCATGCCGCCGAAGCATCTGAGCTGAGGCGAAAGTTGGATGGACGGCAAGGTATGTAATACCAAATATATGTATGAAATAATATCAACAATAATTTGTCATCTGAATGAGTGCTATAACTCTGCTCACAGCTGATGCGTCTGAGGTCGAGACCCTCAAGAGTGCCCTGGCGGAGGCCAAGAAAAAGGCGAAGGAGGAACGAGCCACCCACCTAAAGCATGAGTCAAGGGTGGAGGAAGTCCAACAAGAGCTCAAGGATGCTATAAGCAAATGTGAGTCCTTAGAGCACAAAGTGTCGGATCAAAAATCCAAACTTGCGAAGGCTCTCTAAAACGCTCAGGAGGCTTGGAATGAAGCTCAAAACGCCTACCGGGAGATCCAGGAGGCGAGGCAAATTGCGGCTGGTAAGGCCTTTAATATGCAGAGAAAATTTATGAGGAAGAAATACATTTTACTGACCTGGATTTGGAGTTCCCCAAGAGCGTTTGCGGACCTGCCCCGGAGTGTTGTCGACGCTACGAAGTTCTTCCAAGCCAAAGAGGGGAGCTCAACAGAAAAATTGTTTTGGTCGCGGTATCTTGCGCCTGAGCATCCTGTACCCCTCAGCGATCAATTGAAGCAGTTGTTCGAACTACATAGGGTGGTCGGATTGGCCATGAGGGATTTTATAGTCCGTCTGTGGCTTGCCGAGCCCATACCCAGCAGCTACTTCAGGCTCGTGAGGCGGTTGATCGGTGCCTGTCCCCGGCTTGATGTCATGAAGCGGACTGTCTGCATTGAAGGTGCACAGATGGCCTTTGCCCATGTCAAGGTGTACTGGGCGAAGATGGACGCCGTCAAGCTCGCAACCGAAGGGCCGCCCGTAGGCAAAGAGCACCGCACGCCGGAGCGCTATTTCAATGATGTCCTAGAGGGATCCCGCATTGTAGAGGGCTAGTGTTCGAAGGACATTATGTTTGGATGAATGTGTCCACGTTGTCCAATCCTGCATTATGAAACAAGGCTTTATGTATGATATCTTATTTTGTTTTTATTTTGAAATATTTCCTCCTGTGCGGCCGTTTACGATATCTGAGAGTTGGCCAGTCATCGGCTTCAGCCCCCACGTAGATAGTACGGGGGTGTTCGGGATACCACCTAGACACACTTGACCCAGTGATTTGGTCCATGAGGGAGGTGCTAGTGCGGCGAACTAGGCAATCGGACTATATGGCTTTATCACTCTCACTTGGCCATATGAGTTTTATAATGGAATTACAGGCACAACCCCTAGTATTGTTCGATTATCCGAACTTGGGTGATGTAAACGCCCGGCCAAGCGAAGGCCGGCCCATCGCGTATTGCGGAAAAAATAGCAAGAGATTCTTAGTCACCGAATAGCTGACCAGCTCTCGCAGCATCATGACAGTCAGTTTTCGGCTTTCTCTACTGAGTTATTTACCCAGATGAACCAGAAACACAACCGTAGTAGTTCTCCCTTTACTACCTTAGCCGAACAGGCGAAACGTAAGGTAGTAACCACAGGAGCCGGGCAACCCAACTATTGACCAACGACATGATTCGGAGCCTATGCATATAATGCTATATTCGGGACGCTGAATTGTACTGTAAAAGTGTTCGGATTTGTTTAGTAAGAAAAGATGTACGTGGCTTTATGTAGCCCCTGGAGATTTAAGTCGTACCGAGGTGTACATGACAATCAGATAGAAACAGTGAAACAAAGATTAAGAGATAAGCCAATAGGCCGGGCCAGAAACTGTTTCCATTATAGTCTGATTGATATGTCAAAACGTATTGGTACAAAAAGGTGCACAAGGCTATTTTACATGCCGAGCATAAGGGAAAGCTATGCGCGGGTTTTGCAAATGGTCGAGGCGATCTTTAGAGACCCTTTGAGATACTATGTCGTGCTGCTTGTCTCCTTGTTGTGTTGTCCTTCGAGAGGATCATCACTCGGCGTCGTCATGATGGGCCTCGAGAAGAGACCTGAGCATCATTGAAAAAGGGCGTGGGTTGTAAGGAACCTGAAAAAGATAGAATTAAATGAAAAAGGGAAAATATGGGTGTCCGGATATGGTCTAGCCGTATTGTGGACTTTATCCTTGTTGTGCCTCCGTCTTTGCCCATGGTATCTTTAGCACGTAGTTATGTACGCGTGGCACGTAGACCGCCGTTTTGTTGAGGCTGAGACGAAGGCCGAATTGCTAACTGAGCTCCTATCGAGCTGGGTTGTCGCTCTACGGTGTATTCCAGACTCGTAATAGTGTCCAGGGGCTTGGCCGCCGATGTTGTGTTTGGTTTGATAAGGCCGCCCTGCAAATCTGCTGCCAGGTCCGCGGTGTGCTCCTCGGTATGGAGGGAGCGTTCCATGTTTCCATTGACTGTTATAACACCGCGGGGGCCGAGCATCTTGAGTTTGAGGTAAGCATAGTGCGGGGCCGCATTGAAGCGACCGAACACAGTTCGTACAAGAAGTGCATGATAGCCACTGCGGAAGGGGACGATGTCAAATATCAAGTCTTCGCTTCGGAAGTTACCCGGCAAACCGAAGACGACCTCCAATGTGATTGATCCCGTACAGCGGGCCTCTACACCAGGTATTACTCCTTTAAAGGTAGTTTTGGTGGGCTTGCTTCTTGACGGATCAATACCCATCTTGCAGATTGTGTCCTGATAGAGCAAGTTAAGGCTGCTACCGACATCCATGAGGACTCGCATGAGGTGGAATCCATCGATGATTGGGTCGAGGACTAGTGCGGCCGAACCTCCATGAAGGATACTGGTCGGATGGTCTCTACGATCAAAAATGATCGGGCAGGCTGACCATGGGTTGAATTTAGGGGCGAATGGCTCTATCGCATAGACGTCCCTTAACGCTCGCTTGCGCTCCCGCTTGAGGATGTGGGTGACGTATATCATATTCACCATTTTGACTTCAGGGGAAATTTCTTCTGACCCCCTATTTCTGGTGGACGCGGCTCGTCGTCGTCGTCGTCCTTGATGGGTGACCCATTCTCCTTATGCTCGGTATTTAACTTACCAGCATGTTTAAATAACCAACAACTTTGGTTGGTATGGTTGGCACGCTTGCCAGGGGTGCCGTGAATCTGGCAGGGTCTGTCGAGTATCCGGTGCAAGCTGGATGAGCCCTCTCTGTTTCTTTTGAATGGATTTTTCCGCTGACCGGACTTGGAGCCGTTGAATCCGGCGTTGACCGTCGTGTCTTTGGTATTGTCATTATTGCTCTGGCGCTTGTGTTTGTTGTGTCGGGGCCTTCCATTGTTATTCCTGGCTTTGGAAGTGCCAGGCTCGCTCGTACTATTACTGCTACGGGCGAGCCAGCTATCTTCATCCGCACAAAAGCGGGTCATGAGCGCAGTGAGGGCCGCCATGGACTTCGGCTTCTCTTGGCCGAGGTGTCGGGCGAGCCATTCATCGCGAATGCTATGTTTGAAGGCCGCTAGGGCTTCGGCGTCAGGACAATCGACAATCTGGTTCTTTTTAATGAGAAACCTAGTCTAGAATTTTTTGGCGGACTCGTCGGGCTGCTGAACAATGTGACTGAAGTCATCGACATCCGGAGGCTAAACATAGGTGCCTTAGAAGTTGTCTCTAAAGGCATCCTCCAGGTCTTCCCAACATCCAATAGAATTTTCTAGAAGGCTATTTAACTAGTGTCGAGCTAGCCCCTTAAGTTTTGGGGGGAGGTATTTGATGGCGTGTAGATCATCACTGCGAGCCATGTGAATGTGGAGAAGAAAATCTTCAATCCATACTGCGGGATCTGTTGTGCTGTCGTATGATTCAATGTTCATGGGTTTAAACCCATATGGGAACTGGTGCTCCATTACCTCATCGGTGAAGCATAGGGGGTGTGCGGCGCCTCTATATCGGGCCACGTCACGACGCAGTTCAGATGAAGTCCGAATGCGGTTTTCGGCCTAGGCCTGGTTTTGCTTGTCGCGCCAGGATTGGTAACCGTCCTCTCGCGCCGAGGCACGCCCCCGCGATCCATAAATCGATTTTGGTCTAACCTGCGCTATTTTCCAGGTCCTGTCGTAGATCGTATGTGTATCCCTGAGTTGTTGTTTCTCTGCTTTTACGGCGAGGTGGTGCAGGCTGGTGTTCAGCTTGAGTTGCCATTCTGCCCCGGCCACGTGGCGGTCGGTCAGGTTCATCAGTCTCATTACGTGCGGGTGGTATGGGCTCCGGCGCTTCGTCGTTGAATTGGGGTAGCAGCTTACGCTTCCGATAACTCTTTGTTCGGCATTCAAGGCCGTATTCTTCGGCTGCCAGGACATTAGTCCATCTGTCATTGAGCAGTTCTTGGTCAGCTTGAAGCTACTGGTGCTTCTTTTTAAGGCTTCTTACTGTGGCTATTAGCAGGTGCTTAAAGCTCTCTTGTTCAAGGGGTTCCTCTGGCACGATAAAATCTTCATTGCTGAGGCTTACATCATCCTCAGAGAGTGGTAGATTGCTGCTATCTTCCGAGTCTTCGCTCCCTGCTTGATCGTTAGGGTCGACTTGCCCCTCCTCCCAATCATCATATTCGGATGTTGGTTCGATGGGGTCTTCTTGTTCTTCGGCGTGTTCCGGAGTATCATTTTCTCCAGTGCCGGTATAGCTGTCTTTTCTGCGGCGCGATTTAGAGCGGCACCGCTGATGTCGATGCTTCGGCGGTATCTCTGGAGGTTCTTCCTCGACCGGATCCTTCTATCTTCGTCGTCGCCTTCATTAGGTGTGTCCACTATGTACACGTCGTATGAGGAAGTGGCCGTCCAGCGTCCGGTGAACGGCGGGTTTTGGGCCTGATCCTCTCCGGCATCATCATCTATACCGTCGATGTCCTCAAAGGTGTAGTCGAGCATGTCAGTTAAGTCCTTGACAGTGGCTATAAAGTGGGTGGTGGGTGGGAAGTAAAGTTCCCTGTTTTCAACCCCTAGTCCGGGCTGAGTGAAATTCGAAAGAGATTCCTCTGTGATGGCGAGGGATCGCATTAAGTCCAGAGCCTCATTTAAGAGCGAGGTTTGGATGGGGACCGAAGTTCCCTGGCCGAGCTCGCAAGGTGCAGATTCCGAGGGTTCGGAGCTAGAGTCCGGAGATTAGTCTAGCTTTGTGGTAACTGCCGGTGACGCTATCCGCCCTGGTCTTCCAGCGTTGAGTTTTATGCCCGCAAATAGTCCGGCGGGCTTGAGACTCCCGTCTTCGGACTGGGTGATGTGCTCCGGATCTAAGGCCGAAGCGGTGATTGGAGTCGCGAACCCTTGGAAGATCAAGTCTCCTCTGATATCAGTGACATAGTTCAGGTTTCCAAAACTGATCTGGTGACCAGGGGCGTAGCTATCGATCTGCTCCAGGTGGCCAAGCGAGTTGGCACGCAGCACGAAGCCGCCGAACACGAAGATCTGGTCGGGGAGAAAAATCTCCTTCCCAGCGGCATTATTGTAGACGATAGATGAAGCCATTGAGCCTTTCGACGACGGCACAGTGGAACTCTCAATGAAAGCACCAATGTCGGTGTCAAAACCGGCAGATCTCGGGTAGGGGGTCCCGAACTGTGTGTCTAAGGATCGAAGGTAATAGGAGGCAGGGGACACGATGTTTTACCCAGGTTCGGGCCCTCTTGATGGAGGTAATACCCTACTTCCTGTTTGATTGACTTTGATGAGTATAGGGGTTACAAGAGTTGATCTACCTCGAGATCGTAATGACTAAACCCTAGATGTCTAGCTTGTATGATTATGAATGCCTCTACGGACTAAAACCTCCGGTTTATATAGACACCGGAAGGGCTAGGGTTGTACAGAGTCGGTTTACACAGAAGGGAATCTTCATATTTGCACGCCAAGGAGAGTCCCATCCGGACACTGGGGGAAGTCGTCCGTCTTGTACCTCCACGGCCCATTAGTCCAGCCCCCATTACGTAGCCCGGACGCCCGAGGACCCCGTAGTCCAGGACTCCCTCACCCGGTAGTACCGGTATGCAAAGCATAACCGGGGCAACCGGGACGCCACCGTCCAAGTACCGCCCCAACCACAGAACGAATCTGATGGTTGGGCGGTACCCGGCCGGAACAACCGCCCGTAGCAACCCACCAGGGTTCACTCGGTGAACAGGAAGTAGCACCGCCCTGGGGCAGCGGTACAACCGCTTGGGAGGGACCTGGGAGATGCAACCCGAGGGTATAACCCCTAGGGCGGTGGTTGGACCGGAACAGTAGGCAAACGGTACAACCGGCCGCATGGGCAGTACGACCGCTAAGTAGACAACTGCTGCAACAGAAGGACAAAAAGGGACCTCTTCTACTCGGGGTGGAAGGTAAAGGTGGGTGACAAGATAAGTGTACATGTAATGATTCATCCCACACCTTTCGATGGATTTTCTCTTGATAGTATGGGTTTCCTACGACCAAGGAAATAAACACGCAAAAAAACTCCATCTTCGATGTTTTCCTTCCAGAGAGAATGCCTAAGCGATGCTAACCTGAAGAACTTAACACATGATTAGATCACAAGGAGAGTTGTCATCGTCACCCAAAACTCAAAGACGGGAAATGACCTAACAGACATGACCAAGATGCTTCTCCGAACAATAACTAATAGTGGGACCTGGATGCCCATATTGGTTCCTACATATTCTACGAAGATCTTTATCAGTCGAACCTTTATGACAACATACGTAGTTCCCTTTGTCTGTCGGTATGTTACTTGCCCGAGATTCGATCGTCCGTATCTCCATACCTAGTTCAATGTTGTTACCGGCAAGTCTCTTTACTCGTTCTTTAATACATAATCTTGCAACTAACTCCTCAGTCACTTTGGTTGCAAGCTTCTTGTGATGTTGTATCACCGAGAGGGCCCATAGATACCTCTCTGGCACACGGAGTGACAAATCCCAGTCTCGATCCATGCCAACCCAACAGACACCTTTGAAGATACCTTTAGAGCATCTTTATTATCACCCAGTTACGTTGTGACGTTTGATAGAACACAAGGTATTCCTCCGGTATCCGGGAGTTGCATGATCTCATGGTCGAAGAAACATGTATTTGACATTAAGAAATCAGTAGCAATAAACTGAATGATCATATGCTATGCTATTGGATGGGTCTTGTCCATCACACCATTCTCCTAATGATGTGATCCTGTTATCAAATGACAACTCAAGTCTATGGTTAGGAAAGCTTAACCATCTTTGATCGATGAGCTAGTCTAGTAGAGGCTCACTAGGGACACGGTATTTGTTTATGTATCCACACATGTATTTAAGTTTCCGGTCAATACAATTCTAGCATGAATAATAAACCTGTATCATGATTAAGGAAATATAATAATAACCATTTTATTATTGCTTCTAGGGCATATTTCCATCAGATGTTGTGTTGGTAAATGACCACCTTAATAGGTAGCGACCGTTGTTCCGGGGCACATTCCGGCGTTGAATCACAACTAAGAGAGCTACCATTTCTTTCTTTAGAAGGACTACTTTGACACAACCAACCCGCTATTCAAACATCAGAAATTCCATCGGTGTATCTTTGTGGCTAGGCATTCTTTCAATCGTATTAGAGAGGGGGTGGTCGGATTTGATAAATAATTCGAGTGCAAACATGATGCCCTTGGAAAGATTGGCTTCCCATCCTATCATCAATGCACTATAGCCATCCGGATGCTTGCATACGGAGTGCCTAGTAATCTCATTAATGAGTATGTTTGTACGAGCGAATCTACATACCTGGAGTCAATGTACATGTTCCACAAAGCTGTGATTGCCACGTTTGGCCCTGAGTACTTGAGAGAGGTCAGTGCTCAAGATACAACCCACTTGTTGGCAATGAATGCCAGCAAGGGCTTCCTAGGGATGCTTGGTAGCATAGACTGCATGCACTGGGAGTGGAAGAACTACCCTTCTACTTGGCAAGGATAGTATAAGGGCCATGTGACTGCTTGCACTATCATACTTGAGGCTCTGGCATCACAAGATCTCTGGATTTGACTCTTTCTTTGGCATGGCTGGATCGCACAATAATACCAATGTGCTTCACCGCTTGCTGGTATTTGCAAGGCTTGACGAACAAAATAGTCTGCCTGTGAATGTTAACATCAACAGCCACAACTATGACAAAGGATACTACCTAGTTGACGGTATCTATCCTCAGTGGACCATTGTTGTGAAGACAATCGCCAACCTTGTTGGAGAGAAGAGGAAAATATTTGCACAAGAGCAAGAGTGTGCTAGGAAGGATGTCAAGCATGTCTTTGGTGTTATGCAATCTCGACGGGGCATCATTCGGTATCCTGCTAGAACTTGGAGCACCAAGAAGTTGTGGGAGGTGATGACTGCTTGTGTGATCATGCACAATATGACCGTAGAGGATAAGTGCCTAAAACGTATTTACGATTATTTTAGTTTCAGGGTGAGAATGTTGTGCCTGAGCATGAAGGAGGAGCGGTAACGTTTGCATAGTTCACCCAATTTCATCATGAAATACGTGATTGGGAAACTCACATGCAACTGCAAAATGATTTGGTTGAGCATATGTGGGCTCATGTTGGCAACCAATAGATGTATCTTTTTTTTAAATGTATTTGAGACAATTTATTTTTTGTTCGCCTTGTAAAAAATACTAGAAAATATAAAAGAATCAGATTTTTTTCTAGCACGGAATTCAAGTGCGTGATGTCGGTGCCAAATTTGATGGAGTGTGTTTGCTTGCCCGCACCGATTTTGGCGTGTTTCCATACACTTCTCAGATGAGCCTGACTGATCAAAAACAACCTATAAACCACCATCTGCACTTAGTTTGGTTGCCCGCATATAGGCTAGCTGCACGAGGGAACTAATTGTGACCCGTTGTGCATATAGGCTAGCACACAAGACTCGTGGTTTACTTGCAACCTGCATTAGGTGCTGTCACCACTTCTCAGTGGTGGTGACCTTACCACACATGATTATCAGTTTCACTCCTTGTGACGAAACAAATTACGTTTCATCCTAGTTACTATCAAATGGCAGTACACATTATTAAGAACCAAATGGATGAATTTGGAAAGTTCATCATCCCTCCTCTTCCTCCTCTTCTTCTTCTTCTTCTTCTTCTTCTTCTTCTTCTTCTTCTTATGTTGCTGCTTCATCCTTTCCTACTCCTCTTGCTCTTCATCGTCCTCATCTACTGCTGATGCTTCCCCCTCCTATGCTACTGCTCTTGCTCTTCTTCTTCTTCAGATCCTTGTCTAACCTCTGTTATCCCACACTGCATGTGCCCACTCCAGCCTTTTGTTCTTCCAGGCTTCGTTGTCAAATGTCTCAACACCATGGCCACCAAGGTCAAGATCATCACGCATCACCTCTTCCTTCTCAGGCACCAGTCCATCAACACCTCATTGCAGGATTCAGTTATGCAGAATGCAACATGCAAGATAAGCTTAATCTGGGGAGGGTAATGGTGGAATGGATTTTGATCCAGGATCTTGAACCTGTTGTTGAAAGCTCCAAATGCCCTCTAAACAGTTACTCTTAGGCTAGAGTGTCTGAGATTGAACAACTCCCATGGAATCCTAGGGTAGTTCCTACAAGAGAACTCGTTCAGGTGGCACTTAGTTTTCCTGAACGGTGGAAGAACACCTGGGCGACATGCATAACCAACATCTCCTAGGTAGAACTTGCCATCAGGGACGTTGATGCCATTAGGGCGACTGATGTTGTCTATTAGTATGTTAGCATCATGTGCTAACCCTTCCCAGCCAGCCAGCACATAGGTGAACTTCAGATCAAAGTCAACAACAGCAAGCACATTCTGGCTTGTGTAGTATTTGAGAGAGCCCACTGCTCAAGATATAACCCACTTGTTGGCGATAAATGCCAGCAAGGGCTTCCCAGGGATGCTTGGCAGCATAGACTGCATGCACTGGAAGTGGAAGAACTGCCCTTCTGCTTGGCAAGGGCAGTATAAGGGCCATGTCAGGGCTTGCATTATCATACTTGAGGCTGTGGCATCACAAGATCTCTGGATTTGACACTCTTTCTTCGGCATGGCCGGATCGCACAATGATACCAACATGCTTCACCGCTCGCCGGAAGCGAAGAAACGGCTGGATCAAGAAAAGGGGGGTACTACGAGCCCTCTGCCCCACGCATCTAACCAGCTCGTATGGTTCACCGGTTCCACCGACGTCGCCCTTAGATAGAGTTATTCAGTCGATACAGAGATGCGCTTAAAGTGGGGTGTGTGTTGCCCCTATTGGGCTGGGCCCTTCCCCATAAGGCCCCACCGTCGAGAGAAAAAGCAGAAGCAAAAGCTCGAGTCGAAGAGTGGAGGTCGCTCGGTAACTCGAGTCGATCATTCCCATTCATTTTGCCCCTGAAAGGAATGGAAGCCATCTGATAATCTTTCTATAGGTTCCTCGAAGAGACTGGAAAAATCACAAAAACACTTTCTATATGTTCTGTTATTTCGAAATTTGAAGCTTAAAACAAAAAGCTCAACATAAACCCAAGGATGGGCAACCGTTGCTAAACCAAGGTATCCATCTCTTTGAATAAAAGCCATCCTTTCCATCGACCATCCTACGAGCATCTTCGGGGGGGAGCAAAGCATGTGTTTTGCTCCCTCAATTGATAGATCAGGGCCCCTCCCGCCGGCCCAAACGAAAGGCTCTGTAAGGAAGTAGTCCCATCATTCTCGGGCCCGAATCGATATATCCAAAAGTTTTTATCTCCCCCACCTCCCATCTTACTTTTTTATAGTATTCAAAATTATACTATAACGCTTGATATTTTTTTTCTTTTTTCTAGTCAGAATTAGCAATTTTATTTACTTCGACTCTATGTTCCCCTTACTGCAAGGCTTGCTGAATAAAATAGTCCGCTTGTGAATGTTAACATCAACGGCCACAAGTACGACAGAGGATACTACCTAGGTGACGGTATCTATCCTTAGTGGACCGCAGTTGTGAAGACAATCCCCAACCCTATCGGAGAGAAGAGGAAAAGATTTTCCCAAGAGCAAGAGAGTGCTAGGAAGGATGTTGAGCATGTCTTTAGTGTTATGCAATCTCGATGGGGCATCGTTTAGTATCCTGCTAGAACTTGGAGAACCAAGAACTTGTGGGAGGTGATGACTGCTTGTGTGATCATGCACAATATGGCCATAGAGGATGAGCGCCCGAAACGTATTTACGATTAAGGGTTTCAGTTTCAAGGTGATAATGGTGTGCCTGAGCATGACGGAGGAGCGGTAACGTTTGCATAGTTCACCCGTTGAGCATATGTGGGCTCATGTTGGCAACCAATAGATGTATCTTTTTTTTTAAATGTATTTGAGACAGCCTTGTAAAACTACGCTAAATTTATTTGGTTGTGAACTATGTTTTTTGTTTGCTTGTGAAACTATGCAAAACGTGTGTATATTTGATAAAAACACCGGCCAACCGGACAACAAATATGGGTCGGCGCGTTGGACGCACTGCCGACCCAAATCATAAACAAGGCGGACGCCGGGTGGGCGGCTGAAAGATTGTGGATGTCGCCTAAAGGGGGGTGAATATGTGTTCTTAAAATAAATACAGTTTAGGCTTGAACAAATGCGGAATAAACCTAGTGGTTAATTTGTCAAGCACAAAACCTACAACAACTAGGCTCACCTATGCGCACAAACAACTTATGCTAAGTAAGATAAACTACTAGGTGATATCAAGATATATGACAAGAAACAATATGGCTATCACAAAGTAAAGTTTATAAGTAAAGGTGAAAGTGCTAGTTATCAGCTAGAGGGGGGTGAATAGGTGATTTTTATGGAAGTCTTCAAAACATGATATCTTTTGAAGACAAACAGATGGAATGAACCTATAGATATGCAGCGGAAGATAAACTACTCTAGACAAGCCATAGTCAAGTAAGCAGCATAGTGAAAGTACGAAGACTATTGGCAGCTAGGTAGCATGGATCAAAATGGAAGACAGAATGAAGCTAAACAGGGAAATGTCTTCACACAATGAAGTCAAACAGATCAGGTAAGCAAGCATTGATTTCACAAAGGCGAACTGAAATGTAAACGAGTTGGAAGATAGAACTAGTAGCTTGGAGACAAGGGGAATTTGGTAGACCATTTCCAGTTGTTTTGACAACTGTACGTCTAGTTAGGGAGGCTGAGATTGAACTCCGAAGACCGTGTCT
The DNA here is from genome assembly GCA_902687465.1 of Secale cereale. Classification (NCBI taxonomy): domain Eukaryota; kingdom Viridiplantae; phylum Streptophyta; class Magnoliopsida; order Poales; family Poaceae; genus Secale; species Secale cereale. The sequence goes on from LR738709.1 coordinate 471,901,764, forward strand.
TCACCTTATTCCCGTTGAGCTAAGGACACCCAGTCCTCGCCCAATCACTCTGGTAAGTCCTCAAGGTAGACTTCCAAACCTTCACAGACTTCGTTCACTGGCAATCCACAATGACTCTTGGATGCTCAAAACGTGACGCCTAACCGGCTGGAGGATACAAAGTCCTCAAGTGTAACAAGTCTTCATATCACACAGACAGAAAGACTTCAATGATGCCCAATACTCTTTGGCTCTAGGTGTTTTGGGCATTGTCCTCGCAAGGATCTTTTCACTCAAAGACTTTGGAGGTGGGTTGCTCTCAAACGAAAAAAGTCGTGCACTAACTTTGAGCAGCCACCAATTTATGGTGTAGTGGGTGGGCTATTTATATCCAGGAGGCAACCCGACATGATATGTCTGAAATGAGTTGGTCACTAAGGAACTGACACGTGTCTAACAGTTGGATTTTGAACACACACGGCAACTTAGCTTGGGCTCCAAGCAAAGCTGACTTATCCAACTCTGGATAAGATTTTCTCTCATTGTCTTCGTTCGAAGACATATGATTTTTGGTTGAGCATCACATCAGTCATCTGACTATGTTCACTAGGACCACACTTAACAGTATGGTGGTTCCTATGACTCAAGAAAGAAGAAAAGGAACTATGAAAGAAACTATGTCTTCGCACTCCATAGTCTACAGTGAATGTCTTCACAGGTCTTTATCTTCACGTGAATGTCTTCACGAGCCACCATTGTCTTCAATGTCTTCACACATTTTTAGGGGTCATCTCTGGAAGGTAAACCGAATCAGTGAGGGACTACTACCCGTGTTATCCTGCAATTCTCACAAACACGTTAGTCCCTCAACCACGTTTGTCGTCAATACTCCAAAACCAACTAGGGGTGGCACTAGATGCACTTACAATATCCCCCTTTTTGGAGATTGATGACAAACTGGTTGAAGTTTTCAACGGGGATAAAATAAGTGAAACTTACATAACACGGTCATTGGCTTCATGAGATTGAGAGCGCTCCCCCTAAAGATGTGCATATAGTAAATTTGCTTTTGAATGCAAATGCACATGGCAGGTTTTGCTTTGTGGAGATGTCCATCAATCTTGTGAAGACAATTCATCATGCATACATATAAGTAGTGAAGATAATGATATGCATAATGAAAAATGGGCGCGTGCTGAATGATTTCATGCGCATAATATAGATATTTAACTATGCAGAAGAAACATCAGCAAATGTAGCAGACGACCATCAAGTTTAAGTGTTACAACTCAAGAGCCAAATAGTTTCAAAACGAGAGTTGTAAGGACTTAGCAAAAATAAAGCACCTGACCCGTATATGGACCCGCTTGAAGACTATCAACTCATATGCTTCTCCCCCTTTTGTCAATAAGGACCAAAAAGGTTTGAAGACATATAGTATCTATGTGTTCCCAGGTGGTGAAGATGTTGGGGTAGCTGGGTCGACGTTGGAGTTGGGCGGTGCAGACAGGCGTGACACAGAGTCGTGATGTAGTGGAGCTATTGCGGGAGAAGTGGCGTCGTCTTCTTCATCTATGACACAAGCAACAATAGTTGTAGCCGAAGATGAATACTCAGAGTCTTCAATGGATGGGTTAGGACGCCAACTCTCAGATTGTGAAGGCCTAGAGTCAAACTTGAAGCGCTCGGTGAAGCCATCTGCTTGAAGATCAGCTTCAGAGCAAAGTAGGACCACTGATAGGCTTCATGGGCAACAAAGGAGTTCTTGGTTGCCAGATTGCGAATGTGATTGACATCAGTAAGAAGACTTTGCATTTGGCGCTTCAACCAATCATGATGCCTATCATGCTTTCGATGAAGTGATACAAGAAGCTCTCTGTCATTTAGGACACGGGAACGCTTCTTAGGCCTTGGGGCAATTGTGCTGGCGGTAGCTTCAATATTGGTATGATGCGGTAGGTGCAGATTTCTAGCCAGAGGATAAGCAATGGTAGCAGCATTGGGCACATGAACAACTTCAACATGCTGAGTGAAGCTGTGATGGTCAGCATTGAGCAGTTGAAGTGGCTTCTTGGCAGGCTCAGGATAAAGGGCTTCATAAGACATGTCAACCTCAGGTAGAAATATGACATGATTATGCGCTGAAGCTTGATAGTTGATAGTAGAGTGAAGCTTAATGAGCCGCATAACCCATGGAGCATAAAACTTGAGGCCAAACAGATCAATACCAGACACAGCCAGTTGACGAACGAAAAAGTCATGAGTATTGAACCTGATGCCATTGAGGATGTAAAATACCAGAGTCTTCATGGCGCCCTCAAGTTTGGCTTCAGAAGAGTTTCCCTTGATTGGCCACAGAGTACGCCTCGGGATATGGTAGATTGTGCGAGGTAGATACTCGAGGTCCTTGACGAGAAATACCTTTGGATATTCAACATCCAGCTGCAGTGGCTTCATCATACTAAGCATTTGACTCATGTTTGGCTCAGGCTTCTTGAAGATGCTTTGCAGTTCATTTTGATGCAGCGTACAACCTGGTTTGAACAACACACCAAGAGTGAGCAGGGAAGTAAGCTCAAGAAGAGTTTGAGCTTTGGCTTCATGATGAACATCTCCTGTCATCCACTCAAGTACCCATGTCTTCGGATCCCTGTTGTAGCCTCTGATATGAAGTGTAGCATAGAACTAAAGCAGAAGCTCTTCCTTCCAGTGTTCATTTCTAGTGACGAATGGGAGTAGTCCAACATCCCTGAAGCAGTCAAGTGCCTCTTCAAGGAATGGCAGCCCAACAATGGCATCACAATCAAGACGTTGTTGTGGAAAAATCCGGTCTTGGTTGTACAAAATGCATGAGTAGTAGTTGCATTGCTGGTAGCTCCAGAACATATTAGAGGTGATCTTGGGCTTATTTTATGGGTTCTTGTCAGAATCAAAGAATGTGTTGTGCTCCCTGAAGCTTCTCACACTAAAAGAGCCCTGGGTAGTTACAGCGCTTGGAAGCCTTGGCAGTCTGGGCTTTGGCTTCTTCGTCTGAGGCCTTTGCTCCACATGATAGTCATATTATGGTCCTAGAGTAGTGGGAGGCGTTAGTATTGGCCACCTAACAGTTACAAGTTCATATGCTTGATTGAAGGCTTGGGCCATGATGTGTGGCACATAGGGAGGAACATTCACTTTAGTGTCAGCAATGACTTCATGCTGCACATTGTCTTCATCCATGACTACGTCATTGGCTTCAGCAGTAGTTTGAGTGGCAGTCACAATTGCTTCACTATCAGTGGCTTCTTGGAGAGGGGGTTCTGGCACAACATGCACTTCCTCTTGCACAACAGTTTCAATAGTGGGAGGAGTGGCTTCACGTTCTTCGTCCTTTTCTTCATCGGCTGATGCAGCCGGAATATCTTCAGCCGCTTTGGGTTCAGATTCTTGAACAGACGCAGAAGGGATGGCTTCAAGGAACACTTGACGTGCTACTGAGCTTGTGTGTTGCACATCCTCACCAGGAATGCTTGACATGGAGACCTGATGCCTTGGGCCTTTGCGAAGCCTTCGGAATTTGGGCGACGCCATTGGTGATGCATTGGTATGCTCCATGTCATCTTCAGGTGTATCTTTTGGAGTCTCAAGCACCGGAGTGGTGACGAGAGATGGTGGACTACGGGGAACAACTTCATGAAGGGGGGTGTTTGGGTGTTGCCCTTCCCAAAATTCATCTTGAGAAATTGGCGTTGTTGGCGTCCTAGGAACGGGGGTACCCAAACTTGCCTGCCTGCGGCCCATGACGTGGCTCCATCGACGGCCTGGTATGGCCCAGCTCTAGCAACCACAGCTCAAGACCCTTGCGAGGGTCCAAGCTTCGCGAGGCGGACGATGGCAAGACCTCTTTGGGGCAGCCTCCTTAGGCTGGCTCCCGAGGAGCGCAGATATCTATGCAAGGTGTACCTCGCGAGGTTCACGTGATGTGAGCCATGACGACCAAGGCCAGGCGGGCGCCATCGGGCGCAGTGTACCAATTTCACCTTTGGTGTCAAGGGGGCAAGCGCAGGCACGGAGTCCTGAGGAATCAATCAAAGTTTTCCATATCGGTGCAACAAGACCAAGGACCGCCAGGACAACAGGACGGAGGTCACCGTGGAGCCCGGAACGTCATCACCACGAGAACCTTTGGCAGGCGAAGACCGCTTTTGTCAGGATAGCTTGTACTAGTTGTTCCCCTTCAAATTTGGCCGTTGCGGGATCCCTTCCCGCCTACATTTGGGAAGAGGACCAAGGCCACTATAAATAGGACCTAGCCACCACCATAGAGGGGGGACAAACAAATAGGGCAGTCCACCATAACGAGGAGCGGATCACCCAGATCATCCTTGCCCTCACCAGCTCATCGAGCCCAAGAACACCTCACCTACTGAGGCTGTTCATCTATTGTACTAGTTCCTCCTTAGCCCCACGAGGCCATCCACCACACACACTGGAGTAGGATATTACACCGCAAGGTGGCCCGAACCAGTATAAACCCTTGTATCTCTTGTTCCTTGAGTTCATCGAGCTAGGCCGTGGGATCATAGGGCGAGCGCACTGGGTAGAGAGTGTTCTTCGTGTGCACCCCAGAGTTCGAACCTCTCTAGGGTTTACGGAACCCGAAATCCAACATTTGGCGCGTGAGGTAGGGGTGCGCTGAAGTTCCGCCTCTCCATCTTGCTCTCCGTCCACCAGGCTCCCATGGTTGGCTCCGCCTCTTTGACTGGCTCGGTGGGCGCGCGCGGTGGCGCTGCGGGCCACCAAGCTTTCACCCCTGCCTTGCGACAGGTGTGGTGGCCACCTAGGTTTAGGCCGGAGATGTCGCCTCGCTACGACGACGTAGCAGACCCGGCTGGTTTCTTTCGGGCCTACGAGGAGGCCGTTTGGGAAGCCGGCGGCGACAGCAAGGTCATGGCCAACTGGTTCCCCATGGCCCTCACCGGCGTACCACGCGCCTGGTTTCAACCTGCCAGAGTCATCTGTGGCCTCCTGGGAGGAGCTAAGCGACATCTTCACCGCGCACTTCGCGGTACCGACGCCCCAGACCGTCGCAACCCTCCTTGCCATGCCAAGTAGTTCTTTCGCCAAGTGGGCACCGCCCGAGTCTCGCAGGAGTCCCTCCAGGATGGGCGGCACTAGAGGCCGACCTCACCTTCGGCTCAAGAGACCACACGGCGACCACCACAGGTGCAGGTGTGCTCCCGATGCTCTGCACCCCCACCATCTGCAATGTGGCGGTAACCAAGACCCTCATCGCCGGCGGGGCCGAGCTCAACGTGCTCTCCGCGGAAGCCTTCAGCTTGCTCCACATGTCGCCCTACCAGGCCATTCTCCGGGGTCGTCGACTGCTCCACCAGCCCCCTGGGGTAGATCTGCCTCCCCGTCACCTTTGGCACCCGCGACAACTACAGCACCGAGCTTATCGACTTTGACATCGCCCACATCGGCCTCCCGTACAATGCCATCCTCGGGTAACCAGCTCTGGCCAAGTTAATGGCAGCGACTCACCCAGCCTACAACCTCATGAAGATGCCGGGGAGCAGCGGTGTCCTCACTGTGGCTGGAGACACCAAGGAGGCCCTGGAGTCCCTCAAGCTCACCTTTAGGGCCGCGGCAGCGGCACGCCCGGCCGATGAAGTAGCCCAGAGGCCTTGGGGGCTGCACCAGCAAAAAAGTAACAACTTTACTCTCAAGACCGAGCCAAGTCGAATTAGGTGTCGGTTGACGAGGATGGGGCGTCGGGAGCCACCTTCAGCATAGGCGTCGACCATCCCCCGGATCAAGAAAATGCACTGGTCAGTTTCTTGCGCGCGAACAAGGAGGTGTTCGTGTGGGAGCCCAAGGACCTCGCGGGATTCCCAAGGGGGTGATCGAGCATCACCTAAACGTATGCCCCAATGTACGCCCAGTAAAGCAGAAGGCACAGCGGCAGTCCACAGAGAAGTAATCATTCATCGTACAAGAGACTAGTAAGCTACAAGAAGTTGGTGTCATCCATGAAGTGCGGTACCCGGAATGGCTAGCGAACCCGGTAGTCGTGCGCAAGAAAGACGGGAAGGAGCGCATGTGTGTCAACTTCACCAACCTCAACAAGGCCTGCCCACAAGAGCCGTTCCCACTGTCCCGCATCGATCACATCGTCGACTCCACCATCGAGTGTGACATGTTGTGTTTTCTGGATACCTTCTCGGGGTATCACCAGATCAAGATGGTGGTGCAAGATGTGGAGAAGACGGCCTTCTTGACCCCATGTGGGGTGTACTGCTACACTTGCATGCCGTTCGGGCTGCAAAATGTTGGGGCAACCTTTCAGCGGCTAATGCACATCTCTCTCGGCCGACAACTCGGAAGGAACGCTGAGGCCTATGTTGATGACATCGTGGTAAAATCTGGGGAGGCCAGGACTCTCATTGATGATTTGTGTAAGTGCATCTAGTGCCACCCCTAGTTGGTTTTGGAGTATTGACGACAAACCTAGTTGAGTGACTAATGTGTTTGTGAGAATTGCAGGATAACACAGGTAGTAGTCCCTCATTGATTCGGTTTACCTACCGGAGATGACCCCTAAAAATGTATGAAGACATTGACGACGATGGTCGTATATGAAGATATTCATATTGAAGACTATGACGAGAGAAGACATTGTGTGAAGATTATGGAGCGCGAAGACTTAGACGCTTCGTTGTTTCCTTTTCTTCTTTGTTGAGTCATAGGAACCACGGTACTGTTAAGTGGGGTCCAGGTGAACAAAGTCAGAGTGACTGAAGTGATGCTCAACCAAATCCTATGTCTTCGAGCGAAGACAATGAGAGCAAATCTTATCCAGAGCTGGATGAGTCAGCTTTACTTGTAGCCCAAGTAAAGTTGCCGCATGTGTTTGAAATCTGACTGTTGAACATGTGTCAGTTCCTTAATGACCCAGGGTCACTTCGGACAAATCAGGTCGAGTTGCCTAGTGGCTATAAATAGCCCACCCCCTACACCATAAATTGGTGGCTGCTTAGAGTTATTACACGGCTTTTGTCGTTTGAGAGCAACCCACCTCCGGAGCATTTGAGAGAGAGAGATCCTTGCGAGGACAAAGCCCAAACACCCAGAGCCAAAGAGTGTTAGGCATCACTGAAGTCTTTCTATCTGCATGATCAGAAGACTTGTTACACTTGAGGACTGTGAATCCTCTAGCCGGTTAGGCATCGCGTTCTGAGCATCCAAGAGTCATTGTGGATCGCCGGTGAACGAAGTCTGTGAAGGTTTGGAAGTCCACCCTTGAAGACTTACCAGAGTGATTCGGCGAGGACTGGGTGTCCTTAGCTCAAGGGTAATAAGGTGAAGACGCGGTCTTCTGAGTTAAATCTCAGCCTCCCTAACCAGATGTACAGTTGTCACAGCAACTGGAACTGGTCTAACAAATCACTGTCTTCCCCAAGCTACTGGTTCTATCCCTTCCTTCTCTTTACTTATTATCTGTCTTTGTGAAGTCACTGCCTGCTTGCCTTATCTGTTTGACTTCACTGTGTGACTACTTGTTATGATTGGCTTCATACAATCTTCCATCCTGATCCATACTGCCTAGCTGCTATTAGTCTTTGTGCTTTCACTTCATTGAATACTTGACTATGGCTTGTCTAGTGTAGTCTACCTTCCACTGCATATAAATAGGATCGGTTCTATTGTTTGTCTTCGAAACTTCCATGTTTTGAAGTCTTTCATAAAAATCGCCTATTCACCCTCCCCTCACCTCTAGTCGATATACAGCTCTTTCAATTGGTATCAGAGCAAGGTACTCCCTTATTCTGTGTGATTCGGTTTAACCACCTGGAGTTTTAGCTATGTCGACTGCAGGGATAATCAAAGTCTCCGTTGTGTGCCCCATCTTCGATGGAACTGAATACCCCTACTCGAAGAACAAGATGTGCATGCATCTTGAAGCCATTTATGTGGACCTCTGGTATGTCGTCAAGAATGGCGTTCCCAAGACTGGTGAAGGTATCACCCCTGCTGATGTCAAGAAGCCCGTTCAACTGGATTCCACTGCCAAGAATATCATCTGTGGTCATCTCACCAAAGGACAGTATGGTCGTGTGAGTGCTATCGAAACGTCGAAGCAAGTCTGGGACTGTCTCTCTAAGGTCAACGAAGGCGTCTCAACCCAGATAGATCAAAGGATTAGTGTCCTTCACAACCTCTTCAATCGCTTCAAGAGACACGACAATGAGAATGTCCAGCACACATTCGATCGCCTCACTGACATCACAAATGAGCTTCAGGCACTTGGCGCCACTGAGATCACCAAGCATGAAATCGTCAAGACACTCCTGAGATCACTTGACAGCTCATTTGACATCCTTGCCCTGATGATTCAAGAACGCCCTGACTTCAAGACTCTCGATCCGTCTGACATACTTGAGAGGCTCAACACACATGAGTTCCACCTATCTGAGAAACGTGACATCTATGGTCCCAACTATGGTCGAACTCGCGCTTTGAAGGCAAAGGCTGCTTCCTCATCCGAAGAAGAATCTGACTGCAGTTTTGATGATCCTGAACACATTGGAAAGGAGCTTGCCATGCTTGTGAAGAAGTTCCAGAAATTCACTAAGAAGAAAGGCTTCAGAAAGTCTTCTCGATCCAGCTCAAGAAATGATGAAGCTTCTACCCATGACCACAAGAAGAGAACATGTCACAAGTGCAAGAGACCTGGTCACTACATCTCTGAGTGTCCTCAATGAGACAATGAGAAGAAGAAGAAGAAGAAGAAGAAGAGCAAGGAATATGATTCTGATGACAAGAAAAGGAAGAAACCCTCAAAGTCTTCTTCCAAGTCTTCATCGAAGTATTCATCACACAAGAAGAATTCATCTGGCAAGGCTCGTGTGTTTGTTGGCAAGGAGATGGATTCAGAGGAGGAGTCTGCTTCAGAAGAAGCGGAGGTGGAGTCTGAGGAGGAGTTTGATTCTGGTGTTGCAAGTCTGGCTCTAGCCACAGCCTATGTTGCCAAGTCCATCTTCAACACTGAAGACAATGGCTCCGTCACCAACACTTGTGATGATGACAACGACGACTCCACTCCCGCCTACTGCTTCATGGCACGCGGTGCCAAGGTAAAATCACGCGATGCTTACTTTCAAACATCCAGTGAAGATGACTCCGACTGTGAATCCAAACCTAGCTACAAAACACTTGCTAAAATTGCCACTGAAAAACAGAAAGCTATGGAACATATTCGAAAGCTGTTAGACAAAAGCGATGACCTGTTGGACGCGGAAATGACCCGTTCTCGGTCCTTAATTGAAGACATAAAAAATCTTCATGTTAAGTACGAGGAACTTGAGAGTCTTCATGAATCGCTCTCAAAAACTCATGAAAAGCTTTCCTACGATTATCTTCAAAGGAAGCAAGAACTTGAGAAATTGAAAGCGGATCATGAAGATCTGCAAAAAGAAAATGAGTCACTCCGCGATCAACAGATCAGTTCCGCTCAGGAAAGATTTGAACCACCATGTCTAAAATGCATTGAGCGTGATAACGCTATGTCACACCCTGATTTTCTTGTCACTTTTCTTAAGCTAATTTCCATGTTAAAAATATGGATTTGCAAAAACTTTTGAGTGTTTCTGACTTTGCTTGATTTGACTTTTGTCTACTGTCTGCTAGTGCTCTAAAAATCAAATAAATCCTCCAACCCTTATACTTCATCTCCTTGACCCAAAACCTTTTCCCAGTGATCATGCCATGTGTATAGACCAGTATAGAAGTTTCTTATAAAAATATTTTGGCCAAATGGTATTTTCAAAAATTAGTTTTCCAAAAACCCATGAATTGAGGTTTGCACTGCAAGTACCTTATTTAGGGTGTGAAAAATCTTATTAGTGATTCCTGAGCTCAGGAGGTGAGCTCGGGAGGGTCAGGAGGCAAGTGTTCTTGCTCCTTTGCGTGGTGGCAGAGTTTATGGATCTGCTTCTCCCTCTCCTTCTTCATAGTGGGGATCCTAGCTACTTATATAGGCGGCCAGGGTCCTCTTCCCCCGAAATGTTTAGGCGGGAAGGGATCCCACAACGGCCATTTCGAGCGGGAACACCAGGACGCTCCTACCCTAACAAAAGCAGTCTTCACTTGCAAAAGGACTAGGTGGTGACGCGGTGATGGGCTCGGTGGTGACATCCTCCATATCGTCCTTGCGGTCTTCGGTCTTGTTGCACCAATGGGGAAACCTTTGTCCCACTCCTCGGGAACCTGCGCTTGTGCTGCCTCCTTTGCACCGAAACGGCAACGGCGCCGCTGGCGGGCGCTGGCACCTGCTGGCGCGGTGCATCACTGCTGACATCACTGCCTCCTCCTAAGGCAGGCTTGGCCTTGGATTCTCCGCCCCTCCGGAGCGCCTTGCCGAGGCCGCTCCTGAGGGGGTCTTGACGTTGTTCTCCTCACGAGGGTCTTGGGCAGCTGGTCGATCAGCCGGGCCGTACCAGGCCGTGGTAGGAGCGCGTCGCGGCCCACAGACAGGCAAGTCTGGGTACCCTGGTTCGCTGACACCTTGGCTTCACCCGAAGCCAAGTTCGAGCGCGCCTTGGGCCCAGGGGCTACTGTCGGTGTCCTGGGAAAGGGGGTACCCAGACTTGTCTTCCTGCGGCCCATGACGTGGCTCCATCGATGGCCTGGTACGGCCTAGCTCCAGCAACCACAGCTCAAGACCCTCGTGAGGGGCCAAGCCTCGCGAGGCGAACGACGGCAAGACCCCCTGGGGGCAGCCTTCTTAGGCTAGCTCCCGAGGAGCGGAGATATCTATGCAAGGTGCACCTCGCGAGGTTCACATGACGTGAGCCATGACGACCAAGGCCAGGCGGGTGCTAGCGGGCACAGTGTAACAATTTCCCCTTTGGTGACAAGGGGGCAAGCACAGGCGCGGTGTCGGGGATATACCCCCGCGGTATGAACCGGCCGGAATTATAACCCGGCCGGACTTGGCGGTTTACACTTGGTGATTCACTGGCGATCCGTTATCGCTGGACGGTTTACAAGCAACCTGCCTAAAAGATATTACTCACTGGTAACCCGGCGTATGGATCATGGATGACAAGGCCCAAGGCCCAGAAGGCCGGTTCATATTAATTGTGGGCCGGTTTAATAATAAAGCGCAAGAAATATTCTCCAGAAAGGAAGCAAGACTAGGACTCCTTGTAATAGATCAATCCTAGTCCTACTAGGACTAGTCATGTAAGGCCTCCCCTTCAACATATATAAGGAGGGGCAGGGCTCCCCAAAGAGGACAAGTTTTTCACAAGTTAGACAAGAGACAAGTTAGGTTTAGAGTTTAGACAAGCAGACAAGTTTCTAGGGTTAGACACCAAGAGCCGGTTTACCGGCGACACCACGAGGATCATAATGAGATCTAGCCCCAAACAGCACGTAGGGTTTTTACCGGATGATGTTTCCCGGGGCCCGAAGCTGTCTAAATCTGTGTCTTGCATCGCGTCTCTCGATTCCACTCAACCCCTTCAAGCTACTACATAGATGCGCGGCCTCACCACTAAGTCCGCTAAACCGGACATCTGACGTGTTAATTCCACGACAGTTGGCGCCCACCGTGGGGCCTGCGCACAGTGGTGTTGAGTTCTTGAAGGGATCTCTTAGGGGTCGGAAAGTTCACAAGTTTCCGGATAAAGAAGAGCCGGCACAGAAGTTCATGTCGTCAACGAACAGTTAAAACGGCGTATTCGATATTTAAAGATCAAGAGAAAATCTGGGCTGCATGAGTGCAAGCGCGGTAACTCGCCGAGATTGGCCCTGTTTGGATCCCTAGGTTAGAGTTAGTTTTGGTTAGTTGGGGCTCAAATAACCCAAAAATATCCAAACATGATGTGTTAGTTTGGGTTAGTTGGATCTAACCCACCCCAAAAAACTAGCCCACACTAGAGGTGCTTATTTGGGTTAGTTCTCCTAGGTCCACTAAAAAAATTAGTAAAAAAAGTTACCCCTCTCACACTAGAGTAGTCAAATGATTGAGAAAAAGTATTTATTATCAATCTAACCCTACCATCCAAACAGCTCTTTGGTTAGAGTTAGTTCAGGGTTAGTCTAGGATTAAAATCTAACTCTAACCTTTAACTTAGTTAGAGTATCCAAACAGGGCCATTGAGGGGATTTTTTCCGCTGAAGCAAGACTACTGCGGCGGTCCAAAAGCTGTTGACAGTTTCCATTGTGGAATCGGTGGCCGTATCCGACTGCTACTGTGTATTCAGGCAATTGTCCAATCGGCCAGGCTGTTACTACTTCAGGAATCCCAAGCTACGAGTACAATTCCCGAAAGATCTACGAATCCCAAGCTGTCAACGGTAGCTCCTAGTACTACTTGGAGCGTGGAGGCCAAATTAAAAAGGGACTTCCACTAGTACGTAATGATGAGTAGTACTGTTCAAGTACTATTGAATCAGATTTTTTTCAATCGCCGGCTTAAAAGAAAACTGGTCCAGACTGGACCAGGTCTCAGGAGGAGCCTGGCTTATCCCGTATGATCAGATGGCAAAAAAAAAAAATCTCTGGAGCAGATAGGCGTGGGCTCGGAGTCAACTGCCCCGGCTTCGTCTCTACCGCAGGCGGATCGCGCCTCGCCGGTTTTCCCTCCGCATCAAATCTCAGAGCTGCGCCTGTGCGCCAAAGCCGGCTTCGCCGGACCTACTTCCGATGCTGCTGCCGACCTCGCCCGCCTCAGAAGTAGCGTGGCTGAGCCGCTGCCCGCTGGCCTCGGCTGCTACCCCGTGTACGCGTGTTGACCCGGAGTTATCGCCGTGATTTGTCGTCGCCGCGAGCTGCCGCGGTCGCCCTCAAACCGGTGCTTCCGTGTCCGAGCTGTCATCGCGATGGTAGATCAACGCCGAGCCTCCGCTGAAACCTTGCCAACTCCTGCTGTGACTAGTCGGTCCGCCTCCGCTGCGGATACGGCTGATATAGCCTATTTGACCGAGTCAGCCTCCACTTCTCACGGCTCAAGCTGCCTGGCTCCAAGGCGTGAAAACCAAAGGCTCCAGCTAGCACTCGAACGCATATGGAAGGATCAAAGCAGTTTTTTATATCCTTTGGTTTACTACACAAAGGAGAAACCATCTCAAGGGCACAGGTTCCTAGGTTAATCATGACGAAAGAATCAATCGCATTATTGTCCACAACTCCGATCAGGCTGCACCGGAATACCTCCAACATTATCCAGTACTAGCATCCCTGTTCATCCAACAAAAATGCCAGGTGTTATTTTTCCTATGTATTTTATCAGTACATGTTAATTCATCCGACGACAATTACTCTCGCATATAATATTTTTTACGCAGGACGACTATTAGAAGCGGCAGCCGGATCATCATTAGGGTATGACACGGATGCACGTTCAGCTATGTTGCACGGCCTCACGAGCATGTGTATTGCGGTCCGGTTTACATCAACGCGCCGGCCGGCTCGTATGTCCGCGCCCACGCGTGCTGGTTTCCAGCGCCACGACTGACTCCCTCGCCAATGGACGAGCGCACGCCGCTGTTTTTTACAGTCCGATCTACATTAAACACACAGATGTTTGTGCCTGCGATTAACTCGCCCGCACGTGCCGGATTACAAGGCCGCGACCGACTCATCTGTCCTCCAGGCGAATCAGGTGATATCTATCTTATTTATTTTTAATATATATTAATTCATTCAAGCAAGAATACACCGCCCTGCTGTATTTTTTACGCAAGAAAATTATTTATTGTAAAATGATATTATACCACGGAGGTGGAGGCACGCCAAACATTGTTCGACATAAGTGATCGTCGCCATTCCACGGGTTTAAGCGCCGGTTCACAACGCCGTGGCCATCTCTTGCGACCGCATCGGTTTACAACGACGTGTCCGTCTCTCGCAAACCGCACCGGTTCACAACGACGCGGCCATCTCTCGCGACCGCACCGGTAGGCCCATCTGTTCTTCAAACAAAATCAGGCCATATTCTACAGCGGCATTTTCCTGTGTCACATTACCTAATGAACGGACGGCCGGTTCACGCGTCCGCATTGGTTTACAACACGGAAGGCAGCTTGTTCGTCTCCACACCGATCTACAACCCCACAGCCGGTTTAATTGTTTGAGCCGCCTTTGATACTGCGGTCGTTTTACTATCCAACTTTTGATCCGGTCTATTCAACGTACCGGTTCAAATACACTCAGGTGATATCCATCTACAATATTATTTCTCTTACTATATATTACTTTTTAAAGAAAACAAGATGCTTTGATCATTCTATCTGGTTGTGCAGGGTATGTGAAGGAGCGGTAGAACTCTCGAGAACAAGAGATTATGTCCGGTTCAAGAAGAGAAAAACCCCATAAAAAGAAGAAACCTGCAGGATCAGGAGGAACGTCAGAGGCCCCTGGGGACAGTCCGGTTTGCCCACGTCCCCATGATTGGCTATGTTACGATTTTTTGGGTTCCCTGAACAGTTGATACGCTCACGTTCAATGATGGCCCGGCCCCTGGGGACAGTCCGGTTTGCCCACGTCCCCATGATTGGCTATGTTACGATTTTTTGGGTTCCCTGAACAGTTGATACGCTCACGTTCAATGATGGCCCGGCCCCTGGGGACAGTCCGGTTTGCCCACGTCCCCATGATTGGCTATGTTACGATTTTTTGGGCTCCCTGAACAGTCGATACGCTCACGTTCAATGATGACCCGGCCCCTTGGGACAGTCCGGTTTGCCCACGTCCCAATGATTGGCTATGTTTATAATTTTATCAGCCCTCTGAACAGTCGATACGCTCACGTTCAGTGATTGGCTAGGCTCCTTAGGACAGTAGGTTTGCCCACGTCCCATTGATTGGCCGGAACCTTGTTTTGAGCCTGGCAGCTCTTTGAAAAAGCCTCGAATACATGGTCTGATTTGCAAAAATTGTGTGTTTCTTGGTGTTTCTTGTGTTTTATAACCTTTTAAACCGAGTGGAACAGCTCCAGAAGTTGACCACCTATCTATAAAATTATAAGTCTGGGTCATGAACACCAGCGAGAGTTAAACCGGCGTTCATCATAACCCGGATCAACCTTCATGATGAGCCAACAAATTGGCAGTACGTGATCAGTTATAATGACCGGTGTTTATTAAACCGGACGGGTTTTGACTATAAGTCGCCAGTATGTGACAAAATAATGACCGGTGTTTATTAAACCCGGCCCGATTGTGATCAAACATCATTGGAACCGGTCTTCCAACCGGATTATATTATTCAATAGCCAAACATGGCTGGATTCCTATTATGGTTATCAATATTATGATTGAGGTCTTCAAAGTCGCTTTCAAGCGCAATGGATATTATTTCAACGATGGAAGTGATTTATTCTACAAAGGAATGGTCCCGAGTTGCTGCAGGCTTATAACCCGGCACTTGGGGGCTACATTATTCAGATTAAGATTACATCAAATGCATAAGTCTCAAGCACACAAACAAGTTGTCTACTTGACACTTGGGGGCTAATGGAAAGATCATTTGCTTCATCTGGAAGTACCGGTTCACCTTCTAAATATAGCTAAACCGGAACTTGGGGGCTACCAATCGCTCCTGTCAACAATTCAAGGTACACAAGTATTCATCCATTATATTGAAAGGCCCGTCTAACTCAGTTGGTAAAGCACAAAGCTCTTAACCTTGTGGACGTGGATTCAAACCCCACGATGGAAGTTACATTATATAATGTTCATTTCAATAATTATATCTACAAAGTCCCTGCTCATTATTATATAATGACCCGGCACTTGGGGACTACATATTGCTATTCAAGTTTACATGATCATATTTTCAAAGTCCCTGCTCATTATTGCATAATGACCCGGCACTTGGGGGCTACATAATATGGAATATTCAATTTCATAGTGATTGGGATGAACAATCCGGATTTCTTCAAGATTATACAAGGCTATTTTCAATGAAGTGTATACAAAGTCCCTGCTCATTATTACATAATGACCCGGCACTTGGGGGCTATAGGTAATATGCATATAAAGGAGGAACATCTTCAAATTTTCAGTTCTGGCAAATCAGATTAATTGTATGACCCGGCAATTTTGGCAATCATAAACCGGCAAATTCTACATCTCCAAACCGGTTGGATATCAATGGAATATTTGAAGATCAATATTTTTGTCAAGTCAGAACATTGGAAGGCCGATTCAAATGGATTATTTATTTACAATATTTCTTTTGCAAGCAAGTTGATTATGAAGTTGGTCTGTTGACCCGGATTTTCTAGAAGAAGGAAGGACAAGGACTTAAAGATGATCAGGTGCCGGTTTACAGGAATTCTTAACCCCGTGCACAACCTATCAGATTCGCTATTGTGTTTATTTTGTAGCATAAGTTTACCATGGATACATCCAAGTTAAACTTGGGGGCTAATGTCGGGGATATACCCCCGCGGTATGAACCGGCCGGAATTATAACCCGGCCGGACTTGGCGGTTTACACTTGGTGATTCACTGGCGATCCGTTATCACTGGACGGTTTACAAGCAACCTGCCTAAAAGATATTACTCACTGGTAACCCGGCGTATGGATCATGGATGACAAGGCCCAAGGCCCAGAAGGCCGGTTCATATTAATTGTGGGCCGGTTTAATAATAAAGCGCAAGAAATATTCTCCAGAAAGGAAGCAAGACTAGGACTCCTTGTAATAGATCAATCCTAGTCCTACTAGGACTAGTCATGTAAGGCCTCCCCTTCAACATATATAAGGAGGGGCAGGGCTCCCCAAAGAGGACAAGTTTTTCACAAGTTAGACAAGAGACAAGTTAGGTTTAGAGTTTAGACAAGCAGACAAGTTTCTAGGGTTAGACACCAAGAGCCGGTTTACCGGCGACACCACGAGGATCATAATGAGATCTAGCCCCAAACAGCACGTAGGGTTTTTACCGGATGATGTTTCCCGGGGCCCGAAGCTGTCTAAATCTGTGTCTTGCATCGCGTCTCTCGATTCCACTCAACCCCTTCAAGCTACTACATAGATGCGCGGCCTCACCACTAAGTCCGCTAAACCGGACATCTGACGTGTTAATTCCACGACACGCGGAGTCCCGAGGAATCAAGCAAAGGTTTCCATATCAGTGCAAAAAGACCAAGGACCGCCAGGACGGCAGGACGGAGGTCACCGTGGAGCCCGGCGCGGCGTCACCACCAGAGCCTTTGGCAGGCGAAGACCGCTTTTGTCAGGATAGCTTGTACTAGTTGTTCCCCTTCAAATTTTGCCGTTGTGGGATCCCTTCCTGCCTATATTTGGGAAGAGGACCAAGTCCACAATAAATAGGACCTAGCCACCACCATAGAGGGGGGATAAACCAATAGGGCATTCCACCACAACGAGGAGCGGATCACCCAGATCATCCCCGCCCTCACCAGCTCATTGAGCCCAAGAACACCTCACCTACCGAGGTTGTTCATCCATTGTACTAGTTCATCCTCAGCCCCACGAGGCAATCCACCACACACACTGGAGTAGGGTATTACACCACAAGGTGGCCCGAACCAGTATAAACCCTTGTGTCTCTTGTTCCTTGAGTTCATCGAGCTAGGTCGTGGGATCATAGGGCGAGGGCGCTGGGTAGAGAGTGTTCTTCGTGCGCACTCCAGAGTTTGAACATCTCTAAGGTTAGCGGAGCCTGAAATCCGACAGGCGTCGTGGGACCACCAATGCTAATGAGTTCACTACTCGTGTGAGTAGGCGATGATACCTGTTGGGGCTCGAGTTGAGGAAGGACTTCATCATCAACAACATTGTCATCATGACCAATGTCTTCAGCCGCGGGATAGTCGGCAGCTGGAATCTCTTCAGACTGATGAACCTCTCTGGTAGTAGACTCATGCACAACAAGGCGATGTTTACAATTGGAGGAGGCAGGCAGGGCAAAAGAAATAGGTTGAACGACCAGAGGTTCTTGGGAGGAGGCGCTTATCTGAAGCCTTTGAAGCTTTTGTCTTCAGCTTCTTCTTGGAAGGAGCAGCATCGGAAGCATCAAGATGCTTGCTCTTCTTGGCTTCAGCTTCTGCCTGCCGAGTCTTCTTTTGTTGAGAAGCCACTAACGGGACCTTTGGCTTCGAGCCAGTCATGCTGGCAGGGAAGACATGGTCTCTCCTGCCTTGGAACCTCAGTTTCTACAGTAGCAGGCTTCTTCTTCTTCTTTAGCTTCTTGGTGGACAGCTCGGGGTCAATGCCTGGATAGCCAAGTGCTTTTCTCTTCACAACTTCATTATGGGCCTGGACAGATTTCTCAACATAGTGCTTGGGACATTCCCTTGAACCCTTTGCAACATCATGGCGCTTGGCAAATTCAGTCTTGAGGTCTTCCAACATGGTTTTGAAGTTCTGAACTTCTTGAGCGCTGAGATTGGCCATATGCTTCTTGAAGAGAGCCTTTTCATGGTCAATCTTGTTCTTCTGCTCAATGACCTTTTGAGCAATGGTCAGTTCATGGGAAATGTATCCTTGAAAGGTCACGCTAATATCAATAGGCAGTTGGAGATTGTCAAGGGATAGAGCTGTATCCTCAAAACACTCATCAATGAAGTTGTTGATGATATCAGCATCAAAGAGAGGCAACTCATTGAAGATTTCGTCCTATTGCTTACTCTTGATCAACATCTCAAGGGCGTCATCAACAAGGTCTTCATCACTGGACAGATCAATAATATCGTCATCATTGCGCAGAATGCTGCCATGAGTGAGCCCTTGACCGAATGGCTTCATGAGCTGCTTGGACCTCTGGGAGATGCAGGAATGGTCCTCAGACTGCACACTGGATTCATGAGGTATGGTTGGCAAAGGCTTCACACTTGAAGCTTTTGGGGTAGTTGAAGGTTTAGAAGCCTTTGTCTTCTTCTTTGGCTTCACAGGCTCAGGAACATCTTCGGGTTCTACATCTTCAGCAACATGCTCCACAGAAGCCCTTTGAGCAGCGATGTGGGAGAGCAATCCATCAAGGCCACTGAAGGGGCCAACACGATTTTCATTGGCTTCGCAGGTTCCATCAGAACGAGGCCGTGAAGGGCCAGGACTGAAGTTGAGGCCGAATTCCTTCTTGTTCTATGTTGCAGAGTTCTTGGCAAGCTTGTAGTTTTCTTCAAACAAATCATCATCACGACACCACCAAAGACTAGATGGGTTGGCATTTTCCGGCATAGGTCCTCTGACCATGCAAGGGTAGAAATTTTTGGCAATGGCTTCAGATATGTTTTTGGGCTGAAGCTTCTTGTAGACGACATCGCCCATGGAGGATGTATAGCATTCTTGGTTGCATATTCAGGAGTCACGAAGCGGTATAGAAACCATTGCTCTGCCCAATATCTTCGAATTCACTGGATCCGGGATTTACATTCTCCATAGGTTTCTTCTGGATCAGACTTGTACAACGTGAACAGATCAGGAGGAAGATCCTTGGCAGTGTCAGTGCGTCTCTGTCTGCCACCCTTCTTGGAAGGTTTCTCAGAGGCCATTGGGTTTAGGCAGAAAGGCTTCACAAAGCAGTTTGTCTTCCGACGACTAGCCAGACAGGAACTAGCTTCAGGAGATTCAATGTGACGCTGTAAGAATTCTGCAAATGAATGCAGACTATGAGAACCAAGGGATTCTCCCACGGACATGTACCTGTGACAGCATTAGAGATGCGAGGGAAGGGGAAGAGGTCATATGCATTCTCAGAAGGTTTTGAAGATAAAATAGTTTGAAGACATTTACCTCATAGTACGAAGACATTCACTTATGTGGAGTGAGTTGGTTCCAGATTTTTATGAATCCAAGAATAGGTGCAAGTTAGGAATCTAACTAGTAATAAGGCATACGCGAATATACTTGCATGATATGAGATGAAGAAACGGAAAGAAACAATTTTTAGAAGATCAGAAACCATTTTTGGTGGAGTTAAATGGTTTCAATGGATCAAAACGACGATAAAAAGTGAGATTTATTTATCGCACAGAGGAACTTCTAGACAAGACGAGAGGGATGCCGAGCAGATCAATCTTCCTTGCCCTAACTTGGCGGCGGAAGACACCTACGGCGGCGACAGAGAAGACGAGGTCCGCGGCCGGCGGGAAGACGACATCGAAGAAGTCGCGACAGCTAAGCGCTTTGTCTACGGCGTCGACTGGAGCTAGCGGAGGCGCTAGAGTTTGAGCAAGATGGCGCAAGGTGGGAGAAGAGATTATGACCGCAGGGTTGGAATATTAAGGAGAGGGGGTGGCGCAACGCAATTACGCAGGTGCCCTGGAGGTTCTCATCTGTAGGACACATGGCGAGCATGCAACTTATGGAGAGTTGGGCCACGACCCCACGCACGCCTGGTTTGTCAGATGGTCGTTCCGGCTTCTCCGGTTTTCAGGCAAAAAGGATAAGGCATTAAAACAGTTTTAAATGTGTTTATCTATATCTTCAGCTGACATTGACAGTGAAGACAATTGACACGTGTCAACAATATGCATATGAAGAGATAGAGAGAGTTGAAGAGATAAGCATAGAGGGGGTTAGGGTCCGATCACATTCACTTAGATCTGAAAAAGGTTAGAAGACATAGCTATAAGTGAATGATGTAGAGGACGGAACACACACACACACACACACACACACACACACACACACACACATATAAGAGAGGTCAAAATCAACATTGTGAAGATAAACCTTGAAGTCAAAACAATGTTGAAGACAAACCAAGTATGAAGATAATGCAGTCATGACGCCAAATGAAAATCTTCAAGAAGGTTTGGTGGTGGCGTTACCCACCGTATAGGAAGTATTAGACCAGGACACGACGCACAATTATCGTGGCGCTCCAGAGTCGAATTCCACATTAATGTATTCACACTTAGAGTGTATGTCTTCATGAATTGAAGACGTATGTTACTTTGTGTGTTGCGCATCTAAGTCATCAAGATGCATAAGCGTTATGATGTGTGTCCATTCACATGACATTTGAGGATTCTAGGATATTTAGCTCACACCGTAGCTTGCAAAACCTTTTCTCATCCAAGGGCTTAGTGAAGATATCTGCCAATTGTTCTTCAGTGTTGACATGAATGATTTTAATGTCCTTCTTGATGACATGATCCCTGAGAAAGTGTTGACGGATCTCAATGTGCTCTGTCTTCGAGTGCTGAACAGGATTGTGAGAAATCTTGATGACGCTCTCATTATCGCAGTAGAGAGGCACCTTCACCATGTTGATGCCATAATCCTTTAGAGTTTGCTTCATCCATAGGAGCTGAGCACAACAAGATCCAGCAACAATGTATTCAGCTTCAGCGGTGGATAGAGACACTAAGTTCTGCTTCTTTGAAGACCAACAGACAAGAGATCGTCCAAGAAAGTGACATGTGCCTGATGTGGACTTGCGATCAACTTTGTCACCAGCATAATCAGCATCCGAGAATCCAGCAAGATCAAATATAGAGCCATTGGGATACGATAATCCTAGTGTTGGGGTGTGAGCCAAGTATGAAAGAATTCGCTTCACAGCGAGGTGATGCGATTCCTTTGGTGTCGGTTGGAATCAGGCACACATGCAAACGCTAAGCATTATATCAGGCCTGGATGCACATAAGTAGAGTAAAGAACCAATCATGGGATGATATACCTTTTGATCAAACTCTTTACCATTATCGTCGGAGCCCAATTGACCTTTGGTTGGCATTGGCGTTGTGTACCCTTTGCAATCTTGCATTCCAAACTTCTTCAGGCAATCTTTGAGGTATTTCTCTTGAGATATAAAGATGTTATGGTGGTTCGCATAGGCTAACAGTATGCGAATGGCTTCAAGCCTAGCCACAGGAGCAAAGGTTTCATCGAAGTCAAATCCTTCCACTTGAGTATAAACTTGAGCAATGAAACGAGCCTTGTTTCTGACAACTTGACCATGCACATCTTGTTTTTTGCGATAGATCCATTTGGTGCCAATGTTATTGTGCTTCCAAGGATCAGGACGCTTAACAAGCTCCCATACATTGTTCAGCTCAAACTGATGAAGCTCTTCTTGCATTGCTTGAATCCATTCAGGTTCCATAAAAGCTTCATCAACTTTCTTGGGTTCAGATACTAAAACGAACGCAGAGTGTCCACACAAGTTACCTAGCTGAGATGCTTTTGAACGAGTAAGTGGACCAGTTGCATTGAGGCTATCAAGAATCTTTTCCACTTGTACTTCATTTGTAACACGAGGATGAACTGGGCGAAGACTTTGCCCTTGCTGTTGATTCTCCTCTTGTTCGGCATTGGCTTCAGGATGAGCATTGTATTCAGGTTCATTAGATGCAGATATGATGATTTCCTCTTCAGTTGGTTCCTGAGTGGGTATAATTTCTCCTGTACCCATTTGTTTGATAGATTCACTAGGAGAAGCTTCATCTAGCACATTTGACAGGTGCTCTCTTTGCGAGTCGTTAGTTTGATCAAACCGCACATCTACGGTTTCAACCACTTTATAGTGAAAGAGATTGAAGACCCGGTAGGTGTGCGACTCCCTTCCGTAACCAAGCATAAAACCTTCATGTGCTTTCGATGCAAATTTGGAAGTGTGATGCGAATCTTTGATCCAGCACCTAGAACCAAAGACCTTGAAATAGCTAACGTTTGGCTTCTTACCAGTCAGAAGTTCATAGGACGTTTTCTTGAAGAACTTATGAAGATAAACTATGTTGATGATATGACATGCAATATCAATGGCTTCAGGCCAGAACTTTCTTGGAGTCTTGTATTCATCGAGCATAGTACGTGCCATCTCAATGAGAGTCATCTTCTTGTGCTCCATGACGCCATTCTGTTGAGGTGTGTATGGAGCGGAGAACTCATGCATGATTCCCAATGTATCTAGATAAGTATCGAGCCCTGTGTTCTTGAACTCAGTTCCATTGTCACTTTTGATGTGCTTGATCTTGATGACATAGTTGTTCATGGCTCGATTGGCGAATCGTCTGAAGACATCCTGCACTTCAGTCTTATAGAGGATTATATGCACCCAAGTATATCTAGAGTAATCATCAACGATTACAAAGCCATATAAACAAGCGGTAGTGGATAGAGTGGAGTAGTGAGTAGGGCCAAATAAGTCCATGTGAAGCAGCTCGAAAGGACGTGATGTAGTCATGATTGTCTTCGAGGGATGCTTGGCCCTAGTCATCTTCCCGGCTTCACAAGCACCACATAGATGATCCTCATGCCCGCATGACCTAGTCTTAAATGCCAAAGCCATCACTCTGAAGCTTTTGCAAGAAGACAAACGGCGAGTTGTGGTCCTGCGGAGAAATCTACGATATACTGATCACCTCTTTGATGTCCTTCGAAGACTAGAGACTTGTCAGATTCCATAAGCACAAGGCAACGATACTTGCCAAATATCACAATCATGTTTAGATCACATAGCATAGAGACTGACATTAAGTTGTATCCAAGGGATTCAACAAGCATCACTTTACCCATGTGTTGATCCTTTGAGATAGCAACTCTACCAAGACCCAATACCTTGCTTTTACCAGTATCTGAGAAGGTGATGTGACTCTTAGGAGAGGGGCGTAGGGTTGAGTCCATGAGAAGACGTAGATCACCAGTCATGTGGTTGGTGCATCCACTGTCAATTATCCACTCAGTGGCTTCTGGTGTAGTACCCTACAGTTCAGTTAGCGATATAGTCTTCACAAAAGGAAGTGTGAAGCATAAACATTTGACGAACAAGCATGCCATCAAAGTTAATGTCCTTGTTAGGCATGATAGTAAGCTTGTCAAGAAACCATGGGAGGAAATACATGGTAAGAACATTTTGACATTTTATCTTCCGTCCCACAAGATGTTTTAGGTCCCCAGCATTGGCGTCTGAAGTCTTTGATTTCCGGCTGGATACCTTTCCCTGCAAGAGAAGTTAATTCTTATTAACCACCAACTCTTTAGGGGTGGCTTAGAAGCAATAAGTCTAAGTGCAGCATCTGAGAACTTTGGCTTGGGAGCCCGAGCAAATAGCTTTGCAGGTGGTGAATAGTACTCATATGAATATGCAGATGAATTATTTATTTTATGAACAAAGCGGTTAGATGAAACATGCTCATATTCATGAGTCTGATGATAATCTCCTCGCAAAAACATTTGCGTTAGGGTGACCTTGTGGGGTCCTCTGTCTGAATGAAGCCTTTGGGCCATATGAAGCCTTTGGTCTGGGGTTTGTCTTCTTCCCAGGTGGTGTCATGATGACATTCACTAGAAGTTTTTCGAGAAGACTTCTCGGAACCCAGATCTTCTTCATAGGTGACCCATTCCTGCAGTTAGTTCCAATGAATCTGGCAAACACCTTACCATTCTGGTCCTTGAACAGTTTATAGTTTGAGTCAAATGACTCGTTAATGACAATAGGGTTAGCACAAGTGAAGCCAGATAAGGTAGAAGGATCTACTGGAGGGCCCTTTGCAGCAACCCATGCGGTTTTGGGGTACTGCTCAGGCTTCTAGTACGAACCATCGACATTCATTTTCCTTTCAAACCCAACACCCTCTTTCCTAGGGTTTCGGTTCAGAATCTATTTCTTGAGAACATTGCAAAGTGTCTGATGCCCTTTTACGCTTTTGTACACGCCTGTTTCAAGAAATGTCTTCAACATAGCATTATCATCAGCAATAGTAGTGGTTTCCTCAACAGAGGGGTTAGTTACCACATCAACAGTTGAAGATATTGCAACTTCAGAAGCAGTAGAGCATTCAGCAACAGAAGCAGCATTGTCACGCTCAAGACATTTTAGACAAGGTGGCACAAAGTCTTCCTGAGCGGAGCTAATCTGTTGTGCGAGTAGTGAATCGTTTTCCTTTTGAAGATCATCATGAGACGCTCTAAGTTTCTCCAGATCTTGCTTCCTTTGAAGATAATCATTGGAAAGCTTCTCATGAGTAGCTGAGAGGGTTTCATGACGACTTTCAAGCTCAGTGTACTTAACATGAAGATTTTTTTTGTCTTCAATTAAGGACTGAGTTCGATTCATTTCTGCGTCCAACAGATCATCACTTTTATCTAGCAACTTTTGAATATATTCCATAGCATTTTGTTTTTCAGTTGCAATTTTGGCAAGGGTTTTATAGGTGGGTTTGTATTCACATTCAGAGTCATCATCACTGGAGGTCTGGAAGTAGGCATCGCATGAGTTTACCTTTGCACCACACGCCATGAAGCAGTAGGTTGGAGAAGAGTTGTCCTCATCATTGGCTTCAGTGTTGACGGAGTGACCATTATCTTCAGGGTTGAAGATGGACTTGGTGACAGATGCTGAAGCTAGAGCCTGGCTAGCCACGCCTGAATCAGACTCCTCTCAGACTCCACCTGTGCCTCCTCAGAAGCAAACTCCTCCTCTGAATCCATTTCCATGCCGATGAATGCACGAGCCTTGCCAGATAAATTCTTCTTGTAAGACTAAGACTTTGATGAAGACTTGGAAGAAAACTTTGAAGATTTCTTCTTCTTCTTGTCGTTGGAATCATATTCCTTGCTCTTCTTATTTTTCTTGGATTCATTGTCCCACCGAGGACATTCAGATATGTAGTGGCCAGGCTTCTTGCACCTGTGGCATGTTCTCTTCTTACAGCCACGAGAGGAAGCCTCATCATTTCTTGAGCTGGATCTTGAAGACTTTCCAAACTTTTTCCTCTTGTAGAACTTTTGGAACTTTCTTACCAGCATAGCTAGTTCTCTGCCAATGTCTTCAGGAACGTTAGAACTGCAGTCAGAGTCTTCTTCAGATGAGGACACAACTTTTGCCTTCAAGGCTCTGGATCGGCCATAGTTGGGGCCATAGATATCTCTGTTCTCAGATAGCTGGAACTCATGTGTGTTGAGCCTCTCAAGTATGTCAGACGGATCAAGACTTTTGAAGTCAGGTCGTTCTTGAATCATCAGCGCCAAGGTGTCAAGCGAACTGTCAAGAGACCTCAATAGCTTCTTCACAACTTCATGCTTGGTGATTTTAGTGGCGCCAAGAGCGTGAAGCTCATTTGTGATATTAGTGAGGCGATCAAATGTGAGCTGGACATTTTCATTATCATTTCTCTTGAAGCGATTGAAGAAATTGCGAAGAACATCAATCCTTGAGTCTCTCTGAGTTGAGACGCCTTCATTGACCTTGGACAGCCAGTCCCATACCATCTTGGCGGATTCCAGTGCACTCACACGTCTGTACTGTCCTTTGGTCAGATGACCACAGATGATGTTCTTGGCGGTTGAGTCCAATTGAACGAATTTCTTGACATCGGCAGGGGTGACACCTTCACCAGCCTTGGGAACTTCAATCTTGACGACATACCAGAGATCATTGTTGATAGCTTCAAGATGCATGCGCATCTTATTCTTCCAATAGGGGTAATCAGTCCCATCGAAGACAGGACACGCTTCAGAAACTTTGATTATCCCTGCAGTCGACATAGCTAAAACTCCAGGTGGTTAAACGAATCACACATGACAAGGGAGCACCTTGCTCTGATACCAACTGAAAGTGCTTATTATCGACTAGAGGGGGGTGAATAGGTGATTTTTATGAAAGTCTTCAAAACATGATATCTTTTGAAGACTAACAGATGGAATGAACCTATAGATATGCAGCGGAAGATAAACTACTCTAGACACGCCATAGTCAAGTAAGCAGCATAGTGAAAGTACGAAGACTATTGGCAGCTAGGTAGCATGGATCAAAATGGAAGACAAAATGAAGCTAAACAGGGAACAATCTTCACACAGTGAAGTCAAACAGATCAGGTAAGCAAGCAATGACTTCACGAAGACGATCTGAAATGTAAATGAGTTGGAAGATAGAACCAGTATCTTGGAGACGAGGGGGATTTGGTAGACCAGTTCCAGTTGCTATGACAACTGTATGTCTGGTTAGGGAGGCTGAGGTTGAAATCCGAAGACCGTGTCTTCACCTTATTCCCCTTGAGCTAAGGACACAAGTCCTCGCCCAATCACTCCGGTAAGTCATCAAGGTAGACTTCCAAACCTTCACAGACTTCGTTCACTAGCAATCCACAATCACTCTTGGATGCTTAGAACGCGACGCCTAATCGGCTGGAGGATACATAGTCCTCAAGTGTAACAAGTCTTCAGATCACACAGACAGAAAGGCTTCAGTGATGCCCAACACTCTTTGGCTCTGGGTGTTTTGGGCTTTGTCCTCGCAAGGATCTTTTCTCTCAAAGGCTTCGGAGGGGGGTTGCTCTCAAACGACCAAAGCCGTGCACTAACTCTGAGCAGCCACCAATTTATGGTGTAGGAGTGGGCTATTTATAGCCAGGAGGCTGATACGTCTAAAACGTATCTATAATTTCTGCTTGCTCCATGCCTCTTTTGTGTGATATTGCTATGATATTTATGCACTTCCATACACTTTTGATCATATTTAGACTAACCTATTAACTCAGTGCACCCCAGTGCCAGTTTCTGTTTTCTGCTGTTTTTGTATTTCAGGTTTTCCCATTACGTAAATTGCCAGAAAAATTCCGGGAAAAATATATAAAAAATCAGCGCTCCAGAAGCTTCCATGCGGCCGAAGTAGGGCCAGAGGGGCTCCAGGCGCCCAGAGGGGGCGGCCCCACCCCTGGCCGCCGCGCCAGGCCGCCTGGGCCCCCCTTACCTCCGCTGGTGCCCCCCTTTGGCATATATTTACACCGCGTCCCGAAACCCTCGAGGACGGAACCCTTTTTCGCGATCTCATCGCTGTTCCGCCGCCGCCGTGCTTCCAAGATCGGGAGCACCAGGAGAACTCTTCCCGGCACCCTGCCAGAGGGGAGAACCACCACCGGGAGCTTCTCCACCACCATGGACGCCTCCCGGATGAGTTGTGAGTAGTCCCCCTTGGACCATGGGTCCATGACCAGTAGCTATGTGATGTTCTCCTCCCCTCTTTGTTCTTCACTGATTAGACCTCGTGAGCTGCCCTACATGATCAAGGCACATATGTAATCCTTATGCTGTTGCTATGATGAGTTTGCTGGGATCCGATGGATTATGAGATTATGTTCAGATTGTGTGTGAGTAATATATTTGATTCACCTCTTTTATATTTATGTTCTTGATTAATTCTTGCATGTTCTCCGTTGCTGTTTATTGCTTTGGCCAAGTAGTAGGTAGTAACTCCAAGAGGGAACGTTATGCTTGATTGTGCGTTCATGCCCCTCGATGACTAGCTTGAGTGACAGAAACATGAGTCTAGGGGATGTGATGTTGCCACAAGGGGGAAAACAACGCTGCTTGTGCTTGCGGGTGCAAGGATTGTTTACTTTACGCAAAGTTCTTTTAATGCAGTTGTCTGTTGCTTTGAGTTTACACTATGGGTGGGACTCGCAACTTAATACCAGCGAGATGTTCTGGATAGATATCTCAAGGTGGATGATTAGTAGTAGATGCAGATGGATCTTGGTCTACTTGCCTTGGCATACCGCCCATGCTTTTGAGCCTCTACCTTTCTTTGCAGCATAGTTAGCATTGGTTTGCGCACATAATCCTGTCAATTGCCCAGCTGTAATTCGTTTACCTCGCTTAGCTGTTTTATCGTCTTTTGGGAGAGAGACATCACTAGTGAACATCATGGGACCCCGGTCCATATTACCATCACTGATCACACCCGCTATTTACTTCCTGTTCTTATTTACTAGTTGCAGTCATACCTATCACTATTATCTCTTGTGTTTGATCCTTTGTAAACGACAAGGCCGGAGGGATTGACAACCTCTCTGTACTCGTTGGGAGCA
The DNA here is from genome assembly GCA_902687465.1 of Secale cereale. NCBI lineage: Eukaryota > Viridiplantae > Streptophyta > Magnoliopsida > Poales > Poaceae > Secale > Secale cereale. The sequence goes on from LR738709.1 coordinate 471,930,520, forward strand.
AAGTTATTTGTATCTGTGTGCAGGTCCTGTCAATCGCTAAGTATCTGGCGCCGTTAGCAGTTGACACCTTCTTGTCGATCCTCGGAGTCTCACGGGATTCGATCCTTGGTATCTTTGCCAAGGGAAAACTACCGCTACGCTACATCTCAAACCTTCCACTTGGGGTAACCAACGAGGGGCGAGAAGCCATCAAGCAAAGTTTTCTGGCGCCGTTGCCGGGGACTCCACTCTTCAAGATAGGGGAGTTGCACGCTATCTTTTATCTTTGCTTTTTAGTCTTGTTAGTTTACCTTTCAGTTTTCTTTATGTCTTTTCACTAGTTTTGCTTAATGGAAAACAACAAAAATATGAGAGAGCTTTATAAGCTCTACCTTGCTTTGGGACATGATGTGTTTGAAGAGAAAATTAAAAAACCTATGGAACTTTATTATTTTCATAACAATCATGATGGTGGTGATGTTATTAGTATGCTTTCTTTGAATATCAATATTGCTAATGACATGGAAAGCTCTAAGCTTGGGGATGACACGTTTGATGAACATGATATTTTTAGTCCCCCAACTTTTGAAGAGAAAATTTACTTTGATGATACTTTGCTTCCTATATACGATTACAATGATGAATATGATGTTTTCAGTCCACCTACTATTGAGGATAAAATTTATTATGATTATGATATGCCTCCTAAATACAATGATTACCATGATGGTTATGATTGCTTTACTCTCACTATTCCTAATAAGAAAGATTTTGCTTATATGAAGAGTAATGATACCTTTTTGCATGTGGATCATGGTAACAATGCTTTATGTGATGCTTATATTGTTGAGTTTATTCGTGATCCCATTGAAAAATATTATGAGAAGGGAACATATGCTTATAGATATTTCAATAATATCAAGTTCCCCCTCTTTATGTTGAAGGTTTTGAAGTTGCACTTATTTTGTCTTCCTATGCTTATTGCTTTGTGCTTCAATGAATTATTGTATTGCAATATTCCTATGCATAGGAAGCATGTTAGGCTTATATGTGTTTGGTATTTGCTTCTTGATGCTCTCTTTTGTTCTTCAACTCTTATTCCTACGAGAGCATCATTAAAGTCTTATGCCTAGCTTAAAGGCATAAAAGAAAGCGCTTTTGGGAGGCAACCCACAATGAATCAAATTTTATTTTGCTTTTGTTGTGTCTTTATGTTTGTTAATACAGTAGCATCATCATTGTATCTTTACTTTTCAGCTTTGTGCCAAGTTTAGCCTCCGGTTGCAAGAAAGTTCAAAAGTTGTGACGTGCTGTCCAGGAAACAGATTCTGTCCTTGGACAGAAAAATTCGTATAAAATCACCAGATCGTCTTTTTGGTCTGAATTTTTTCTACAGCGTGCTCTATACAATTGGCTTTCGGGCGTCTGTTCTGAGTTTTTTGATTTGAGTTGCAGAAGTGCCCCGAAAAAATTATTTACTACCTGCTGGTCTGTTTTTCACAGATTCTGTCCTGTTTTGCCTTTTCTTCGTTTTGCAAACCTTGAGCTTGCTTTTTCTTTGCAAAAACCTTTTGGCAATCTTGAGAAACAGTAGATCTTCAAGATTATCCTTATTTCCAGCAAGGAAAAATTATTTTATTATGGGTACTAACCTCGCTAATCAGATTATGATGAGTTATGTATGAAGGGAGTTTTCAAGTGTGCGAGGGAAGATGATAAAAAGATTCAGGAGGGTCAAACGCTCAAGCTTGGGGATGCCCCCGTGCACCCCCAAGAAATATTCAAGAAGACTCAAGCGTCTAAGCTTGGGGATGCCCCCGTGCATCCCCTTCTCCATCAACAATTATCAGTTCTTCTTTCGTTCCACTATATTTTAATCACTTCATGTGTTATGTGCTATGCTTGGAGCGTCTTGCTTTTAGTTTCCTTTTTAGTTTTCTTTAGCCTTGCTTGTTGTTCATAACGAGTTAGAACCCAGCTTTCTTTGTGTGGGAAAGAAACACGCTCCACTTCAACCTAGAACACAACATAGGATTTTTCATGTTTATCTTTGCTGTGTATGTTCTCTGTCTTTCAATAGCTACTGTCATGTTTAGCTCTTAGTTTTCATGCTTTTCTTTTTAAAGAGCTTTTGTTTAGTTGGTTGCTGAACTCTCTTGAGTTTTCATGTTTATCTTGTTAAGAGAGTTGGCTTCTGTTGCACTGGTTGATATGTCTATGATAAAAATGATATGTGCATAATGGTGCTTAGTAGTTCATGTTTTCTTATGGTTAGTCTCAAATAGCTGGGGGGTTCTTAATGTGTTATTGAAGTACCAACATGATTTGTTTGCCTATGATGTGGTATGGCTTAGTGATATCTTCCTCCAAGAATTTATTTTGATTGACTTGGCATATGCTCACGCATATTTAAGACTGTAAAGAAAGTCTATCAAGCCTTGATGATCTTTAATTTCTGAGTAGCGATATAACTTCCATGCCTGAGTCAATGTTGCTTTGTCGCTCTACATGATTATGACCGTCATTGCTCTCTTAGTTGGTCGCTCCCAATCTTTTGCTAACCTTCGCCTGCACTAAGCGGACTGACTGCTTGTGCATCCAAAATCCTTTAAACCAGTTATGCCATATGAGTCCACCATACCTTCCTATACATGGTATTTACTTGCCATTCCTAACGAATACTATCTAGTACCATCTCGAAATTATTCAAGAAAAAGCATTTCTCTTTTGTGCCTCTGTTTTAGCTCATGAGGAAGTAGTAGTTAATTCATGATCTTTTTAAGTTGGACAAGTTTCACCCCGGGATTGCATGTCTAATCTGCAAACCCCTAATACGAGAAGGAACTGGCAAAGAGTGCGCCCGGCTCATTAAAAAATATACAACAAACAAACCCTCCTTCACGCTTTGTTCATGAGAAATCAGAAAACTTTGGCAGTGATAAACAAAGGAGATTAAGGGGATGTGATCGTCCCCGTGCGGGAGCCGTTCCTCGAAACTTGTCCAGCTCGAGAAGTAATTGTGTTATCTACTAGCATTCGTTGACGAAATATGCATATCCCAAAAATAATTTTTACCTCTGTTTTTAAAAACCAAGAGCTCTGGTACATGTTTAGTCTTTGCTTCCAACCACGGGTTTTCAACCTTGCCATCAAAAGCCACGGTTCGAGAGTCTCCACCTTCTTTCTTCAAAGCACCAACTATTGAGAGCATGATTGTCATTCTGAGTGTAATGTGCATTGTCCCAAAGTACCATTGTCTTCTGCATGATTACGATATCGTTTATTCTGAAATCATTGTATCTAGTCGTCACTTAAACCTCGGAGGTGCCCCTGCATTTATGTTTTGCTTCACTAAAGGGGGCAAGCGAGGTATCACTTTGTCATGTTTGCACACCATGCTCACTACAAATCAATTGAGTGTTTCAGTATCATATTGTAAAACTTTCAGTTCTTTGTGATATTCTCATGAGGCAACTTAATTACTAAAGATTCATTATCTCAGTAAGCATTTGTCATGTGACTGTGAAAAGTTCTTATATGGTTGATAGCATGTCACCACAGAAATTATGCTTGTTATCATTTACCTACTCGAGGACGAGCATGAATTAAGCTTGGGGATGTTGATACGTCTAAAACGTATCTATAATTTCTGCTTGCTTCATGCCTCTTTTGTGTGATATTGCTATGATATTTATGCACTTCCATACACTTTTGATCATATTTGGACTAACCTATTAACTCAGTGCACCCCAGTGCCAGTTTCTGTTTTCTGCTGTTTTTGTATTTCAGGTTTTCCCATTACGTAA
>LR738709.1:471934404-471983239 GCA_902687465.1 Secale cereale
GCCTTGCAAGTTGATGGTGCAGAGGGAGCCGAAACAAATCTAAGTGAAGCAATTCTCCTCTGGATCTCTCATATTTGTGAAGGAAATATACCCTAGAGGCAATAATGAAGTTATTATTTATTTTCTTATATCATGATAAATGTTTATTATTCATGCTAGAATTCTATTAACTGGAAACTTAGTACATGTGTGAATACATAGACAAAACAGAGTGCCCCTAGTATGCCTCTACTAGACTAACTCATTGATCAAAGATGATTATGTTTCCTAGCCATAGACATGAGTTGTCATTTGATCAACGGGAATGATGTGATGGACAAGACCCATCCGTTAGCTTAGCACTATGATCGTTTAGTTTTACTGATATTGCTTTCTTCATGACTTATACATGTTCCTATAACTATGAGATTATGCAACTCCCGAATACCGGAGGAACACCTTGTGTGCTATCAAACGTCACAACGTAACTGGGAGATTATAAAGATGCTCTACAGGTGCCTCCGAAGGTGTTCGTGGTGTTGGCATAGATCAAGAATAGGATTTGTCACTCCGAGTGTCGGAGAGGTATCTCTGGGCCCTCTCGGTAATACACATCATAGTAAGCCTTGCAAGCAAATGACTAATGAGTTAGTCACGAGATGATATATTACGGAACGAGTAAAGAGACTTGCCGGTAACGAGATTAACTAGGTATGGTGATACCGACGATCGAATCTCGGGCAAGTAACATACCGATGACAAAGGGAACAACGTATGTTGTTATGCGGTTTGACCGATAAAGATCTTTGTAGAATATGTAGGAGCCAATATGAGCATCCAGGTTCCACTATTGGTTATTGACCGGAGATGACTCTCGGTCATGTTTACATAGTTCTCGAACCCGTAGGATCCGCACGCTTAATGTTTGATGACGATCGGTATTATGAGTTTATGTGTTTTGATGTACCGAAGGTAGTTCAGAGTCCCGGATGAGATCGGGGACATGACGAGGAGTCTCGAATGGTCGAGACGTAAAGATCGATATATTGGACGACTATATTCGGACATCGGAAAGGTTCCGAGTGATTCGGGTATTTTTCGGAGTACCGGAGAGTTACGGGAATTCGCCGGGGAGTATATGGGCATTATTAGACTTTAGGGGAAAGAGAGAGAGGAGGCTGCGCCTCCCCAAGGCTTAGTCTGAATTGGACTAGGGGGAGGGGCTGCGCCACCTCCTTCCTTCTCTTTTCTTTTCCCTTTCCTTCTCTCCTACTCTTACTACTTGGAAGGGCTCCTAGTTCTACTAGGAAAGGGGGAATCCTACTCCCGGTGGGAGTAGGACTCCCCTAGGGCGTGCCATAGAGAGGGCCGGCCCTCTCCCTCCTCCACTCCTTTATATACGGAGGTAGAGGCACCCCATAGACACAAGTTTATCAAGTTGATCTCTCCCAACCGTGTGTGGTGCCCCTCTCCACAGAAACACACCTCGATCATATTGTTGTAGCGCTTAGGCGAAGCCCTGCGACGGTAACTTCATCATCTCCGTCACCACGCCGTCGTGCTGACAAAACTCTCCCGCGAGGCTCTACTCGATCAAGAGCTCGTGGGACGTCATCAAGCTGAACGTGTGCTGGACGCGGAGGCTTCGTACGTTCGGTGCTTGATCGGTTGGATCGCGAAGAAGTTCGACTACATCAACCGCGTCACTAGACGCTTCCGCTCCCGGTCTACGAGGGTACATAGACACACTCTCCCCTCTCATTGCTATGCATCTAGTAGATAGATCTTGCGTGATCGTAGATTTTTTTTTGAAATACTGTGTTCCCCAGCAATTTGCTCTAGTCGCGGATTCATGGTTGTCCTATTGTTCTTCTTCTGTGTATGTTGTCAACACAAAAGTTGCTTGTATAGGTGAGGGGGAGGCGGCGCTGCCTGGTACGAGGAGCGGTACAAGTGGCGATGCTCGCTGTCTTCTTTTCTGGATGTGCCAAATGAAGATCTTTCCAATTGGATACTTATAAATCCCCTCCTCTATTATCCAACTATGTCTCCAAATCATTCTAAAAGTGTTTGTTCATGAAAACCAAGGAAACAAGGTTTCTCCATTTTCGACAAATAATTTTTACGGAAAAGAAAAAACAACATATGGTTAATCTGAGCAAAAAACACTTGGAAAACTGTCATAAAATGGGAGGACAATGATGAGATGTTGTGGAGTCGGCCCATCACCAATGACAACAAGACTGGCCCCTCCAGTGTGTGTGTGTGTGGGTGGGTGGGTGGGGGGGGTGACTTTGACAACTATCTTAAGTGCAAGGATGGCCAGAGACCATGCGTCTGGCGTAGTACGCCGACATCTTGATGTTTGGGCCACCGCTTCTTGCCAGACGAGGGACCATATATCGCATCCTGATTCCCGATGGGGGGGGGGTTGAGAATGTATTTTGCCATGACGCCTAGGCAGACATGCCTTCATCCGAGTGGCCTCTGGCGCAACTTGCGTTCAAAGACTCAATGGTTCGCGGGATTATGCAATTCACATCAGTTAGTGGTTTGTAGTTTTTATATGTTTAAATTAATGGTAGGGCTAGTATGATGTCAATTTGGTCTCCGACGTAGTAGGCTTGAACTATTAGTTATGGTATGTAAGATGCTAACATCGTGAAAGTACCTAGTTTAAATCAATTTGGTCTCTGATGGTTCACGGGATTAAGTTTTAGGGGATATGCTAGGTGAAAAAAAATGTTTAATCCTTTAAAAAATTATAAGAAAATAGGATATGACGAGGAAGGCTTTGCACTTTTAAGATAAGGGTTCTGCTATACATGCCCTAAACGACTAAAGGAGTCTCTTCGAAGGTAGCACTAAAGTGGTGCAACATTACCATATCGCATGGTAAAATGTTTACTAACACAACGATGATGTGCTTGTCGTATAGTGTCGGTTATAAATTGTAACGCGTCCAACTTTTAAAATATTTATAGCAATGAAGATGTAATGCCCAGGATGGAGTTATACCTCCTACGTGTCGAGGCACGACTTAAAGGCATAAGTCCATCCTAGAATGATCTCAAGTTTGGTATCTTTGCACAACTCATGTAAAAGAGGGATTAAATTGCAAAAGAGATAGTTGGCTTACACTCGCCACTTCACACAATACATTACATAACAATCATCATTCAAAACATCACAACCCGACTACGGGTAAGAACCAAAGAAAGATACCAAAACAACATAAAGCCACAGGCCAAGATCGAATCCTAGTAGAAACCACTACTGAACATCGAAACGTCACAAGCAAACGGCCACAAGCTTCATCGAGCTCCCGATGAAGAACTGATCCAACTCCTGCATCGTACACGACTGAACCTGCAACTGGTGTGGTGAAGTAACTGTGAGCCACAGAGGACTCAGCAATCCCGTTCCCGGGTAACAGAACTATTTAAGCCTTGGGTGAGGATAAGGCTGAAGAAAGAATATGAGGTGAAGGAACAAACAAGAGTCTGCAGCAGCAACTAGCACTAACTTACGTAATAGAGAGCGAGAAGAGAAGTGCATCGGTCGAAAGATGATCAAGAAGTGATCGTAACTAAAGCCGGTCAAACATAACCCCACCGTGTTCAACTCCCGAATCCCTATTCGGAAATTGACAGTCACGGTACACACGCTGGTAGTGTATTAGAAACATTGTGTCAAGTTATCTACAACCGGAATTAACAAGCTCCCATCTGCCACATAACCGCGGGCACGGCTTTCGAAAGTTCAAACCCTGCAGGGGTGTTCCAACTTGACCCATTACAAGCCCACGATCCGCGGAGTCGCAACTCCATAGGTGGGAAGACCCGAGTATTCTCGGAATCCCGTGCTCAAGTTAAACCGAACTAAGGTAAGGCTAATCCAGCAAATCCTCCCGGCGTGCCGACACCCTGATAGTAGCCGCGCGTATCTCGTCTCAGGCCACGACCGGATGAGCACAGCGTACAGTGGCCGAAATACCCAAGTTGCCAAGGGGGGCCCCGCACACGACTCTAGTTTGGACCAACACTCAAATCGAGCACTGGCCCAGGGGGGTGGAATTAAGATGAAAGGGGTAGCTAGTCCCATTCAAGTTTTATTAGTTTGTTATTAAGCAAATAGTACCAATGTTGGGACTTGCTGGAAAAGACTTAACACTTAGCGGTTTATCAAGGGGGTCCCATACACCCCAACCGTGTTAGGAACGCAAAATCAAGGAACATAACACCGGCTTATACGGATCCTAACGGCATGAGTGGAACAAAACACCAAGCAAAAGGCTTAGCCTTCCACCCTGCCAGTATATAGATGATTTCATTTTAAGCATTTATATAGTGTGATATAACCCAACCAAACTTCAACATGAAGCAAACATCTTCAATCTTCACCTGCAACTAACAATGCTATAAGAAGGGCTGAGCGAAGCGTACTTAGCCAAACAACGGTTTGCGTAGGTAGGTTGGTTAAACATGGCAATTGGTTACAAGTAGGAGGCTGACAAGAAGAACATGGGCATCGAGGCAAAACTAAAGATCGAGACTACTAGCAGTAGGCAAAGATAGTAATGGTATCCGGGTTCGGTCATCTTGCCTGGAATTCCACGAGGGAGAAGAACGGATCCAAGAAGAAGACGAAGAAGAAGCCTCACAACTCCGGAACGAAACCGAAGCTAACAAGAGAGCAACCGGAAAGAAGAAACAACACGGTAAACACACAAGCAATAAACATGGCATACGATGCACAAGCAAGCATGATGCATGTCCGGTTTAAATATGCATGGCATGGCAAAGTGCACAAACAACACTACAAGTTAAGTGGAGCTCAATATGCAACGAGTTGCATATTGACGAAACACCACATTTAATTATTTAGTTGACTCTCATTATTAACAAGACAAGATTAAGAGTTTGTTAACATGGCAAGAGGTGAAGCATAATAAAACTATACTAACTAGGCAATTTAAATGAGGCCGGAAATAACAACAACATATTCCGGAAAATCCTCATGAGCATGTTTAATAATTATAAGCAAACAACAATTAAACATTTTAGTGTTGTTAATATGATGCGGATGACATGAACATGTTATGCAAGTTTTTGTTAAAGGTTGACAATTAACAAGATATGAAGCATTTGTCACCGTGGTGGAAGGAAAAGGGTGCCACGGCAACGATCCGAAAATGATGCAACGCATCATATCGGTTCCGGTAACTCGGTGAGGGACCGGTGCAAAACAAAAGGTGGAATGAACGAGTTGAACAAGATGATGGGGTGATCCCGTTGCCGGGTTCCCACGGGTCGGTGACGAGGCAACCGAGGAACACGACAAAAGAGGGCACAACGGACACGAAGCACACACGAGGAGCATTTCATACAACACAAGCAAGCAAGCACGGGTCACGTCTCGGGGTTATACCTTCGAAACAATTGTTTCGGGACGGTTCGAGTTCGTAGAGGAAGGAGTCGTTCTCGCGTCCGACGAGGAAGAAGTCGTTCCGTAGAGGGAAGTAGTTGTTCACGGGGTGTAGTGGAAGTAGATGTTCGGGTCGGTGTCGTGGTACTTGGACGCATCGGAGAGGAACTTGAGCCGTAGTGGTACATGTCGTCGAGGTACTTGCCGTAGAGGTACACGGGGCGACGGTAGACGTTCGGGCGACGGTAGTCGTTCGGGCCGTAGATGTACTCGGTCGTCGTGGTACATGTTTGTAGATGTTCATCCGTCATGTCGTGTAGGTGTTCCCGTTCGTAGAGGTACATGCCATCGGAGGGGTACTTGTCGGGTCATGTAGTTGTTCACGTCATCGTGTCGTGGTTCTTGGGGTTCTCGTTTGCGACGGTAGTGGTACTTGGTCGTGGCACTTGTCGGGTCGCCGTGTAGTCGTACTTGACGTCTTGACGATTCTGGAGACGCGTAGAGGTACTTGACGTGTCGCCATTTAGTCGATACCCGAGGTCTTGGCGGTTCGTCGTGGAACTTGAGATACTCAACAGCAACAAACACAAACACAACCGGCACGGACACGGCAACGAGCTGCTCGAGGGGCTGCAAGCCCTGGCGACGGAGGTGCTGCCTGGCCGAGGCTGGAGGACGGAGTCATGGCGCTGAAGGCACGGAACCCGGTCGCTGGAGATGGAGGAAAACCTGAGCGCGGGATCCGTCGAGGAGGGAAAAAAAAGGCCGCGCGCTGCTGGTCCTGCGGCGCTGTTCGGAGGAGGCAGAGGCTTGGAGGGGCGCTGGCGAGGGACTGGCCAGCACCGGCGCTCGAGGGCGAGGCGAGGACCTAGGCCGGATCCGTGGCGCGGAAGAGAGGGGACGCGGCCGCGGGCTTCGCCATCTTGCGGGGTGCCATGACGTTGCAGGGCTCGGGGCGCCGGGCGCAGAGGACAGAGGGGCTCTGCCGGCCCGTGGCGCTGAGGCCATGGCCTCGGGAGGACGCGGGACTCGGGGACGGAGGTTTCCGCGCCTGACGACGAAGATGGAGGACGAGGCCTCGGGCCTGGGCGCTGCACGGGGCCTAGTTTGGACGGGCGTAGGAGGAAGGAGGGGATCTCCGTGGTGCTGGGTTCTTGGGGCAGAGAGGAGGAGATCGAAGGAGAGGAGAGGGGAAAAGAGATGCTCGAGGGGAGAGGGCAGGGACGAACGAGGGGGTTCGGGCGACGAGAGAGAGAAGTGGGATCGAAGGGAAACGGCAGAGGGGCGAGAGAGAGATTGCGGCGGCGGCACGAGGGAACGTGAGGGAGCGAGGGATCGGGCTTAGGGTTTGGGAGGCTGCGGCCAGGTTGGGCCAAAGTGGCTGGGCCGAGGCGCAAGAGGGAAGAGGAAAAAGGAGGAGGGAGGAGATGGGCCAGGGAAGGCCTAGGGAGGCCCAAGAGGCGGGTTGTTTCTTATAAAAGAGAGAAAAGAAAAGAAAATAGATACAAAGAAAGAAAGAAAAAGATAAAGGGGCTAGGGGCAGAATTAGCACACGAGGTCAAAATCCCCGGGCTCACAAAATGTCAGGGAATTAATAAAATAGAAGGAGGGTTTGTTGGAAGGACCTCGAAACACTGAAAAGAAATAAAGCAAGGTTTGAGGCAAGAAACTTGAAGTGAAAAGGCAATGGGGAAATTATGCAAGTGTGTTACGGGTAATTCCAGACAATGGAATATTATTAATATAGCTCCCTAAAATAATGAGAGACTTTATATGTTATAAAGAGAAGTCATCTTCCCTCGATTTAAATGGACCGAAGGTCCACACGGTTTATTTAGGTTGAGATGCAAAAAAATAAATATGACATGATGGCATGATGCATGATGCAATGCAAAAATAAATAACACAAGCACAAAAGAACACACGGGCAACCCGGAACATCTGGATCCTTCTGGAAGCTTCTGGAATCTTCTGGAATCTTCTGGGACGTCAGTCTCGGGCGTCACAGAAGATTTCTTTTAGGACAAATACAATAGTAGTATCATTCTTGCATGCTAAGGGCATCCACAACGTGTGCGCTTATCACAGACACCAGGATTTTTTTTTCATTCCAAGTAGTTTCGTTCTAATCCACTTCAGTCCTGGTATTTAGGTTGGCATCGATGCAGGGGAGTCACCGAGCGCTTAGTTTTTCTTCTTCACATGAGCCCTTTTTTGCGGCAGCGGGCGTTGGAGAGAACCAATGCTAAACTTTTTGTAGCGAAAAAAAATCTTGTAAGCACTCAAACAGGTGCCCAACATTATGGATAGAGACTCTTTCACCGATGCTAACTGGTTAATTATTAATTTTAATAGTTTAAGCATCTAAGGGCATCTACAACGTGAGGTGCTTATCTAGACGCTTAGAAAGAATAAAACAAATACCAGAAAGATTAAAAAGTGTTAAGCACTGTGTGCTCCAATGCAATGCGCTAACCAGCGACGCTAAATTCACGGATTGGAAACAGCGCCTCGTCTCAAGCCGTGAAGGAAAGGGCCTAGCACCCGACTCCTTCTTTTGCGCCGAGGAAGCAGTCGATGCCAGGATTGAGCGATGTAACTGCCGATTGGCCTGGTAATAAATCCTGGCGCCCGACTGCTAGCGCCCGCATTGGAGATGCCCTAAGTAGGCGTCGCTGCATTGTACATGCCCTAAATCTATGTATGTTTACACGTACTAATGACAATGTGGGTTGTTGCCTATAAAAACTTGTCATCACAACTCCACGAATTATGAGGAAGGAGATACTAAGATTTGTAAGAATGTTCATTTTTCAAAGTTTTCGTTCATTAGATAGGAATATGGCAAACACCCTCTTAGAGTAAGCACGAGAATCACCACACAAGGAATAAAGTAAGCATGTAAATGCTTAATAATGCTTAGTTCTTTCTTTATACTAGTTCATTTTTCTCCAATTTCCCCAATTTTATCCTAAGGGCGCTGAGATATACATTAGACAGACGATAGAAATGCATTAGTCGAATGACACAAATGCAATAGACCTAGTTAGAGAATGCTTGTTCAAATAAAGTCAGAGAATGAGGTAGACTTATACAAATAACATAGTCCCTTTGCACACTAATTTGAAGTGCAAAAACGTCCCACATTAATGTATAGAGGTAATATTTTAGATAAACTAACAGAAATGCAATATACTATTCAAATTATAAAATGCCATGGAACAAGTAAAAAATGCAACATCCTAGAGAAAAGTACAATGCACATTTTTTGCGTAAATGATCTAGATCTATTATTAAAGTTCGTCGAAAGTACAAAGCACATCAAACATAATAAAAAGTGCATTGAGATTTTGACACCACCGAACGAGCACTACCACCGTCAAAACGAGCCGCCAACGTGCCGCTGTCGCCGCTTTCATACCAGAGCCGGCTTGAAGTACAATGCACATTAGTACAAAAAATGCAATAGAAACTATTGTTATGTAGCAAGCCACTAACTAGTGTAATAAAATATATAATAGACAGGAAAAAATCAGTAAAACAACACAATGAGGATACACCTTTTGAAGCAAAGCAAAGCGAATAATGAAAATATATTTTGATTGGACATGTTATTCAAGAGCATCTAAAACAAGTGGAAAAGGGTGAGAAGGATGTCCGGAGGAAAAGAATCCTTGTTGTGAGCACTAAAATTATAGAAAAACAATATAAGTTATGTACTGATACTATATGACAAGTGAACATGCATAATAAGAATCTTGCAAAAAGCGAATCAATATGTGGTTGGATGGTTACAGAGATAGTGGTATCCCCAGCTACTAGAATTCAAGTTCTGGTGCTTGTATTATTCTTGGACTTATTTCAGAATTTTCGGTGATGCCCTTTAAGTGAGAAGAGACGTTCCCACCGACGACGAGGCGCCTATGGTGACGTTGTAAATCTCAAGATGATATGCCGGCTCCTTCTCTCGAATGTGCTCATAGGGATAGAGTGTGCGGTTGAGTATATGAACGTTTGCATTTGCATCGTGTTAAAAAAAAAGCAACTCCAATCGGGTGACCTAATGGACGCGCAATATGTCTGCTTAAAAAAAGATTATTGCAAAAAAGAATATTCTTTTTACTGTTCCCTTCATGCTGCTCCTAGTTTCAGAATAACCCATCAAGCTCGAGAAACACCAGAACAATCCAAATAAACTGTTCAACTTACTCCCTCCGTTCGGTGAAGAATGAACATCTAGAGATTTTAGGACAAATTATGGAGTGAAGTAAAAAAAATACATTGGAAAAGTGCAAGTCATCTTCTCTCCCCTCTTTAATTAATCAACCCTCAATGAGCTTAGTGCATGTAGAAATTAAGAAGACCATGTGTAACTTGTTATTGGTCTTGATTACCGTGTGCTGAGAGAGAAGTATTTTTCTCTACTTTAAAGTGCATTGGTAAGATAGAAGTACACTCTTTTATGGATAAATTTTAAAGCCAAATGTTCACTTTTTACCGGACGGAGGGAATATATGAAAAGAATAATCCGGAAAATAGAAGTTGGTTCGCCGTCACGGAATGGATTTGAGACGCACGCGTGGCGATTCCTGTCATTGCCGCCGACCGCACGACACGTCAACATCTGCGTCTATTTTGTTTGTTGAGCCTAGCTAAGCTAGTAGTACGGAGTACGAGTCGTCCACGCAAAGTCATAGCTCCGGTAAACCAAACCAATCTCGCAGGCCCTGAGCCGTCCGATCCAGATCCCACGCTCTTTCCCCCTTCTCCCCCGTTCCCGTCCCGCCGTGGTCCTCCCTCCTCCCCCGAGTCCAGCCCACCCACGACCGACCAGCCCACCGCCATCAATCCCTTCCCCATCTCCACCTCCCCACCCCACCATGCAGACCTAGTGCTTGCTAAGGCCACCGCCACCGCTAGGTTTAAGCTTCCCCATCCGTCTCCGCCACCATGGCCGTCGACGCCGCCGCCACCGCCCCCTCCGAGCTCGACGGCAGCATCCGCGGCGAGGGGGAGGTCGCGGCCAAGCGGCTCCCCTCCGCCACCTCCGCGGCAGCACCGGCGGAGAAGGAGAGCCTCGAGGAGCTGGAACGGAGGTACGCTCCGTACGCGCGGCGGGACGCGTACGGGCCCATGGGCCGCGGCCCCCTGGGGGCGGCGGAGGCGGCGCGGATGGCCGTGGCCGCCGCCGTGCTGCTCCCGCTCCGCGTCGTGGCCGGCGTGCTCGTGCTCGTCGCCTACTACCTCGTGTGCCGCGTGTGCACGCTGTGGGTGGAGGAGGAGCGGGCGGGGGGCGAGGGCGAGGGCTACGCGCGGCTCCAGGGATGGAGGCGGGCGTGTGTCGTGCGCTGCGGCCGCGCCCTCTCACGTGCCATGCTCTTCGTCTTTGGCTTCTACTGGATCCGCGAGCACGACCGCCGCTTCCCCGATGCCGAGGTAGCAATTGTAAACTACTAGTATTTTCTACTTCTGTATAAGGCGTAGCCCAATGTACCTCCGCAATGGTAGAACTGGATGCCGTGACAGCTCGTAGTATGTGATGCCTAGTTTGTTCATGGCTGTGGTGCTTGTCTGGTCTAACGTAGTTGGAGATGCACATTTTGGGGGACGTCTCTGCTGCCTATCTGAGGAGGGCATGTCTTGTTGAGTCATAGCAGGTAGATTGGTGTTTGCTTGTGGCTAACTTGAACCCCCCCGTTTCCTTGGACTGGATCAAAATGTTGTTCTAGCATTTCTAGCATATGCGCTTGCTTAAATTCGATCACTGCATATGCGCTTGCTTAAATTCGATCACTGCATATGCCCATCCTGTAAGCCTAGCATGCTTTCATCAATATACTTTGCGAATACTTGCTTGCTGTTTACACTCATGACATGATGCATGAGGGTTATTCCTTCTGGTGCAAATGTTTCCACTATTGGAGAACTATTGGTGATCATGGGGTTAAAATTGGTAGATCAAACAGTAGGATGCAACTATACCGTGTTGGACCTGTTCGTTATTTGAAGTAGTATTCATTCATGGCTTTGTTGAAGGTCCTCTATCATCTTCCAGTAGGCGGAGATTAGGTCGTTCAACATAAAGTGACACATTTTCCTGTATCTCACTTTATCTCCAGGCAGTTCTGCATCAGCAGCCGTGCTGGTGTCAGCCACTCAAGCGAGGGCACATCAGTTTTTGACTTTGTACAGCTCTTCCTTTTTTAGGCCTTGGTTTTGTTTTGATTTGTTGTGCTTTTCTTTTCTGTGCCAGGCCACTTGGCCTTCTGTACTCTTGCACCTTGTTGGTGTTTCTTCTAATACAAAATGACGCATGTTTGAGAACAAAAAAGTGACACATTTCCCTTTTTAGTCAGTGAACTATGAAATTGAACTAATGTTTAGTGTTTGTTCTGAATTACGTACGCCATATTAAATTTGTTTCCTATTCTATTTAAGATGGATGCAGATTGCGAATGCCTGGGTTTTGTTCCATAATGCTACACCTGTCTATATTCTCTTACAAAAAATAGATATAATGTTACATTGTTACGATGACTGATAATAGATGGCCAAGTATGAAGTATTTGTACGTATAAGGTCAACAGTCTGTTCAACAGTTTGCCTAACCTTCTTTAATAACGGAATATTGCATGCCACTGCTTTTGCATCTATCGTATATCCAACTGGACACTTCATTTCTTTTAGGGCAAGTATCTGGACCAGTCTGAATTATTGGAAAGACCAGGGGCAATTGTATCTAATCATGTATCATATGTGGATATTCTTTATCACATGTCATCTTCTCTTCCAAGTTTTGTTGCTAAGGTATGTATGTTCTAATGTTGATGTATTCATATGATTTTTAGAAAATCATGTCGTCAGAATATATTGATATTGACATGCTTGTTTTGCACATGACTATCATTCTTGTAGAGATCAGTGGCCAGGTTGCCCCTAGTTGGTCTCATAAGGTAATAGCATTCTCTGCTGTGTTGAGTCTCTTGCTTTTTGATACTTTTTGGTTAGAGCGACATTGTATTTTAGTGGATAGTACATGGCTAGACAGTTGCTTGTATTTTGTGTTAACTGAATTTACAACATGATTTCTGTTGTGATGCAGCAAATGCATTGGTTGTATTTTTGTTCAGCGAGAGTCTAAAACTTCGGATTTCAAAGGTGTTTCAGGTATATGACGATATCTGACTTTAAGTGATCAATACTTAAAAAATTTCATGCTTCAGTTATGGATTCTTTTCATCGTCGTGGTTCATGCTTTGATTATGGCTTATAGTACTATTTTTGCAATTCATACTCGAAGAGTTACTATATTGACATAATGAATCTCCATGAACTGATGGGTGCCTGCACTCTACAAATATATCTTAGTGGCTGTTTGGATTGCTGCCCACAGCCGCCTGTCCAACATATTGGTCGTTGACCAGGCTTGTGAGGTCGTTTGGATGAGCGCTGATTATTTTGCTCGCCCAGCCCACCTTTGCGCTTCTAGTCTATATCTACGCTAACTTTTTGGTGAGGCTCCGGCTGCGAAATTGCTCGCAATTATTTGGCGTGCCCTCCTTTGGCAGGGCTGGCTCTGGCAAAAACCAAACAGCATTCATAATCATCATCATGGTGACCTTTCAATATAGTCATGCCATTCTTGAACTGTTAGTTTAATTGATTTTTGTTTGTACAGTTACTGTAGGCAGATTCACTTCCGTTTATACAAAAATAGCTAGTTTTTGTGGTCAGGATTGTTGAAACAACATACCTATATCATTCTATGTTGAATATACCGTTACTGTAGATGGATTCACTTTCATTTGTACATAAATGACTTAGTTTTTGGTGGTCAGGATTTGTTGATATTATGTACCTTATGCCATTCTATTTTGCTGCTTGTTGCTTTCTAATTTATACCATACAGGTGCTGTAACTGAAAGAATCCAGCGAGCTCACCAACAAAAAAATTCTCCGATGATGTTGCTCTTTCCTGGTGGGTGCATAATAATGCTTCTTTTGTCATTCAATCTGCAATTGTGCATATGGACAGTAAAAGCATTTTCTAGTTTATTTTTCTTCTGTGATGCATATTTGCACTGCTAGTGCCCTGGTATATTTTTCTTTTCTTGCGGAACACATTTTGTTCTTAGGAGTATATTTTTGTTTGTTCACTATATCTTCTAATTACCTCTATGATGTAACTTGTCTTATTTTAATCTTGTTTTCTTCTTTCCTGGGATTGCAATCCAATCTTGATCTAAGATCAAGATGTTGTATCTGTATTTGATTTGCAGTAGCTTTTCTGCTTAATGAATTTGGATTGTTAACTGCATTGGCTTTACTTATGTATATGGCTACGTGCTTCTTATATAAAAAGGCACTTCAATATTTCATGCTATATCTGTTCAAATTTAGTGCAATCTATTTTTACTACTTCTATATTTGTACTCGGAACTAAAATTATGAAATTACGTATTATGGTCCAAGAGTACTTGGATTAAGTGTTTGTAAATCTGCCCCTGTATTTATGTAGAGTCTTCGTTTATGCATCTTACTTACACTTGGCTATATTCCTAATTGTAGAGGGCACAACTACAAACGGGGATTATCTCCTTCCATTCAAGACAGGGGCCTTTCTCGCAAGAGCACCAGTACAACCTGTCATTTTAAGATACCCTTACAAGAGATTCAGTCCAGCATGGGACTCCATGGATGGGGTGAGTTTCAATGGCAAGTCTGCACACATTTGTAGTTGTCAGTTCCAGATGCCTATAATAACCACATGTATGAACAATAAAATGAAATGTTCTTTCTAGAATTGATGATGTCTTCACTAAAATAACATTTCATCGATATTATTTTGTGTTGGTTTCATTAGTGCATATATTCAGGACGTTACATTGATGAACTTCCTGTCATTAGCTACCATTTTGCCCATGTATCCTTTTTACCTTTTCACAATGGAATATACTGTGGTACACCTTTTGTTTTCTTTATTTATTTTCTCACCCTAAAGTTTAAAACAGTTTATACAGAAATTACGCAACGGACAGTTGACCTGAGAAAACTAGTAAGACTTGCGCACAGTTCAGTCGATAACAATGGGTATAGCATGTTTTTTTAATGTTTGTATAAGGTACATTCATAATGAGTGTGTCCTATGGTTCTTTTCTGAAATTTCCCCAACTGATTCCTGCAGTCGTCCAGATAACCTCAGTTATATGAAAGAGCACTTTCATACGAGCATCTAGCATCCATTTAACTTCGCTGAAACTTTCAGGCACGCCATGTATTTCTGCTCCTTTGTCAATTTGTGAATCATCTAGAGGTTGTGCATTTGCCTGTGTACTATCCTTCTGAGCAAGAAAAAGATGATCCGAAGCTCTACGCAGAGAATGTACGGAAATTAATGGCATTGGAGGTACATATATTTATCTTGTTGATCTATCAGTCTTTGTAATCTTTTGTGTTAGATGTATACACCAAGTTATTAACTCTTGACTTCCATGTTTCAGGGAAACTTGATTCTTTCAGATCTTGGGTTAGCGGAGAAGCGAGTGTACCATGCAGCCCTGAATGGTAATAACAGTCTGCCTCGTGCCTTACACAAGAAAGATGATTGAAATGTATTACCGTTGGGATTAGTATACTGACAGTCTTGACTCTTGAGTGTCTTGCTTGTAACAATAAATAAAAGTGGGTGTGTTACATGGCATCCATCCTCATGTTTGAGAGGAGCGTTGTGAATATTACCCCGATGTTTCACTGTAGAAAACAAGCAACTAACTGTTGTGGTACAGCGAGTATGTCAGCAATAAATGTAAACAACGGGCTTTCATACACCTCTTCCTATGGTCCATGTGAGGCTGTTAAACACTGCTTGTTCTGAAAATTGCCATTCAGACTGTTATTATCATCTCGAAGTTAATTTGGATACCAGTGCTGTTGATTTTCCTACATGTGCCTGAAAGCAGAAATCGAAGTTTTGTCACTAATCTTTCCCGTTAGGGGAGGACCCTTTGTAGATGACCATTGGCCACCCATTTTTTGCAGCAAGAATCAGGCAGCCATTTAATCCGGAAGGAGGTGAAACTTTAGGGATTAAAGCCTCACTTCGATCGACTGTAAAATTTGTGTGCTCTATGGTATTTAGCTAGTTTTAACTGAACAACAGGCAGCAGACAAAATTTGGCTCCCGAGACAGGGCCCAAGGGGAAACTAGCCAATATACGGGAGCAGCGATTTGGCTCCCGAGCTCATCTGCTCACTTTACACTCAACATCGAGAATTACAATCAGCATGGTAGAAGTCTGTCAACATCTTCATGACCAAAGCATAACCAAACCGCCGGACAAGCACTAGCATAATTGGCCACAAAGTGACTAGTAGACAGGACGTGGAGTTTCTACACCTGAGCTCATATGTCCTGGTGTGAACAGTAAAATAAATAAAATAGATATGCATTTTAAAAAATTCTGATTTTTTTATGACATACTTTAAGAAATGTTTGTTGTGCATGCAAAATTTCATCATGAAATGACATTCGTGGAAGGCGTGGTAAAGAAGAAAAAAATTGATGTTATGAAAATGTTACTTTCAAACACATTTTGGGGCTTCAAATTTGTTCATTTCGTGATGAATTTAACATGCACAACAAACATTTCATAAAGTATGTCACAATAGAAATTCAGAAGTTTTTGAAATATTTTTCTATTATATTTATTTTACTGTTCACACCAGGAGCATATGAGCTCAGGTGTAGAAAGGTACTTTCGTTTGACTATGCTTAACATGTGTCATACAAGTTTGACAAGACTTTAGCAAAGTTTTAATTTCCTCCACCAACGACGTGTGCATCAAGGTTTTTTTGTCGATTTACTATCTCCAAGCAATGGACCTCAAGAAACTAAAAAGACGCCTTCCATAGTTGCGCATAACTTCGTTTCCAGGACTTCCCTACAAGAGAACAATTGCCGACACGAGGGGAAACAACCACACCACACCCATGTGATCCCGAAGAACCATATCAGCTCTTGCACTTCCATCTGTTGCGAGCGAACCGTTCATATTGAGCTTACACCAACTTGGAGAAAGAGGCACCCACCGAGGCATATTCACGGTTCTGGAGTCAGTAGCAGCCAATTTAGGACGACCTTCATCAAGCAATACATACTTTCCTTTTACATGGAATCTTGTAGGTGACAGTATTGAATCTAAGCCAAGGACTCCATGTAACTCATAAGAAATCGTTGGGAGTCATCATTCGGTGGGGGCTATTTGTGATGATCCACTTCATTCCGCACATGGCATGGAAAAGTTAGAATACAGTAGATATAATGCAATAATAAAATATGAATGAGTTTGCTACAGTACTTAAAGTAAGGATTAGTTTTGTTATACTAACGGATCTCACGATGTTTTGTTGAGTTTTGTGTGATTGAAGTTTTCAAGTTTTGGGTGAGATCACGATGGATGAAGGAATAAGGAGTAACAAAAGCCTAAGCTTGGGGATGCCGGAGATACCCAAGATATTATTCAAGAAGTATCAAGCAACTAAGCTTGGGGATGCCCCAAGTGGCATCCCCTCTTTCAGCTAACGACCATCGGTATTTTACTTGGAGCTATATTTTTATTCATCACATAACAATGAGTTTTGCTTGGAGTGTCTTGTATGATATAAGTCTTTGCTTGTTTTGCTTTTTTAGTTTGTATCATCTATCCTTGCTGAACACACCTATTTGAGAAATCCAAAATTATGCTATGATTTATTAGAATTGCTCTTTATGCTTCACTTAATTTTTTTTGAGAGCTATGGAATTGCTCTAGTGCTTCACTTATATCTTTTTTGAGTATGGTGTGCTTTAATATTTTTGAAGAAATGCTCTCATGCTTCACTTAGATTTATTTGAGAGTTGATAAATTTTTGAAGAAATTCTCTCATGCTTCACTTAGACTATTTTGAGAGAAGAAAATTTTATGCTCATGTTCTTCACTTAGATTTGTTTGAGCTTATCAAAAACAAGATATGAAACTAGTCCCAAAGTGATAGATATTCAAGAGGGATATAATAAAAACTTTCATGAAGATCATTGGACAAAATAAACTTGATTCTTTGTAATAGTTTTAAGATATGATGATAGTGATATGTGAGTCATGTTGATGAGTAATTATGCTTTAGTAAGAATATTTGTGTTAAGGTTTGTGATTCCCTATGAAAGCACGAAAGTCAATAGTTGTGCAATGAAATTACATTCTACTTGTGGTGCATTACTCGGTGTTAGTTATGCTCAATGGTCGCTTATGTGATTTTTCGTTTGTTGGTTGGTTGCTTCTCAATCTTTTTGCTAGCCTCCACTTGTACTAAGTAGAAATACTATGTGTGCATCAAAACTATTTAAACCCAGTTTTTCCTTATGAGTCCATCATACCTACCTATATGCGGTATTTCCATGATGTTCTAAGCAAATTTGCATGTGCCATCTCTAAATTTTAAAATAAACTACTATTTTGTGTGCCCGTACCGCTCATGAGGCGGTGAGGGGTGACCAATATTTTTTCATGCTAGATGTGTTATTCTCAAGATGGGTGTTTATTCACTTGTCATTGCACGAGAGTACGGTGGTAATAGGGGTGCCCAGTCCCGAAATGAAAAAGAAATTTACTTTATGTTATCAAATAATAAATTTCTTGGAAAGTGTTGGTATGGAGGGCACCCGTGGATACGGTTAGCCATGGATTGTGAAAGAATGGTGAAAAAATGAATAAACTTTATTTCCTGTTTGGGAACCGCCAATGATGTATCCAACATGGAAAGTATTGAGAACTCTTAGTCGTTTTCGTTGACGGGAAAAGTATGCCTTTAAAAAAATTATCTTTCAATTTAAGCTTTGAGCTCTGGCACCTCTACAAATTCCTACTTTCCTCTACGAAGGGCCTTTCTATTTACTTTATGCAATTTTTATTTTTTTGAGTCTCCATCTTCTCTTATAAAACACCAACTAAGGGGCACTATGATCATACTTGAGCATTGGATGGCTAATATGCAAGTGTGTTTCATGAATGGATTAATGATTGAGCATGATGGGCTAGGGATAACTTACTTTAGTATTGATATTTTGAAAGACATGGTTGCTTGTTGATATGCTTGAGTATTAAAGTCTTCATGTCAAAACTAGACTATTGCTTTGAATCATATAAAAGTCCAAATGTCCATGCTACACAGAAAAGAATATGTGATAAACATGTTAGGCATCATTCCACATAAAAAATTCTATTTTTATCATTTACCTACTCGAGGACGATCAGGAAATAAGCTTGGGGTATCTATAATTTTGATTGTTTCATGTTGTTATATTATCATTTATAGATGTTTTACAATCATTTTATTGCAACTTTATATCATTTTTTGGGACTAACCTATTGACATAGTGCCCAGTGCCAGTTGCTGTTTTTTGCTTGTTCTTTACTTTGCAGAAAATCAATACCAAACAGAGTCCAAACGCAGCGAAACTTTTTGGAGAATTTTTCTGGGCCAGAAGACACAAGATGGGCCAAAGAAGCACCCGGGGGTGCTCCGAGGGGAGCACAACCACCAGGGCGCGCCCAGGCCCCCAGGCGCGCCCTGGTGGGTTGTGCCCACCTCGTTGGCCTCCCGCACCTGATACGTCCAAAACGTATCTATAATTTCTGCTTGCTCCATGCCTCTTTTGTGTGATATTGCTATGATATTTATGCACTTCCATACACTTTTGATCATATTTGGACCAACCTATTAACTCAGTGCACCCCAGTGCCAGTTTCTGTTTTCTACTGTTTTTGTATTTCAGGTTTTCCCATTACGTAAATTGCCAGAAAAATTCCGGGAAAAATAAAAAAAAAATCAGCGTTCCGGAAGCTTCCATGCAGCCAAAGTAGGGCCGGAGGGGGGCCACAGGGGCTCTAGGCGCCCAGAGGGCGCGACCCCCCTCCTGGCCGCGGCGCCAGGCCGCCTGGGCCCCCCTTAGCTCCCCTGGCGACCCCCTTTGGCATATATTTAACACCCGTCGCGGAAACCCTAATGACGGAACCCTTTTCTCCAGAAACTATTCCGATCTCCGCCGCCATCGCCACCTAGTTTCGGGGGACCAGAATTCCTGTGCCGGCGCCCTGCCGGGACGGGGAAGTGCCCCCGGATTCATCTCCATCGACGTTGCTTCCTCCCTCCATGATGTGGGAGTAGTTCCTCCTCGGGGCTGAGGTTTCTACCAGTAGCTATGTGGTCAATTCTCTCTCCCATGATGTGATCTTCGTTGTGATCATAGGCTATGTTAATCTAGGGTGATCCCATGATATTTCCCCTTCCTCTATGTATTGGAGTGATGTACTCACTTGTCTTTATCTAGTATAATCTCCGAGACCAAGGTGACAGCGGTCTATTGGACATGGATTAGAAGAATATTTTCATGAGTGATTTCCTCTTTTTGTGTATGGATTGAAGATTGAGAGTCTCTTGGTGCTTGTCTTTGACTATCCTTGAGATATGTTGTGGTGATTGTGGTACTCCCTTTGGATGGCCGCGGTGACATTGGGAAATCCATAGATTGGGAACTATGAACTTTGAGGTGTGCTTTTGTAGCCCTACATAATTCTCGTCCTCTCTTGACCACAAAGGAATGACCTCCGAGTGCGTCCCCCTTGCATGTTTTATGGGAAATATCATGTGATTCGATTATGTTAATGTTGTTGGGAGTTGCCACTAGTGAAAGTATGAAGCCTAGGCCTTGTTTCCACCATTGCAATACCATTTGTGCTCACGTTTACCACTTGTTTGCTTGCTGCACTTTTTATTACAGATTTATATTACTTTGCTTTGCCACTCCTATCATCCATATTTTACCATCTCTTCGCCGAACTAGTGCACCTATACATCTGACAAGTGTATTAGGTGTGTTGGGGACACAAGAGACTTCTTGTATCTTGATTGCAGGGTTGCCGGAAAGGGGTACGTTCAACCTCCACTTCCCTGAGTTCGATAAACCTTGGGTTACTCACTTAAGGGAAATTTGCTGCTGTCCTACAAACATCTGCTCTTGGAGGCCCAACACTGTCTACACGAATAGAAGCGTGTAGTAGACATCAAGCTATTTCTGGCGCCGTTGCCGGGGAAGTGAGGTAAGTGAAGGTACCTTCTCTAGATCTTGCAATTAAATCTTTTTGTTTCTTGTTTTTATTTCACTAGTTATGTTTATGGAAAACCGCAATCTTAGTTCGCTGCTTGGGGAAGGCCGCTTTACCACACCCGTGGTAGAGAAGTCTCCTCCACCTACTGAATGTATCCCGTTCAAAATACCACTTAGGATAATTGAAATAATTAGGAATGATTGTTATGATGGGACAGTCAATCCTAGTATTCATTTGTTGAAACTTACAGAACTTTGTGAGTTGTTTAAGATTTCAGGTTTGACAAGAGATGGATTCATGAGGAAATTATTTGCCTTGTCACCGAAAGGAAAAGCATTGGAATGGTATAGGCTACTAGATGACTCTCACCTGCTGGATTGGGAAGAGATCCAGTCTCTCTTTTACTCCAAGTTTTATCCTCTTCATGAAGTCCATGAGAATAGGAATTATGTTTATAATTTCCATCCTCATGACGGAGAGAGCATAGCTCAAGCTTGGGGGAGACTGAAAACGTTAATGCTAAAATGTCCTAACCATGGGCTCCTCAAAGATATGATTATTACTAATTTCTATGCGAGGCTCTCTCGACAAGATAAAGATTTGCTCGATGCTTCCTCTATGGGTTCTTTCACGAACGAAAAGATTGATGCTAAATGGGAACTCCTTGAAAGAATTCAACGCAACACTGAAAATTGGGAGATCGACAAAGGTAAAGAGTCAGGTATAATTTATGAGTATGATTGCATTAAGTCCTTTGTTGAAACTACAAGTTTTAATAAGTTTAGTGCTAAGTTTGGGCTTGATTCTCAACTCCTTGTTGATTTCCTCAAATCTTTTGCTTCACATCTTAATATGCCTAAGGAGGATTGGATCAAGCATCATGAACCTTTTAAAGAGATTTGCAAAGAAAATGAAATTGTTCATGATGATTGCAACATGCATGATCCAATTCCTAAAAATGAAGTTTTATATAAGCATGTTAATTATTGTGGAGTGGATAGACCTTGTGAAAGGCCTATGATTGAAGAAGAGAAGTATTGTAAGCAACATAAGCATGAAAGAACAATCACTTGGGTCAAAGAGTTAAATGAAATTGCTAGAGAATTGTGTGACCTTTATCCTTTTACTTGTGAACTTTGCCGTATAGAGGGTCACTTTAATTTTCAATGCATGCACTTCCAAAACATAACTGTTAACCAGTTGTGTGATAACATGATCACCCCTGATATTTATGATGAGCTTATGTTATTTTTGATGTGTGAGGAGTTATCAGAAAAGACTTCTTGGCTAGATGTTAATGCCATAGGAATAAAAAACACTTTGCAAAATTGCCATCTCTATTGTGTTGTTAATTGCCATGAAAATGATTACATAAGTAAGATTAGAAAGGAGGGAACTTTACCAAAGTATAAAAATGTCTCTTATATTTATGCTAATAAAAAGGAGAGTTTCTCCCAAGTTTCCCCTATTGTTTCTAATGATAAACCAGGATATGTGGAGAAGCTTCATCTCCAACCACTCCCTCCTTGTTGGAAATATGCCCTAGAGGCAATAATAAAAGAGTTATTATTATATTTCCTTGTTCATGATAATCGTTTATTATCCATGCTATAATTGTATTGATTGGAAACTCAAATACATGTGTGGATGAATAGACATACTTTGTGTCCCTAGTGAGCCTCTACAGGACTAGCTCGTTGATCAAAGATGACCGCGGTTTCCAGGTCATAGACATGAGTTGTCATTTGATAACGGGATCACATCATTAGGAGAATGATGTGATGGATGAGACCCAAACGTTAAACATAGCTTTTGATCGTGTCAGTTATCGCTATAGTTTTCTGCATGTCAAGTATAAGTTCCTATGACCATGAGATCATGTAACTCACTGACACCGTAGGAGTGCTTTGTGTGTGCCAAACGTCACAACGTAACTGGGTGACTATAAAGGTATTCTACAGGTATCTCCGAGGGTGTCTGTTGAGTTGACATGGATCGAGACTGGGATTTGTCACTCCGTGTGACGGAGAGGTATCTCCGGGCCCACTCGGTAATACGTCATCTCAATGAGCTCAAAGTGACTAAGTAGTTGGTCACGGGATTATGTATTACGGTAACGAGTAAAGAGACTTGCCGGTAACGAGATTGAACTAGGTATAGAGATACCGACGATCGAATCTCGGGCAAGTAACATACCGATGAGACAAAGGGAATTGTATACGGGATTGCCTGAATCCTTGACATCGTGGTTCATCCGATGAGATCATCGAGAAACATGTGGGAACCAATATGGGTATCCAGATCCCGCTATTGGTTATTGACCTGGGAGTGTCTCGGTCATGTCTACATGGTTTCCGAACCCGCAGGGTCTACACACTTAAGGTTCGGTGACGCTAGGGTTGTTAGTGAGAAGAGTGCATGGTTACCGAAGGTTGTTCGGAGTCCCGGATGAGATCCCGGACATGACGAGGGTCTCCGGAATGGTCCGGAGACGAAGATTGATATATAGGATGAAAGGTTTCGGAGTCCGGAAGTGTTCCGGGGAGCATCGGGAAATCGGCGGACGACCGAAAGGGGTTTCGGGGGTTCCGGAAGTAGTTCTGGGCCTAGTGGGCCACAAGGGGGGACACCACAGCCCTCAGGGGGCTGTGCGCCCCCCCTGGGCCCTCTCCTTGTGCGCCAAGGGAGGTGGGACCCCCTAGGGTGGCCGCACCCCCTTAGCCTTGGGGGGCAAGGCACCTAGGGGGGGAAACCCTAGGGCCTGGCCCTTGGCCGCCGCCCCCCCTGCCCTGGCCGCCGGCCCCCCTTAGGGGAAACCCTAGGGCGCCCCCCTCTCCTCCTTCCCCCTATATATAGAGAGGTAGAGGGAGGGCAGCCAACACAAGTTCGTGCCTCGGTGCTGCCCTCCCTCTCCCATAACATCTTCTTCTCCCGCGGTGCTTAGGCGAAGCCCTGCTGGAATTCTTCTACACCATCACCACCACGCCGTCGTGCTGCCGGTTCTCCATCAACCTCTCCTCCACCCCTTGCTGGATCAAGAAGGAGGAGACGTCCCCGAGCCGTACGTGTGAAGAACGCGGAGGCACCGTTGCTTCGGTGCTTGGATCTTCAGCGATCTGAATCGCGGCGAGTACGACTCCATCAACCGCGTTCTTAACGCTTCCGCTTAGCGATCTACAAGGGTATGTGGATCCTACTCTCCCCTCGTAGTTGCATCTACTAGATTGATCTTGGTGAACGTAGAGAAAATTTTTGTTTTCCATGCAACGTTCCCCTACACTCCTAAGGTGAAGAAGAAGAAAAAGAAGAGGAGGAGGAAGAGGAGCAAGAAGGAAGAAGAATGGGTATCAACCTGGCCTGAGCATATTCCTCCCATCAACTTTTATCCTAACGGTTGGAAGTTTAAAGAAGAAGGTGAAGTTTATTTCCTTAATTATCATCTTGATGATACGTCCGTAGGTACTATTGAAGATGATTTTGATTATGATATGCATGTTACTTATTGTGATTGGGAAAATGATGATAATGCTACTTATGATCTTGAAAATCTTTTTGGTACCAACTCTGAAAGTGATGATATGGAAAGCTCTAAGCTTGGGGATGATAGGATTGCAAATCCTTTACCCACTAGTGATGTGATAATTGATAATTCTTTTGCTAGTAAGAATAAAGACAACATGTTTACAAATATAGTTGCTAGCAATGATAATGCTCTTCTCTACTATGATGATGTTATAACTCCAATCTATAGTGATTATAAAGGTACCTATGACATAAGGAGAAATTATCCTTATGAAACTTGTCATAATCATGGAGGGAATTACTCCCTTGTTGAACACCATCTTCCTAATACACAATTAATCTATAGTGTTCAAGTTGTTTATGATAGTCCTACTCCCACTATTACCAATAAGAAAGATTATGCTTATGTGGAGAGTAAGAGTGCCTTTTTGCATGTGGATCATGGTAACAATGCTTTATGTGATGCTTATATTGTTGAGTTTATTCGTGATCCCACTGAAAATTATTATGAGAAGGGAACATATGCTTATAGATATTTCAATAATATTAAGTTCCCTCTCTTTATGTTGAAGGTTTTGAAACTGCACTTGTTTTGTCTTCCTATGCTTATTGCTTTGTGCTTCAATGAATTATTCTATTGCAATATTCCTATGCATAGAAAGCATGTTAGGCTTAAATGTGTTTGATATTTGCTTCTTGATGCTCTCTTTTGTTCTTCAACTCTTGTTCCTACGAGAGCATCATTAAAGTCTTAAGCCTATCTTTATGGCTATAAAGAAAGAGCTCTAGGGAGACAACCCTTGTTATCTTTGCTTTCAGTTTGTTCTTTCAGTTTTTAGTGGTCTTGATGTTTCTTACTACTGTAGCAACATCATTGTATCTTTATTTGTCAGCTTTGTGCCAAGTTTAGCCTCCGATTGCAAGAAAGTTCAAAAGTTGTGACGTGCTGTCCAGGAAACAGATTCTTTCCTTGGACAGAAAAATTCGTATAAAATCACCAGATCATCTTTTTGGTCTGAATTTCTTCGACAGCGTGCTCTATACAATTGGCTTTCGGGCATCTGTTCTGAGTTTTTTGATTTGAGTTGGAGAAGTGCCCCGAAAAAATTATTTACTACATGCTGGTCTGTTTTTCACAGATTCTGTCCTGTTTTGCCTTTTCTTCGTTTTGCAAACCTTGAGCTTGCTTTTTCTTTGCAAAAACCTTTTTTCAATCTTGAGAAACAGTAGACCTTCAAGATTATCTTTATTTCCAGCAAGGAAAAATTATTTTATTATGGGTACTAACCTCGCTAATCAGATTATGATGAGTTATGTATGAAGGGAGTTTTCAAGTGTGCGAGGGAAGATGATAAAAAGATTCAGGTGTGTCAAACGCTCAAGCTTGGGGATGCCCCCGTGCACCCCCAAGAAATATTCAAGAAGACTCAAGCGTCTAAGCTTGGGGATGCCCCCATGCATCCCCTTCTCCATCAACAATTATCAGTTCGTCTTTCGTTCCACTATATTTTAATCACTTCATGCGTTATGTGCTATGCTTGGAGCGTCTTGCTCTTAGTTTCCTTTTTAGTTTTCTTTAGCTTTGCTTGCTGTTCATAATAAGTTAGATCCTAGCCTTCATTGTTTGGGATAGAAATACGCTCCACTTCAACCTAGAACACAACATAGGATTTTTATGCTTATCTTTGCTGTGTGTGTTCTTTGTCTTTCAATAGCTACTGTCATGTTTAGCTCTTAGTTTTCATGCTTTTCTTTTTAAAGAGCTTTTGTTTAGTTGGTTGCTGGAACTCTCTTGAGTTATCATGCTTATCTTATTAAGAGAGTTGGCTTCTGTTGCACTGGTTGATATGTCTATGATAAAAATGCTATGTGCATAATGGTGCTTAGTAGTTCATGTTTTCTTATGGTTAGTCTCAAATAGCTGGGGGGTTCTTAATGTGTTATTGAAGTACCAACATGATTTGTTTGCCTATGATGTGGTATGGTTTAGTGATATCTTCCTCCAAGAATTTATTTTGATTGAGTTGGCATATGCTCACGCATATTTAAGACTGTAAAGAAAGTCTATCAAGCCTTGATGATCTTTAATTTCTGAGTAGCGATATAACTTCCATGCCCGATTCAATGTTGCTTTGTCGCTCTGCATGATTATGACCATCATTGCTCTTTTAGTTGGTCGCTCCCAGTCTTTTGCTAACCTTCGCCTGTACTAAGCGGACTGACTGCTTGTGCATCCAAAATCCTTTAAACCAGTTATGCCATATGAGTCCACCATACCTTCCTATACATGGTATTTACTTGCCATTCCTAACGAAGACTATCTTGTACCATCTCGAAATTAATCAAAAAAGCATTTCTCTTTTGTGCCTCTATTTTAGCTCATGAGGAAGTAGTAGTTAATTCATGATCTTTTTAAGTTGGACAAGCTTCACCCCGGGATTGCATGTCTAATGTGCAAACCCCTAATACGAGAAGAAACTGGCAAAGAGTGCGCCCGGCTCATTAAAAATATACAACAAACAAACCCTCCTTCACGCTTTGTTCATGAGAAATCAGAAAACTTTGGTAGTGATAAACAAAGGAGATTAAGAGGATGTGATCGTCCTCGTGCGGGAGCCGTTCCTCGAAACTTGTCCAGCTCGAGAAGTAATTGAGTTATCTACTAGCATTCGTTGACGAAATATGCATATCCCAAAAATAATTTTTACCTTTGTTTTTAAAAACCAAGAGCTCTGGTATATGTTTAGTTTTTGTTTCCGACCACGGGTTTTTAACCTTGCCAACAAAAGCCACGGTTCAAGAGTCTCCACCTTCTTTCTTTAAAGCACCAACTATTGAGAGCATGATTGTCATTCTGAGTGTAATGTGCATTGTCCCAAAGTACCATTGTCTTCTGCATGATTATGATATCGTTTATTCTGAAATCATTGTATCTAGTCGTCACTTAAACTTTGGAGGTGCCCCTGCATTTATGTTTTGCTTCACTAAAGGGGGCAAGCGAGGTACCACTTTGTCATGTCCATGTTCACTACAAATCTATTGAGTGTTTCAGTATCATATTGTAAAACTTTCAGTTCTTTGTGATATTCTCATGAGGCAACTTAATTACTACAGATTCATTATCTCAGTAAGCCTTTGTCATGTGACTGTGAAAAGTTCTTATATGGTTAATAGCATGTCACCACAGAAGTTATGCTTGTTATCATTTACCTACTCGAGGACGAGCAGGAATTAAGCTTGGGGATGTTGATACGTCCAAAACGTATCTATAATTTCTGCTTGCTCTATGCCTCTTTTGTGTGATATTGCTATGATATTTATGCACTTCCATACACTTTTGATCATATTTGGACTAACCTATTAACTCAGTGCACCCCAGTGCCAGTTTCTGTTTTCTGCTGTTTTTGTATTTCAGGTTTTCCCATTACGTAAATTGCCAGAAAAATTCCGGGAAAAATATATAAAAAATCAGCGTTCTGGAAGCTTCCATGCGGCCAAAGTAGGGCCGGAGGGGGGCCACAGGGGCTCCAGGCGCCCAGAGGGCGCGGCCCCCCCTCCTGGCCGCGGCGCCAGGCCGCCTGGGCCCCCCTTAGCTCCCCTGGCGACCCCCTTTGGCATATATTTAACACCCGTCGCGGAAACCCTGATGACGGAACCCTTTTCTCCAGAAGCTATTCCGATCTCCGCCGCCATCGCCACCAAGTTTCGGGGGACCAGAATTCCTGTGCCGGCGCCCTGCCGGGACGGGGAAGTGCCCCCGGATTCATCTCCATCGACGTTGCTTCCTCCCTCCATGATGCGGGAGTAGTTCCTCCTCGGGGCTGAGGTTTCTACCAGTAGCTATGTGGTCAATTCTCTCTCCCGTGATGTGATCTTCGTTGTGATCATAGGCTATGTTAATCTAGGGTGATCCCATGATATTTCCCCTTCCTCTATGTATTGGAGTGATGTACTCACTTGTCTTTATCTAGTATAATCTCTGAGACCAAGGTGACAGCGGTCTATTAGACATGGATTAGAAGAATATTTTCATGAGTGATTTCCTCTTTTTGTGTATGGATTAAAGATTGAGAGTCTCTTGGTGCTTGTCTTTGACTATCCTTGAGATATGTTGTGGTGATTGTGGTACTCTCTTTGGATGGCCGCGGTGACATTGGGAAATCCATAGATTGGGAACTATGAACTTTGAGGTGTGCTTTTGTAGCCCTACATAATTCTTGTCCTCTCTTGACCACAAAGGAATGACCTTCGAGTGCGTCCCCCTTGCATGTTTTATGGGAAATATCACGTGATTCGATTATGTTAATGTTGTTGGGAGTTGCCACTAGTGAAAGTATGAAGCCTAGGCCTTGTTTCCACCATTGCAATACCATTTGTGCTCACGTTTACCACTTGTTTGCTTGCTGCACTTTTTATTACAGATTTATATTACTTTGCTTTGCCACTCCTATCATCCATATTTTACCATCTCTTCGCCGAACTAGTGCACCTATACATCTGACAAGTGTATTAGGTGTGTTGGGGACACAAGAGACTTCTTGTATCTTGATTGCAGGGTTGCTTGAAAGGGGTACGTTCAACCTCCACTTCCCTGAGTTCGATAAACCTTGGGTTACTCACTTAAGGGAAATTTGCTGCTGTCCTACAAACCTCTGCTCTTGGAGGCCCAACACTGTCTACAGGAATAGAAGCGTGTAGTAGACATCAGCACCGCCTCTTCGCTCTATAAATACTCAAATATTTAAGAAACCCTAGGGGAGTTGACAAAAAGTTGTTTCAGCCGCCGCAAGTTCTAGAGCCACGAGATCCAATCTAGAGCCCTTTTCCGGCACTGTGCCGGAGGGGAACACAATCATAGAGGGGTTCATCATCCTCATTGGTGCCTCTCCGATGATGCGTGAGTAGTTCACCTCAGACCTATGTTGGGGAACGTAGCATTTCAAAATTTTCTTACGATCATGCAAGATCTATCTAGGAGAAGCATAGCAACGACCGGGAGAGTGTGTCCACGTACCCTCATAGACTGAAAGCGGAAGCGTTTAGTAACGCGGTTGATGTAGTCGAACGTCTTTGCGATCCAACCGATCAAGTACCAAACACACGGCACCTCCGCGATCTGCACACGCTCAGCTCGGTGACGTCCCTCGAACTCTTGATCCAGTTGAGGCCGAGGGAGAGTTTCGTCAGCACGACGGCGTGGTGAAGGTGTTGATGAAGTTACCGACGTAGGGCTTCGCCTAAGCACTGCAACAATATGACCGAGGTGTCTAACAGTGGAGGGGGGCACGACACACGGCTAAAACAATTGTCAACTAGTGTGTTCTAGGGTGCCCCTTCCCCCGTATATAAAGGAGCAAGGGGAGGCCGGCCGGCCCCTATAGGCGCGCCCCAAGAGGGGGAGTCCTATTCCTAGTAGGAGTCCACCAAGAGGGAGAGAGGGGGAAGTAAGGAGAAGGAGAGGGACAAGGAAAGGGGGGCGCCGCCCCCACTTCCTAGTCCAATTCGGACCCAAGGGAGAGGGGGCGCGCGGCCTGCCCTAGCCGCCCCTCTTTCTCTCCACTAAGGCCCATGTGGCCCATTAGTTCCCCCGGGGGGTTCCGGTAACCCTCCGGCACTCCGGTTTTATCCGAAACTTCTCCGGAACACTTCCGATGTCCGAATATAGTCTTCCTATATATCAATCTTTATGTCTCGACCGTTTCAAGAATCCTCGTCATGTCCGTGATATCATCCGAGACTCTGAACAACCTTCGGTACATCAAAACACATAAACTCATAATACCGATCGTCATCGAACATTAAGCATGCGGACCCTACGGGTTCGAGAACTATGTAGACATGATCGAGACTCATCTCCGGTCAATAACCAATAGCGGAACCTGGATGCTCATATTGGTTCTTACATATTCTACGAAGATCTTTATCGGTCGAACCGCATAACAACATACGTTGTTCCCTTTGTCATCGGTATGTTACTTGTCCGAGATTCGATCGTCGGTATCATCATACCTAGTTCAATCTCGTTATCGGCAAGTCTCTTTACTGTTTCGTAATACATCATCTCGTGACAAACTCATTAGTCGTTTGCTTGCAAGGCTTATTACAATGTGTATTACCGAGAGGGCCTAGAGATACCTCTCTGACACTCGGAGACCGAAGTAACAAATCCTATTCTTGATCTATGCCAACACCACAAACACCTTCGAAGACACCCGTAGAGCATCTTTATAATCACCCAGTTACGTTGTGACGTTTGATAGCACACAAGGTGTTCCTTCGGTATTCGGGAGTTGCATAATCTCATAGTCAGAGGAACATGTATAAGTCATGAAG
This sequence comes from Secale cereale, assembly GCA_902687465.1. NCBI lineage: Eukaryota > Viridiplantae > Streptophyta > Magnoliopsida > Poales > Poaceae > Secale > Secale cereale. The sequence goes on from LR738709.1 coordinate 471,964,810, forward strand.
AAAGCAATAGCAGTACTACTAAACGATCAAAGTGCTAAGCTAACAGATGGGTCTTGTCCATCACATGATTCTCATAATGATGTGGCCCCGTTGATCAAATGACAACACATGTCTATGGTCAGGAAACATAACCATCTTTGATTAACGAGCTAGTCTAGTAGAGGCATACTAGGGACAGTCTATTTTGTCTATGTATTCACACATGTATCAAGTTTCCGGTTAATAAAATTCTAGCATGAATAAAAGACATTTATCATGATATACAAGGAAATATAAATAACAACTTTATTATTGCCTCTAGGGCATATTTCCTTTAGTCTCCCACTTGCACTAGAGTCAATAATCTAGATTGCATAGTAATGATTCTAACACCCATGGAGTCTTGGTGCTGATCATGTTTTGCTCGTGCAAGAGGCTTAGCCAACGGGTCTGCAACATTCAGATCCGTATGTATCTTGCAAATTTCTATGTCCCCCTCCTTGACTTGATCGCGTATGGAGTGGAAGCGTCTCTTGATGTGCTTGGTTCTCTTGTGAAACCTGGATTCCTTGCCAAGGCTATTGCTCCAGTGTTGTCACAAAAGATTTTCATTGGACCCGATGCACTAGGTATTACACCTAGATCGGATATGAACTCCTTCATTTGCTGCTTCCGAAGCAGCTATGTACTCCGCTTCACACGTAGATCCCGCCACGACGCTCTGTTTGGAACTGCACCAACTGACAGCTCCACCGTTCAACAAAAATACATACCCGGTTTGTGACTTAGAGTCATCCGAATCAGTATCAAAGCTTGAATCGACGTAACAGTTTACGCCGAGCTCTTTGTCACCTCCATAAACGAGAAACATATCCTTTGTCCTTTTCAGGTACTTCAGGATGTTCTTGACCGCTGTCCAGTGATCCACTCCTGGATTACTTTGGTACCTCCCTGCTAAACTTATAGCAAGGCACACATCAGGTCTGGTACACAACATTGCATACATGATAGATCCTATGGCTGAAGCATAGGGAATGACTTTCATTTTCTCTCTATCTTCAGTAGTGGTCGGGCATTGAGTCTTACTCAACTTCACACCTTCTAACACAGGCAATAACCCTTTCTTTGACTGATCCATTTTGAACTTCTTCAAAACTTTATCAAGGTATGTGCTTTGTGAAAGTCCAATTAATTAAGCATCTTGATCTATCTCTATAGATCTTGATGCCCCATATATAAGCTGCTTAACCGAGGTCTTTCATTGAAAAATTCTTATTCAAGTATCCTTTTATGCCAGCCAGAAACTCTACGTCATTTCCAATCAACAATATGTCATCCAGATATAATATCAGAAATGCTACAGAGGTCCCACTCACTTTCTTGTAAATACAGGCTTCTCCAAAAGTCTGTATAAAACCATATGCTTTGATCACTTCATCAAAGCATATATTCCAACTCCGAGATGCTTGCACCAGTCCACAGATGGATCGCTGGATCTTGCACACTTTGTTAGCACCTTTAGGATCGACAAAACCTTCTGGTTGCATCATATACAACTCTTCTTTGAGAAATCCATTAAGGAATGCAGTTTTAACATCCATTTGCCATATTTCATAATAATAAAATGCGGCAATTGCTAACATGATTCGGACAGACTTAAGCATCGCTATGGGTGAGGAAGTCTCATCGTAGTCAACTCCTTGAACTTATCGAAAACCTTTCGCAACAAGTCGAGCTTTGCAGACGGTAAAATTACCATCGGCGTCAGTCTTCCTCTTAAAGATCCATTTATTTTCAATGGCTTGCCGATCATCGGGCAACTCAACCAAAGTCCACACTTTGTTCTCATACATGGATCCCATCTCAGATTTCCTGGCCTCAAGCCATTTTGTGGAATCTGGGATCATCATCGCTTCCTCATAGTTCGTAGGTTCATCATGGTCTAGTAACATGACTTCCAGAACCGGGTTACCGTACCACTCCGGCGCGGAACGTACTCTGGTTGACCTAAGAGGTTCAGTAGTAACTTGATCTGAAGTTTCATGATCATCATCATTAGCTTCCTCACTGATTGGTGTAGGAATCACTGGAACTAGTTTCTATGATGAACTACTTTCCAATTCGGGAGAAGGTACAATTACCTCATCAAGTTCTACTTTCCTCCCACTCACTTCTTTCGAGAGAAACTCCTTCTCTAGAAAGGATCCATTCTTAGCAACGAATATCTTGCCTTCGGATCTGGGATAGAAGGTGTACCCAACAGTCTCCTTTGGGTATCCAACGAAGACACATTTCTCCGACTTGGGTTCGAGCTTATCAGGTTGAAGCTTTTTCACATAAGCATCGCAGCCCCAAACTTTAAGAAACGACAACTTGGGTTTCTTGCCAAACCACAGTTCATAAGGCGTCGTCTCAACGGATTTAGATGGTGCCCTATTTAACATGAATGCAGCTGTCTCTAAAGCATAACTCCAAAACGATAGTGGTAAATCGGTAAGAGACATCATAGATCGCACCATATCTAATAAAGTACGGTTACGACGTTCGGACACACCATTACGCTGTGGTGTTCCAAGTGGCGTGAGTTGTGAAACTATTCCACATTGTTTCAAATGAAGACCAAACTCATAACTCAAATATTCAGCTCCACGATCAGATCGTAGAAACTTTATTTTCTTGTTACGATGATTCTCTACTTCACTTTGAAATTCTTTGAACTTTTCAAATGTTTCAGACTTGTGCTTCATCAAGTAGATATACCCGTATCTGCTCAAATCATCTATGAAGGTCAGAAAATAATGATACCCGCCGCGAGCCTCAACACTCATTGGTCCGCATACATCAGTATGTATGATTTCCAATAAGTCAGTTGCTCGCTCCATTGTTCTGGAGAACGGATTTTTAGTCATGTTGCCCATGAGGCATGGTTCGCAAGCACCAAGTGATTCATAATCAAGTGATTCGAAAAGTCCATCAACATGGAGTTTCTTCATGCGCTTTACACCCATATGACCTAAACGGCAATGCCACAAATAAGTTGTACTATCATTATCAACTTTGCATCTTTTGGCTTCAATATTATGAATATGTGTTTCACTACGATCGAGATCCAATAAAAATAGACCATTCATCAAGGGTGCATGACCATAAAAGATATTACTCATATAAATAGAACAACCATTATTCTCTGATTTAAATGAATAACCGTCTCGCAACAAACAAGATCCAGATATAATGTTCATGCTCAACGCTGGCACCAAATAACAATTATTTAGGTCTAAAACTAATCCCGAAGGTAGATGTAGAGGTAGCGTGCCGACGATGATCACATCGACTTTGGAACCATTTCCCGCGCGCATTGTCGCCTCGTCCTTAGCTAATCTTCGTTTAATCCGTAGCCCTATTTCGAGTTACAAATATTAGCAACCGAACCAATATCAAATACCCAGGTGCTACTACGAGCATTAGTAAGGTACACATCAATAACATGTATATCAAATATACCTTTGTTCACTTTGCCATCCTTCTTATCCGTCAAATACTTGGGGCAGTTCCGCTTCCAGTGTCCAGTCCCTTTGCAGTAGAAGCACTCAGTTTTAGGCTTGGCTCCAGACTTGGGTTTCTTCGCGGGAGTAGCAACTGGCTTGCTATTCTTCTTGAAGTTCCATTCTTTTCCTTGCCTTTTTTCTTGAAACTAGTGGTCTTATTAACCATCAACACTTGATGCTCCTTTTTGATTTCTACCTCCACAGCTTTGAGCATAGCGAAGAGCTCGGGAATTGTCTTATGCATCCCTTGCATATTATAGTTCATCACGAAGCCTTTATAGCTTGGTGGCAGTGATTGAAGAACTCTATCAATAACACTATCTTCATTAACTTTGCATCCAAGTTGAGTCATGTGAATGTAGTACCCAAACATTCTGAGTAAGTGTTCACTGATAGAACTGTTCTCCTCCATCTTGCAGCTATAGAACTTATTGGAGACTTCATATCTCTCAATTCGGGCATTTGCTTCAAATAACATTACCTCTTGGAACATCTCATATGCTCCATGACGTTCAAAACGTCTTTGAAGTCCCGATTCTAAGCCGTAAAGCATGGCACACTGAACTATCAAGTAGTCATCAGAACGAGCTTGCCAGACGTTCATAACATCCGGAGTTGCTCTTGCAGTAGGCCTGTCACCTAGCGGTGCTTCAAGGACATAATTCTTCTATGCAGCAATGAGGATAATCCTCAAGTTACGGACCAAGTCCGTGTAGTTGCTACCATCATCTTTCAACTTAGCTTTCTCTAGGAACGCATTAAAATTCAAGGGAACGGTAGCACATGCCATTGATCTACAAGAACATAGATATGCAAAAAACTATGAGGACTAAGTTCATGATAAATTAAAGTTCAATTAATCATATTACTAAAAGAACTCCCACTTAGATAGACATCCCTCTAGTCATCTAAATGATCACGTGATCCAAATCAACTAAACCATGTCCGATCAGCACGTGAGATGGAGTAGTTTTCAATGGTGAACATCTTATGTTGATCATATCTACTATATGATTCACGCTCGACCTTTCGCTCTCTAGTGTTCCGAGGCCATGTCTGTACATGCTAGGCTCGTCAAGTTTAACCCGAGTATTCTGCATGTGCAAAACTATCTTACACCCGTTGTATTTGAACGTAGAGCTTATCACACCCGATCATCATGTGGTGTCTCGGCACGATGAATTTTCGCTACGGCGCATACTCAGGGAGAACACTTGTACCATGAAATTTTGTGTAAGGGATCATCTTATAATGCTACCGCCGTACTAAGCAAAATAAGAAGCATAATAAGATAAGCATCACACAATCAAAATATGTGACATGATATGGCCATCATCATCTTGTGCTTTTGATCTCCATCTCCAAAGCATCGTCATGATCTCCATCGTCACCGACTTGACACCATGATCTTCATCGTAGCGTCGTGGTCGTCTCGCCAACTATTGCTACTACTACTATCGCTAACTCATTGTGATAAAGTAAATCAATTACATGGCTTTCGCAACTCATACAATAAAGAGACAACCGATACGTCCATTTTGCATCATGCTTTTATGTTGATATTTATTGCACTATGGGCTGTTATTACACATTATGTCACAATACTTATGCCTTTTCTCTCTTATTTTACAAGGTTTACATGAAGAGGGAGAATGCCGGCAGCTGGAATTTTTGGCTAGAAAAGGAGAAAACATTGGATACCTATTCTTCACAACTCAAAAAACCCTAAAACTCCACGAAACTCCGTTTCAGAAAATATAAAAAATATCTAGCGAAAGAGGTACGAGAGGGGGGCCACCCACTGTCCACGAGGGTGGGGGCCCCCTGGGCGCGCCCCTGCCTCGTGGGCCACCTGGTGACCCCCCGATGCCCATCTTTTTCTATATGGGGTGTTTTTACCTGGAAAAAAATCATAAGGAGGTTTTTGGGACGAAGCGCCGCTGTTTTGAGGCGGAACCTTGGCAGAACCAATCTAGGGCTTAGGCGGAGCCGTTCCGCCAGGGATACTTCCCTCCGGGAGGGGGAAATCGTCACCGTCATCGTCACCAACATCTCTCTCATCTTGGGGAGGGTTATCTTCATCAACATCTTCACCAGCACCATCTCCTCTCAAACCCTAGTTCATCTCTTGTATCCAATCTTTGTATCAAAACCTCAGATTGGTACCTGTAGGTTGCTAGTAGTGTTGATTACTCCTTGTAGTTGATGCTAGTTGGTTTACTTGGTGGAAGATCATATGTTCAAATCCATTATGCATATTAATACCCCTCTGATTATGAACATGAATATGCTTTGTGAGTACTTACGTTTGTTCCTGAGGACATGGGAGAAGTCTTGCTATAAGTAGTCATGTGAATTTGGCATTCGTTCGATATTTTGATGAGATGTATGTTGTCTTTCCTCTAGTGGTGTCATGTGAACGTCGACTACATGACACTTCACCATTGTTTGGGCCTAGAGGAAGGCATTGGGAAGTAATAAGTAGACGATGGGTTGCTAGAGTGACAAAAGCTTAAACCCTAGTTTATGCGTTGCTTCGTAAGGGGCTAATTTGGATCCATATGTTTCATGCTATGGTTAGGTTTACCTTAATACTTCTTTTGTAGTTGCGGATGCTTGCAATAGAGGTTAATCATAAGTGGGATGCTTGTCCAAGTAAGGGCAGCACCCAAGCACCGGTCCAGCCACATACCAAATTATCAAAATAACGAACACGAATCATATGAGCGTGATGAAAACTAGCTTGACGATAATTCCCATGTGTCCTCGGGAGCGCTTTCCTTCATATAAGAGTTTGTCCAGGCTTATCCTTTGCTACAAAAAGGATTGGGCCATCTTGCTGCACCTTATTTACTTTTACTATTTGTTACTTGTTACCGATAATTTCAGTGCTTGCAGAAAATACCTTACTGAAAACTGCCTATCATTTCCTTCTGCTCCTCATTGGGTTCGACACTCTTACTTATCGAAAGGACTACGATAGATCCCCTACACTTGTGGGTCATCAAGACTCTTTTCTGGTGCTGTTGCCAGGGAGTGATGCGCCTTTGGTAAGTGGAATTTGGTAAGGAAAAATTTATATAGTGTGCTGAAATTTACTGTCACTTGTTACTATGGAACTTAATCCTTTGAGGGGCTTGTTCGGGGTATCTTCACCCTGACCAGTAGAGCAAAGAGTTGCTCCTCAACCTACTAAGCCTACTGATAATGTTTGCTTTGAAATTCCTTTTGGGTATGATAGAGAAACTTCTAGCTAATCCCTTTACAGGCGATGGAACACTACATCCCGATTTGCACCTAATTTATGTGGATGAAGTTTGTGGATTATTTAAGCTTGCAGGTATGCCCGAGGATGTGATCAAGAAGAAAGTCTTCCCTTTATCTTTGAAGGGAGAGGCATTGACATGGTTTAGGCTATGCGATGATATTGGATCATGGAACTACAATCGATTGAAGTTGGAATTTCATCAGAAGTTCTACCCTGTGTATCAGGTTCATCATGATCGTAATTATATATATAATTTTTGGCCTCGTGAAGGAGAAAGTATCGCTCAAGCTTGGGGGAGGCTTAAGTCAATGTTATATTCATGCTCCAATCATGAGCTCTCAAGAGAAATGATCATTCAAAATTTTTATGCTTGGCTTTCTCTCAATAATCGCTCCATGCTCGATACCTCTTATACCGGTTCTTTTATGATGAAGACTATTGAATTCAAATGAGATTTATTGGACAGAATTAAACGCAACCCTAAAGATTGGGATCTCGACGAAGGTAAGGAGTCATGTATAACGCCTAAGTTTGATTGTGTTAAATCTATTATGGATACCGATGTTTTCCATGAATTTAGCACTAAATATGGACTTGACTCTGAGATAGTAGCTTCTTTCTGTGAATCATTTGCTACTCATGTTGATCTCCCTAAGGAGAAGTGGTTTAAATATCATCTTACCATTGAAGTAAAAGTAGTTGAACCTGTTATAGTTGAAGACAAGACTATCACTTATAATGTTGATCCTATTGTTCCTACCGCCTATATTGAGAAACCACCTTTCCCTGTTAGGATAAAGGATCATGCTAAAGCTTCAACTGTGGTTCATAAGAGTAATCCTAGAACACCTACACCCTTTGAGCAAATTAAAGTTGAACCTAGTGTTGCTATGGTTAAGGATCTCTTGGTCGATAATATAGATGGGCATGTTATTTACCTCCATGAGGAAGGAGCTAGAATCGCCAAACCTGATACTAGGAATAAACATAGAGCTGTTGTAGGCATGCCTGTTATTTCTGTTAAAATAGGAAACCATTGCTATCATGGTTTATGTGATGTAGGTGCTAGTGCGAGTGTAATACCCATCTCCTTATATGAAGAAATTACGCACAATATTGCACGTGCTGAGCTAGAGGGTATTGATGTTACTATTAAGCTTGTCAATAGAGACACTATTTCACCAATAGGGATTGTTAGAGATGTCGAAGTCTTGTGTGGGAAAGTTAAATACCCTGCTGATTTTCTTGTTCTTGGTTCCCCACAAGATGACTCTTGCCCCATTATATTTGGTAGACCCTTCTTGAACACTGTTAATGCTAAGATAGATTGCGAAAAGGATATTGTTACTATTGGATTAGGGGATATGTCTCATGATTTTAACTTTGCTAAATTTCGTAGACAACCCCATGATAAAAAATTGCGTAGTAAGGATGAAATTATTGGTCTTGCTTCTATTGATGTACCTCCTAACGGTCCCTTAGAACAATATCTGCTAGACCATGAAAATGATATGTATATGAATAAGAGAAGGGAAATAGATGAAATATTCTTTAAACATGGACCCTTATTGAAACACAACTTGCCTGTTGAAATTCTAGGGGATCCTCCTCCACCCAAGGGTGATCCCGTGTTTGAATTCAAACCATTACCTGATACTCTTAAGTATGTTTATATTGATGAAAATAAGATATATCCTGCTATTATTAGTGCTAACCTTCCAGAGCAGGAAGAAGAGAAATTATTGAAAACTCTGAAGAAGCACCGTGCTGCTATTGGATATACTCTTGATGATCTTAAGGGCATCAGTCCCACTCTATGCCAACACAAGATAAAATTGGAAAAGGATGCTAAACCAGTTATTGATCATCAACGATGGTTAAATCCTAGGATGAAAGAAGTGGTAAGAAAAGAAATATTGAAGCTTCTAGAGGCAGGTATAATTTATCCAGTTGCTGATAGTCAGTGGGTAAGTCATGTCTATTGTGTCCCTAAGAAGGGAGGTATCACCGTTGTTCCCAATGATAAAGAAGAACTGATCCCGCAAAGAATTGTTACAGGTTATAGGATGGTAATTGATTTCCGCAAATTAAATAAAGCTACTAAGAAAGATCATTACCCTTTACCTTTTATTGATCAAATGCTAGAAAGGTTATCCAAACATACTCATTTTTGCTTTCTAGATGGATATTCTGATTTCTCTCAAATACCTGTGTCAAAAGAGGATCAAGAAAAGACCACTTTTACTTGTCCCTTCGGTACCTTTGCTTATAGACGTATGCCTTTTGGTTTATGTAATGCACCTGCTACCTTTCAAAGATGCATGATGGCTATATTCTATGATTTTTTGTGAAAAGATTGTTGTGGTTTTCATGGATGATTTTTTCGTCTATGGAACTTCTTTTGATGATTGCTTGAGCAACCTTGATCGAGTTTTGCAGAGATGTGAAGAAACTAATGTTGTCTTGAATTGGGAAAAGTGCCACTTTATGGTTAATGAAGGCATTGTCTTGGGGCATAATTTTTTTGAAAGAGGTATTGAAGTTGATAAAGCTAAAGTTGATGCTATTGAAAAGATGCCGTGTCCCAATAACATCAAAGGTATAAGAAGTTTCCTTGGTCATGCCGGGTTTTATAGGAGGTTCATTAAGGACTTCTCCAAATCTCTAGGCCTCTGACTAATCTCTTACAAAAAGATGTTCCTTTTGTATTTGATGATGATTGTGTAGAAGCATTTGAAATACTTAAGAAAGCATTGATCTCTGCACCTATTTGTCAGGCCCAAGATGCGATTCTATCCCGATCACGTGACGCTTACATGATTGGGGCACAACCACATCTCAGGCGCTTAGCAAGATGGATATCATTACATCGTACCATTACATACATAAATGGGGGATACAACAATTCATACAAGTCACATGAATACAACAACATCAATACAAGGCATCTGACTACGGATGCAGACATGAAAAGCACAACGACATCCATCTGCTATCCCAGGCTGCCGACCCAGAACCTAACCCAAGACCGAAGAAGAAGAAGAAGAAGAAAGGACTCCAACACAACAAACATTGCTCTCACGTCAAGTCATCGGAAACCTGCACCTGCAACTGTTGTTGTAGTATCTGTGAGCCACGAGGACTCAGCAATCCCATAACCATGGGTAACAAGACTAGCAAAGCTTGAATGGGTAGGAAGAGGTAAAGTGGTGAGGTTGCAGCATCGGCTGAGCAAATATATGGTGGCTAACTTACGAGTGCAAGAATAAGATGAGCATCTACGCAAACGGTCGCAAACTAGTAATGATCGCTAAAGATCCTGAACTACCTACGAGACAAACATAACCCCACTGTGTTCTCTTCTCAAAGGGAAAAGAGACGGTCACGGTTACTCACACAGTTGTGCGTTTTACTCGGATCCTCTGACAAGTTTTCTACAACCGGACATTAACAAATTCCAATCTACCACATAACCGTGGGCACGAGTTTTGAAAGATCATAACCCTGCAGAGGTGTCCCAACTTAGCCCATCAGAAGCTCTCACGATCAGCAGAAGTAATAATAATATTACCCCTTATCTTAGGGACAATCTGATCAAGCTCGGAATCCCGGTGCACAAGACATTTCGACAATGGTAAAACAAGTTCAACAAGACCTCCCGGCGTGCCGATACCCTGATAGTAGCCGCGCGTATCTCGTCTCAGGCCACAACCGGATAGGTGATCCTACGGGAGCCAGCCCTCGAGTTTCCTCGAGGTGGCCCCGCAGTCTCCCCGTTTGGGACCAACACCATCAGCACTGGCCCCCCTGCTATGTAGAAAGAATCCTCGGGTAGCCCTAACTCCCTATGCAATTAATTAATTAATTAAGTTTTTATGATGAGCAAATTAAAAACCAATGTTGGGCCTTGCTGGAGGAGTTTTATTCAAAGATGAACTATCAAGGGGTCCCCATATACCCAACCGTGTAAGGAACGCAAAATCAAGGAACATAACACCGGTTTATCGGCTCCTAAGGTGGCATGAGCGGAACAAAACACCGAGCAAAAGGGCCAGGCCTTCCACCCATTGCCAAGTATATAGGTGTGTTAATAATAATAATAGATATTGAGATATTCCAGCAACAAGTTCCAACATGGAACGATCTTCATCTTCACCTGCAAGTAACAACGCTATAAGAGGGGCTGAGCAAGCGAGTAACATAGCCAAACAATGGTTTTGCTGGGAAGGTGTCAAAGGTTAGAGGTTTCATGGCAACAAGGAGAGGGGATGACAATAAATGATGGGTAGCGCGACATATAACGATAGCATCGAGACAACTAAGCATGGCAATGATAGTAAAGGTATCCAAGGAGACGGTCATCTTGCCTTAGATCCCGCAAGGAGGAAGAAATGAGTCCATGAAGAAGACGAAGAAGAAGCCTTGAAGACGAAGCACGTGTAGTCGAACGAATCCTCACGATCGCAACGGAAAAGAACTAGCGAGAAGAAGCACACAACAAGGTAAACACACAACACAAGAACATGACAATATGCTCAACCAAGTATGATGCAAGACAATTCTATATGATGCAATTCATGGCAAGGTATGAAGCACACAAGAACATCACAAACCAACAAGTTCAAATGAGGCCGGAATCAACATATAACAATTCCGGTAAGTCCTCATATGCACATTTTTGAAATTGGTCCAGATCTGAACAAAATTTAAGTTCAAGTTGTTAAACAGCATATTAACATGCACCATGATGATCTACATGAAATTCTAGTCAAGTTTCATATAAAGTTTATTAGATTCGGAGCTACGGCCTAGAAGATATGAGCAAAACAAGACAAACAAGGAAAATATGCAAGATGCATCCAAACAACAAGCACACACACTCCAAGCATGAAAAACAACATGATATTATGCTTCTACATGCAAAATCACACAAGTTTCATATAGGGCACGCTCAAAACGGAGCAACGGTTCATCACATACACATGAAACAAGATATAACAACAAGCTGTCAAAAACAACAACATAGCAACTTTGGAGCAAGGTATATATATGCTACATCACCCAAACATCATAAAAAGAGGCATGGATGTGAAATAGACATGATACTTAACAATCATGAACTTAGAACACTCCCAAAAACTTGCTGGAACACAATTAAACAAGCATGGCAAGTTGCAATAAATTTATCCAGACTTAGTCAAAATCTGGGAAGGCAAAAACATCATCACGATGCTGCCTTCGGAGGCACAAAACAACAAGCATAACAACTCTACTAAGTATATAAAGATCATGGACATGCAATAGACATATCATACATCAAACAACTCCATTGGAGCAACTCCATAGGAGGCATGGATCAATAACAACAAGCTCCACCAAATTGAACAGGCTGACAAAAGTCTAAAAGGTAAATTTATAGCAACTTGAGAGCAAGAAATAAATAAGCTACAGCAGGCCATATATGCAAACAAGGGCATGGATGGATAGACAATAACATGCACAACAAGACATGACCATTTGACATACTAAAACATGCATGGATTTGAGTGAGGCATCAAGCAAACATAGCATCAGGTTTAACAGATTCCAAACTTAGCAGTTTTTTCACTTAGTATAAAACAACAACATTGGCATGGCATGTTTACAAGCTTGTTTAAGTCACCTCAAGGCATATCATGGAAAATGAATTGCACCACAACAAAGAACATATGAATGTGCTTCTAAAACATATTGACATGTGGCATGAAGACAAACACACCAATATCAATGCGCAAATTAAATCAGCATCTCATAACAAGTTTCAGCACTTAACAACCATATGCACTTTTGCAACAGAGATTGACATGGCAACAAGGCACCTAACAAGAATGCTACAACCACCATCATGTAGAGCACTTCACAATGAACATTTTGACATATCATATGCTTCATTTGGACCAACATGCACAAAGTTACAAGCATCATAAGTATGCAACAAAATTATAGTTAACAACAGTTTTAAACATATAGCACTCTTGCAACGATGATTAGGGCATGTAGATGAACTCAAACAAGCATGCCACAATGGAACAAAATGAATAGCATATCACAACGATCATTTTGATATATTGTAAGCATCATTTGGATATACACACAAAAAGTTACAGCCATGCAAACATGCATACATTTTAACAAATTCCAGGGACTTAGTCAAAAGAAAACAACCTCGGGGGTGGACATTGTCCGGCTGGAGCGGACGTGTCCGAAAGGGTGGGCCCACTGGTAGGGTCACAGGGCGAGGGGGATAGCGGACATGTCCATACCCAGCTGGACATGTCCGGGCGGCTAGGCACTCGGGCCCACGGGTCCTTGACTCCGGGAAGTCAACGCGGTGGCCGATCCAGAACGGATCGATCCCGCAAGGAAGAAACAGGGCGGCGGCGCATCGGTCTCCGGTGAGGCGGCGACGGGCTCCGGCAGAGGAGGAAGCCAGGGCGAGGGAGATGGACGGAGCCGGCCGTCCCGTGGCCGGATCTGGCTAGAGGACGCGCCGGCGATGGGATCTGAGGCGGGGCGCGAGGTAACCTCGGCAGCGGCTGCGAGTCATGGAGCCGGGCGGGGCGGCGTCATGCGCCGGAGGCGGCGGGGAGCTGCAGGCGGAGGGCATCGCGGCGGATCCGGCCGGCGAAGCGGAGAGGCGGCGGCGAAGCGGCTAGGCGACGGGGACGAAGGGCGGCGGCTTGGGAACGACGCTTGGAGCGGGCGGGCGGCGCACGCGGGGTGGCTCGGGTCCGGTGCGGCCCTGCGCGGGCGCCAGATGGGCCGAGCGGGCCTACGGTGAGGAGGGAAGGCAGGGGCTGAGGTGGCGCGCCCCCATTGGCTTAGAGGGGAAACTGCGGCGGCGGTGGCCTATAGGATGCCGCCAAGTGGCGAAGGGGGGAGTGGCTGGCGCTGAAATCATGGTGGAGGCGCGGATTTCAAGGGAAGGCTGCTGGCTAGAGGTTAGGGGAGACTAGGGGCTAGGGTTTGCTGAAAATTAGGGGGAGGGGGTGTTTAAATAGCTAGAGGGAGCTAGGAGAGGGGTAAGGGGGTGCCGTTTTCGGCCGTGCGATCGTGATCCGACGGCGAACAACATAGGTGGGAGCCAGCTGGGCTTGGTGGGCTGGTTTAGAGTGGAAGTGGGATGTGAAGAGAGAGAGAGAGAGGCCCGCGGGGTTTCCGGATACCGAAAACGTCCGACATTTTGTCCGGCGACTAGTGCCGCTATATTTAACGGTTGGGCTATCAAACGAGCTCCGAATGCGATGAAATTTGGCAGGCGACCTGTCTACACTATAATAAGACCACACACCAAGTTTCATCCCATTCCGAGAACATTTTCCGGCCACTTATAAAATAAATATTCCGAGATGCCGCAGGCGCGTGCAAGTGTGTCTGGGCTCAAAACGGACAACAGAGAGGACGGGCGGACTCGGACGGATGCAAGTTTTGAAAAAATGCTGATGCAACACACATGATGACATGGCAAGATGCAACACGCAAGCAGATGACATGGCAACGGCGGCGAATAACTGACTGACACATGGCGCATCGGTCTCGGGGTGTCACACTGTTGTCCAGCCTCCTGACTGGAATTTACCCTTTGAGATTATGTGCGATTCTAGTGATTATGCTATAGGTGATGTTCTAGGACAAAGAGTTGATAAGAAATTGAATGTTATCCAATATGCTAGTAACACTCTAGACAGTGCTCAGAGAAATTATGCTACTACTGAGAAATAATTTTTAGCAGTCGTATTTGCTTATGATAAGTTTAGACCTTATATTATTGATTCTAAAGTAACTATTCACACTAATCATGCTACTATCAAATATCTTATGGAAAAGAAAGATGCTAAGCCTAGACTTATTAGGTGGGTTCTCCTGCTACAAGAATTTGATTTGCATATTAGTGATAGAAAGGGAGCTGAGAACCCCATTGCAGACAACTTGTCTAGGTTAGAGAATATTCTTGATGACCCACTACCTATTGATGATAGCTTTCCTGATGAACAGTTAGCTGTCATAAATACTTCTCATACTGCTCCATGGTATGCTGATTATGCTAATTACATTGTTGCTAAATTTATACCACCTAGTTTCACATACCAGCAAAAGAAAAAGTTCTTCTATGATTTAAGACATTAATTCTGAGATGACCCACACCTTTATAAAGAAGGAGTAGATGGTATTATCAGACATTGTGTGCCTGAGCATGAACTGGAATAGATTCTAAGCAAGTGTCACTCTGAAGCTTATGGAGGACACCATGCTGGAGATAGAACCGCACATAAGGTACTGCAATCTGGTTTTTATTGGCCTACTCTCTTCAAGGATGCCTGTAAGTTTGTCTTATCTTGTGATGAATGCCAAAGAATTGGTAATATTAGTAGATGTCAAGAAATGCCTATGAATTATTCACTTGTTATTGAACCATTTGATGTCTGGGGCTTTGATTATATGGGACCGTTTCCTTCCTCTAATGGGTATACACATATTTTAGTTGATGTTGATTTCATTACTAAGTGGGTAGAAGCTATTCCAACTAGTAGTGCTGATCACAACACCTCTATTAAGATGCTTAAATAAGTTATTTTTCCGAGGTTTGGAGTCCCTAGATACTTAATGACTGATGGTGGTTCACACTTTATTTATGGTGCTTTCGGTAAGATGCTTGCTAAGTATGATGTGAATCATAGAATTGCATCTCCATACCACCCACAGTCTAGTGGTCAAGTAGAACTAAGTAACAGAGAGCTAAAATTAATTTTGCAAAAGACTGTTAATAGATATAGAAAAAATTGGTCCAAGAAACTTGATGATGCATTATGGGCCTATAGAACTGCGTACAAAAATCCTATGGGTATGTCTCCGTATAAAATGGTCTATTGAAAAGCATGCCATTTACCTCTTGAACTAGAGCATAAGGCATATTGGGCTATTAAATAGCTCAATTATGATTTCAAACTTGACGGTGAGAAGAGGTTATTTGACATTAGCTCGCTTTAAGAATGGAGGACCCATGCCTATGAAAATGCCAAACTTTTTAAAGAAAAAGTTAAAAGATGGCATGACAAAAGGATACAAAAGCGCGAGTTTAACATAGATGATTATGTCGTGCTATACAACTCTCGTTTAAGATTTTTTGCAAGAAAACTTCTCTCTAAATGGGAAGGTCCTTACGTTATCGAGGAGGTCTATCATTCCGGTACCATAAAAATCAACAACTTCGAAGGCACAAATCCAAAGGTGGTGAACGGTCAAAGAATCAAACATTATATCTCAGGTAATCCTATAAATGTTGAAACCAATGTTATTGAAACCGTAACCCCGGAGGAATGTTATTGAAACCGTAACCCCGGAGGAATACATAAGGGAGACTTTCCAGAACGATTCAGACTCCGAAAAGGAAGAGGTATGTGGTACGATAAGTAAACTGACTCCAAAACATTTCTAATGGCATTTTTTCTCCGTTTTGGAATATTTAGAAAAATAGAAAAATAAGAGGTAGTCTGGAAAGGACACGAGGCGTCCACGAGGGTGGAGGGCGCGCCCTACCCCCCTGGGCGCGCCCTCCTACCTCGTGGGCACCTCGTGTGCCTCCCGGACTCCGTTTTCTTGCACGTTACTTCTTTTGGTCGGTAAAAATTCATTATATAATATCTCGAAGGTTTTGACCACCGCACCACGCAAAAATCCTCTGTTTTTGTTTCGAGCTATTTTCTGCCAGAGTTGACAAGGCCAGGCATCATGTCGTCCTCCTCCTCTAACAATGAGGGCAACGATGCTTGGCTAATGAAGATAGAGCTGAAGAGAGAAGAACCCGGGGAGATCAACAAGGAGAATAGGATCAAGAAGGCTATGGAAGATCAGGCTCCGACGGCAGAAGAAGAAGACATCCTTCAACCCCTTCCAAACCTCTTTACTTCAACTGAGATTGAAGCTTTGAAGATGATTGAGTTAGCTCAAATACAAAACAAGTATCTCACAAGTGAAAATGTTTTGCTGAAGGAGCATATCGCCGCACTTAAGGGTATTATCCGCAAGTTGGAGGATCTCCTACGCTCGATGTATGATAATCCGTCATCACTGCTTCCAACTCCATCATCACCACCTTCGAAGACGGAGACATAATCACATGGGTATGGGCACTCCCCTTGGCAACTGCCAAGCTTGGGAGAGGTGCCCCGGTATTGTATCACCATCACACTCCTATCTTTACCGTTTTTCTTAGTTCGATCCTTTTGGTAATATCTCGAGTTAGTAGAAATTTTTTTAGTATGATCTATTCGTGAGATTTGCTTTATGATCTTTATCTTTGTAATCGAGTCCGTGAGCTATATAATAAAGATTAGTTTTGAGTCAAGGGCTTGATTTTCTCGCTATGATTATGAAAGGACAAAAGAAAATATAAAAAGTATCAAAGAGATCATATTGATCTTATGGAAAGTAATGAATTTACATATAAAGAGTATGATGAATAAAAATTGTTGAGGGTTGACAAACATAGTTTTGGTCATCGTTGCAATTAATAGGAAGTAATAAGGTAAGAGATGTTTTCACATACAAATATACTATCTTGGACATCTTTTATGATTGTGAGCACTCATTAAAATATGACATGCTAAAGAGTTGATGTTGGACAAAGAAGACAACATAATGAGTTATGTCTTCTTATATCGGAAATAAAGTATATTGGCATGGATCATCCAACATGTTGAGCTTGCCTTTCCCCCTCATGCTAGCTAAACTCCTTGCACCAAGTAGAGATACTACTTGTGCTTCCATACATCCTTAAACCCAGTTTTGCCATGAGAGTCCATATCTACCTATAGATTGAGAAAGATCCTTCAAGTAAGTTGTCATTGTTGCAACTCTCTAAAATATGTATGATCTATTAGTGTGGAGAAAATAAACTTTATACGATCTTGTGATATGGAAGCAATAAAAGCGACGGACTGCATAATAAAGGTCCATATCACAAGCGGCAATATAAAGTGATGTTCTTTTGTGCTAAGATTTTGTACATCCAACCATAAAAGCACATGACAACCTGTGCTTCCCTCTGCGAAGGGCCTATCTATTGTTCTTATCTTATAAGAGTCATGGTGATCTTCGCCTTTCCTTTTACAGTTTATCCTTTGGCAAGCACATTGTGTTGGAAAGATCCTGGCATATATAGCCAATTGGATGTAAGTTATCATGATCTATTATTGTTGACATTATCCTTGAGGTAAAAGGTTGGGAGGCAACACTATAAGCCCTATCTTTCTCTGTGTCCGATTAAAGCTCCATACCCATAAGTATTGCGTGAGTGTTAGCAATTGTGAAATACTAAATGATAGTTGAGCATGTGGACTTGCTGAAAAGCTCTTATATTGACTCTTTCCGATGTTACGATAAATTGCAATTGCTTCAATGACCGATATCATAGTTTGTTAGTTTTCAATGAAGTTTCTGATTCATACTTGAGCATAAGAGTCATATGACTATATATATATATATATATATATATATATATATATATATATATATATATATATATATATATATATATATATATATATATATATATATATATATATATATATATATATATATATATATATATATATAT
>LR738709.1:471984962-472177291 GCA_902687465.1 Secale cereale
TATATATATATATATATATATATATATATATATATATATATATATATATATATATATATATATATATATATATATATATATATATATATATATATATATATATATATATATATATATATATATATATGTTACTGTTATAAGTTTGCTCATGATGCCTTCATGTCCGTATTTTATTTTATCGACACCTCTATCTCTAAACATGTGGACATATTTTTCGATATCGGCTTTCGCTTGAGGACAAGCGAGGTCTAAGCTTGGGGGAGTTGATACGTCCATTTTGCATCATGGTTTTATATTGATATTTATTGTAGTATCGGCTGTTATTACACATTATGTCACAATACTTATGCCTTTTCTCTCTTATTTTACAAGGTTTACATGAAGCGGGAGAATGCCTGTGACACCCCGAGACCAACGCTCTAGAAGACTTCCAGCTATTTGGAGTTCCGTTGTGTGATTTGTTTGTTTGTCTGTTGCTTTCTTCATAGCATCTTGTGCATTGCATCATGTCATCATGCAACCCCTTTTAAAATCTCAACTAAATAAATTGCATGGATCGTCTATCCATTTGAATCGAGGGATAGCCACAATGGCAATTTCTCTTTATAACATATCCTCCCAATATTAGGGAGCTATTATAAAATATTCCATTTTTTGGAATCACCCAAAACACACTTGCAAAATAATTCCGTGCCTTTTCTGCTTCAAGTTTGGTCTCCAAACTTTGCGATAAATTATTTCTTCACTTTCCCATGCTCGACCAAGAATCTCAACATTTTTGGCCACACCAAGCCTAGTCCCAATTCAAAAGCATTTGAATTGAATTCAAATGATTTTGAATTTAAATCTTGCATTCATGCCCACTCCTTTTTTCTTGGACCATGCATATTTTTGTGAGTCTAGGAAATTAACCATATGCCCAAGTTCTTTCCCTAACCCTCTCTTTCTTTTCTTCTCTTTATTTATTTTTTGCCAAAGAATAAAAGAAGAGATTAAGAGAGAGAGAGAGAGAGAGAGAGAGAGAGAGAGAGAGAGAGAGAGAGAGAGAGAGAGAGAGGAGAGACCAGCGGGCCATGAGGCCCAACCAGCAGCCACCAGGCCACCTCCCTTGGCCCAGGTCCAGCCGCACACAACCCTAGCCCCAACCACTTCTCCTCTCGTCCTCCCCCTCGCGGCGCCACTCTCTCCCTCGACTCCCTCCACTCGTTCCTCGCTCGACCTGATCTTCCTCGCCCGCCCGCTCCTCCAGTCCTCTCGCCCGCAGCTGTCGAGACCCCGTCGCCATCACGCCTTCCGCCACCGCCTAGGTCCTCGCCGGCCACCCTGCCTCCCCTTCTCCTGCTCCTCGATGCCAGCCCCATCGCCGTAGTGCCCGTCCGCCCCTGCTGGTGATGCTCTGCTCCGGCCCCGACCACGCGCATCTCCGTCGCCGCGCCGTCTCCCACATCGCCGCCACCGTGGTCTGTCGCTTCGTGCACCTCTAGCGCCAGACTCCATGCTCTGCCCTCGCCGAAGAAGCAGGACCAGGCTGGAGCCTCGCCGGCCTCCTCTCCGCCCTCGTGCCCCTTCCATCAGTTCCGCCACCGGTCGTCTCTACCTCTCCGTGACCCCCGCTGCAGCTCCTTCTCCAGCTCGTCGTTGACCTCGCCTCGTCTCCGCCTTGGCCCAACCTCACCCTCGAGGTCCCGTGCCGCCGGACCTCTCCTGCACGCCGGCCACTTCTTCCAGCAACTGCTCGGCCATGGTGCTAACAACTAGCAGTTCGAGCTGCATCCACGCGCCTCCGGTGACCTCCCGAGGCAGGGCCTTTGCAAGTCCTTGTGCCATGTTCCTGTTTCTTCCTCGTCCTCGTCGAGCAAAGAACGAGCACACGACTGCATGCGTTGACCCGTGCTTCTCCGTTGCTTTGTGTTGGACTGTCAAGACTGACAAGACCGACGCCCGAAGACATTGGATTCGTCAAGTACCTCTCCGAAGCGAACGAGTAACAGTACTTACACTTTCGTCATCATGACCAAGAGTACCACTACTTCCACGACGTCCGAGAATGACTACTACCCACGGCGCCCGTGCACGACTACTTCCCTCGACGAACTCAAACCACCCCGAATGCACGCTTCGAAGGTATACCGCCGAGACGATGCCCGTGGACGAATGCATGTTGTGTTGTATGAGATGCCCGTGTTTGCCTCGAGTCTGAATTGACGTTGCACGTTACTCTGTGTTTGCCATGCCTGAACCCGTGGGAACCCGGTAACGAGATCACCCCACCTTCTTTCGCATGACACACTCACGCCACCTTTCTTTTGCATCGGCATTTCGACAAGTTGTCGGATCTTTGGAACGTTGGCGTGGCACCATTTCCGTTTTCGCCGCCATGACACCCCTTTGTTTCTGTCGTGGGGGAAAATACTCCATGTCATCTTCATGTCAAATTTTAACAAAATTGCATAAAACTTGCAAATGTCATCCGCATCATGTTAACAACATTTAGATGGTTAAAAACATTCTTTGCATTAAAGTTGCTAAATGACATGCGAGGATTTATCGAAATTGTTGTTGTTATTTTCGGCCTCTTTTAAATTGTTTAGGTAGTGTAGTTTTATTATGCTTCAGCTCTTGCCATGTTAACCAACCTTTAAATCTTGTCTATTATATAAACGAGATCAAACTAAATAATAGAATGTGGTGTTTCGTCGATATGCAACTCGTTGCATATTGAGCTCCACTTAACTTGTAGTTTTGTTTGTGCACTTTGCCATGCCATAAATCATTAAACCGAACAAGCATCATACTTGATTGTGCATCATGCCATGGTGATGATATGTGTGTTTACCATGTTGTTTACTTCTTTCCGGTTTGCTTCTCTCATTAGCTTCGGTTTCGTTCCGGAGTTGTGAGGATTCGTTCGACTACGCTTGGTTTGTCTTCGTGGCTTCTTCTTCGTCTTTTTCATGGACTTGTTCTTCTTCCTAGCGGGATCTCAGGCAAGATGGCCATCACCTTGGATCTCATTACTATCATTGCCATGCTAGTTGTCTCGATGCTATCGCTATATGCCGCACTACCTATATATTTGTTGTTAGCCTCTCTTTGTTGCCATGAAACACCCTCTAACATTTGACACCATCCCAGCAAACCATTGCGTGGCTAGGTTACCGCTTGCTCAGCCCCTCTTATAGCGTTGTTAGTTGCAGGTGAAGATGAAGATTGCTCCATGTCGAAACTTGGATTGTTGGAATATCACAATATATCTTATATTAAATTAATGCACCTACATACATGGAAATGGGTGGAAGGCTTGGCCTTTTGCTCGGTATTTCGTTCCACTCATGCCGCCTTAAGAACCAATAAACCGGTGTTATGTTCCTTGATTTTGCGTTCCTTACACGGTTGGGGTTATGGGACCCCCTTGCTTCTTCGCTTAAAGTAAAGCTTTCTCGGGAGATCCAACATTGGCTTTACCATTTGCCTAATAACTAAAACTTCCTGAGGGAGTAATTAACCCGAGGATTTATTAATTCAACCCCCCGGGCCAGTGCTCGACTTGAGTGTTGGCCCACCTACCTAGCAGTCGGCGGTGCCACCTCGGGGCAACTCGGGTGACTGGCTATCGTCCACTTCGCATAGACGGATGAGTCCGTAGATGGAGAGCGCGTGGCTCTGTACACGGGTTTCGACTCACCGGGAGATCTCCTTGGGATAGTTTTCCTTTCTTCGAAATACTTGTGCATCGGGATTCCGAGGATGCTTGGGCCTTCCCTAAGATAAGGGGTTTTTACCTCTGCTAATCGTGAGAGCTTGTTATGGGCTAAGTTGGGACACCCCTGCAGGGTTATTGTCAGGGATATTACTACCAGGTATAAACCGCCCAGGAGGGGCCGGTTTACGTTATCAAGATTATTTTATCAAAGGCCCAGCGGAGTATGGAGTAGGAGATTTTAGCCCAAGAGGTTTAGAGCCCAAGTTAGGGCCCATGATTTGTAAGCTGTCATACTATGTAACTTGGGATGTAAGATAGAAAGAACAGAGACCGAGGCGGACATGTTTATGAGCCGGCCTCGGGACTCTATAAACCGGACCGGGCATCACCTCTTATATAAAGGGACGACCCGGCGACGGTTCAGGGACAAACAACCACAGCTCGAGACACAGGCAAAGCGGATTCGCTCCCTGGCCATCGAAACCCTAGCAATACACACTAAACTAGATGTAGGCTTTTACCTTCATCGAAGGGGCCGAACTAGTATAAAATCCCTGTGTCCTTGTCCGCTTTAACCCCTTTAAGCTAACCCGTAGCGATGGCCTCACGACTAAGTCCTTTTGCTAGGACATCTGCCGTGACAAAACCACGACAGTTGGCGCCCATCGTGGGGCTATCGCACGATGGTTTCGAGTACTTGAAGGGCAGCTTTGAAGGACTCGAGGGCTACGCAGTTGGCCGGATGACTAAGAGTCGTCGCGGCAAGATCTACATCGACGATGCAGGCCGGGGCACCAAGGTCGATTCAATCGAATACGGGTACCGGGTCCCCTTCGGCGGCATCCACGTCTTCATCGGCAAGATCGGCGAGCCGGGCCCTGAGCCGGACATCTTCCCCAACATCGTCGAGCCGGCTCAGCGTGCGAGACCTGCCCGGATTCGGCCCGCCGTGAAGCACGTTTTCGTTGGAGCAGTGCAAGGAGTGCAAACCGAGGATGGATCGGACTCTGGCGGCGAGACTGTTGTCTATTCCGGCGATGAATCTTCTTCCGGAGAGACGGAATCTTTATATCTGCTGCAGGACGGCCGATATGAGGGCTGTTCCGATGGTGACAGTATTCCGGACCCCCTCGATCCGCCAAACCGGGTTGCTGTTTTCATGGCCGGATCACAACCTATGCAGCAGTCTTCAACAACAACGGCGTTAACATCAGACGCGATGGGAGCTAGAGCTGGAGATCCGCCCCCATCGTCATCTGACACTTTATCCATTTTAGTCGATACTTTGACAGCATTATTGATAGCAGAGGTAACCCAGGCAAACAAGGAGCACCATGACGCGGAGGCCGCTCAGGTGAAGGGCCGGATTGAGCAGGCCAAGTTGGACCTGGCTGCTGAGAAAGCTTGGATGGCTACAAAGCAGGCGGAGCTTGATGCTCAGGCCTATCGACTCATGTTGGATCAGACCGCTTCACACGAGAAGAAGGCAACGATCTCGCTTGCCACCGGTTTATGAGGCAAGGAATCTCTTTAGCACGCCAGGAGCAGGAACCAGTAACCAGCCAGAGGTGAACCGAGGAGGAGCACCAGGCACGGGAGCGTCGGTTCAGCCACCGGCCGCAGAGCCAAACCACCAAGTTGTACCGACCCAACATGTGCCCACCCCTCCTGGTCATTACTCTAATCCGTTGGACAACATAGTTGTAGCCGCTTCACGACTGGCCGCCCTTCCCATTGAAGGAACGTCCCCCATAGCAGTGGAGGCACGGCGGGCCAGGGAGTTGTTGGACACGACGCTAACTCAACATCAAGCTTATTCCTACAGCCGGGAGAGGATTCATTCGACTCCCCGCCCTAGCCGGAGTTATACTAGGCTTCTGGATGAACCGGCCGTGTCAAGCAGTGCGCGGAGACGTAATCCGCCGAGGCAGGATAATCCAGCAGGAGGAGAGGCGAACGCTCAAGACGTGGTGGATCAGGCCAGGCAGCGTCGGGAGGCCGAGGTAACAGCACAGTACGAAGCCCGTTAGGCGATGCCGGTTCATCCCACCACCACAGTTGAACCAGGGGTCATGTCCAGTTCTCTGGGCGTGCCGTGTCTCATCCCCGCTTTACGGAACGTGAAACTACCCAAGGATTTCAAAGGACCGCGCAAAGTGCCCAACTACACGGCGGATCTGGCTCGAGAGGCATGGGTTGAGAGTTATGAGATGGCAATGGAGATGCTGGATGTGGATGATGCCGCATGCGCTAAGTATTTCACGATGATGCTCGAAGGCACGGCTCGTACTTGGCTGAAGGGTTTACCACCTAATTCCATCGGATCATGGGCCGAATTACGGCGCCGGTTTATCAATAACTTCAAAGACACATGCAAGCAGCCAATGTCTGTTGTCGATTTAGCTGCTTGTATTCAAGGAGAGCAGCAGTCTACAAGCAGTTGGGTGCGTCGAGTGTCAGAAATCTTGCACTCCTCCAACAGCATCAACCCAAGTATAGCAGTGGTAACCTTGGAGGGCAATTGCCGGTTCGAGCCCTTGCGACTAAAGTTGGGACGGCTTAAACGTGATTGCAATGACATGGGGACGCTCATGGGTGCTTTAGTGAAGTACGGAGACTCTGATAACACCAAGTATCCAGACGCTGATGGAGACAAGTCAGGGAAGGAGAGCAAGAATGGTAAACCTCCGCAGCCCAGCCCGGAGAATCAAGGATATAATGGTAAGCGCAAAGCGGATGGTAATTCGGACTTTGTGGCCAACACCCACGCTCAGGAGGATGGACAGCGCCGCAAGGGTAGACCGCATCCACGTAATGGGAGGCCACCTATTAATCTGGAATGCTAGTTGAATGTGCCTTCCCAAAGCACGGCACACCGGAAAAGCCAGCTACGCATCTCTGGAAAGACTGCTTTATTATACAGGAATTCATGAACCGAACTAGGTACGATCACGGGCCCTCCGGCGGATCAGGCCCTGGCTTCCAAGGTCTGGGTTATCAAGGTGGCGGATCCGGTTCAGGATATCAAGGTAATAACAGCAACCACAATGGGCACAATCAGCATAACCAACAGCATGGTCAGGGCGGATATAACAATCAGGGAAATCAGCAGCGTCAACCGCAGCAGCAGTCCAGATATCAGAATAATCCGAAGGAGCTGAGCAGTGGGCAGTATCATGTCTTCACCACGAGCTTATGCAAGGGTGATCAGAAGGTTCTAAAGAGGGCAGTCCATTCTGTTGAACCGGCGGTGCCACGTTTCCTGCGTTGGTCAGAACAACCCATTGTGTGGAGCAGAGAGGATCATCTGCCCCGGGTTGACAATCCGGGTCAGCTGGCTCTGGTTGTGGCACCGCAGGTAGGTGGCTACAAATTTACTAAAGTGCTTATGGACGAAGGCAACAGCATCAACATTTTGTATTATGAGACTTTCCGGCGTGTGGGGCTAACAGATAGGAAGCTTCGACAGTCCAATACAATGTTTCATGGGGTGGTTCCAGGAAAATCGGCCTATCTAGTTGGCAAGATCGATCTAGAGGTGACCTTTGGAGATGAACACGACTCCAGGTCAGAGACCGTGACCATTGAGGTGGTAAAGATCAAGAGCCCATACCACGCCTTGTTTGGGCGGCCGGTTTACGCCAAATTCATGGCTAGGCCGTGTTATGTTTATCTACAACTCAAGATGCCAGGCCACGAGGGAACCATTACGGTCCATGGGAGTCGCAAGATTGCATTGGAGTGCGAGGAAGGTGAAGCAGCTTATGCTGAAGCAGTTTGTGCAACCGAGGAGCTGAAGTTTTATAAGGACAATGTTGATCCGGCAGATATGTCTCCGTTGAAGAAACCAACCACAGAGCATGATCCGGCTTTGAAGTTCAAATCGGTTGAAGAGACCAAGCAAGTTGACTTTCTTCCTGGCGATTCATCCAAGAAGTTCACTATCAGTGCTAACCTAGATCCAAAATAGGAAAGCGCGCTCATCGAGTTCATCCGTGAGAACCGGGACATCTTTGCATGGAAGCCTTCTGACATGCCAGGTGTACCGAGGGAACTCGCTGAGCACAATCTCAATATTGATCCTAAGTTTAAACCGGTCAAGCAATATCTGCGCCGCTTCAATGAAGAGAGGCGCAAGGCTATTGGAGAAGAAGTGGCTAGACTCTTAGCCGCCGGCTTTATAGTTGAGGTGTTTCATCCAGAGTGGTTGGCTAATCTGGTGCTAGTACTTAAGAGAAATGGCACTTGGAGAATGTGCGTTGATTACACAGATCTGAACAAGGCTTGCCCAACTGATCCTTTTTCTCTCCCCTGTATTGATCAGATCATTGATGCTACGGCAGGATGTGAGCGGCTAAGTTTTTTGGATGCATACTCAGGTTATCATCAGATCAAGATGGCAGTTAAGGACCAGGAGAAGACAGCCTTATAACTCCCTTTGGAGCCTTCTGCTATGTATCTATGCCATTGGGGCTCAAGAGTGCCACGCAACCTACCAGCGTTGTGTGCAGAATTGCCTTCATGGACAGATTGGGCGGAATGTTCACGCATATGTGGATGACATTGTGGTGAAATCCAGGAAGGAGGAGACATTGGTAGCAGATCTGAAAGAGACCTTCGACAATCTTCAGGTTTATAAAATGATGCTCAATCCGGAGAAGTGCGTTTTTGGTGTTCCGGCAGGCAAGCTCCTGGGGTTCTTATTATCGAACAGGGGAATCGAAGCCAATCCGTAGAAGATCAAGGTGATTACATCCTTGGCTAAACCGGCATGCATCAATGATGTCCAACGCATGGCAGGCCGTATTGCGGCGCTCAGCCGGTTTATCAGCCATTTGGGGGAGAAGGCTATCCCGCTCTATTAGATGATGAAAAAGACAGATCGCTTTGTCTGGAGTGATGCTACTGATGTTGCATTCGAGAACCCGAAGAAGCAATTAGCCAAGCCACCAGTCATTGCTGACCCAGTTGACAATGAGCCACTGTTGTTATACGTGGCTACTAATGCCCGTGTAGTAAGTGTTGCCATTGTGGTAGAGCGCAAGGAGGCAGACAAGGAATATCCGGTTCAGCGGCCGGTTTACTACATCAGTGAGGTGCTCATTGAATCAAAACAACGATACCCGCATTGGCAGAAACTGGTGTATGGAGTCTTCATGGCAAAACAGAAGCTAAAGCACTACTTTAAAGGCCATCCAATCACTGTCGTCAGTTCAGCTCCGTTGGGGGATATAATCCAGAACAGAGAGGCTACTGGTCGAGTTGCAAAGTGGGCCATTGAGCTTAGCCCGCACGGATTGAAGTATGTGCCCCGTACTGCGATAAAATCTCAGGCATCGGTGGATTTCATCAATGATTGGACAGAGTTGCAAGCACCTGAGGAAAAGACGGATCACACATATTGGACTATTCACTTTGATGGTTCAAGGCAATTGGAGGGCTCAGGGGCTGGAGTCGTGTTAACTTCCCCACGAGGTGATAAGTTCGGTTATGTCCTCCGTTTAATGTTCCCTTGCACTAACAATGCTGCTGAATATGAGGCTCTCCTCCATGGTCTGCGGATGACCAAGGAGATGAACTTAAGCCGGGTTAAGTGCTTTGGCGATTCAGACCTGGTGGCACAACAAGTATCTGGCAAGTGGGACTCCAAGGATCCGCTCATGGCAGCGTATCGACGAGAGGTAGACGCTGTCGCTGGAGACTTCAAGGGTTATCAGGTAGATCATATAGACTGGCGAAAGAACGAAGCGGCCGACGCGTTAAGCCGGTTGGGCTCTCAGCATAAACCGGTTCCACCGAATACCTTCTTGGATGAGTTGCACAATCCGTCGATGCAGTTACCTTCAGAAGAGGACCTGGCTGTTCCCGATCCGGAGGCACAGTTGGTCGCGGCACTTCATGTTATTCCGGACTGGACGCTTCCTTACCTAGCATATATGAACCGAGGTGAGTTGCCAAAGGATGAAATCTTGGCTCGGCAGGTAATCCGGCGGTCTAAGTCCATGACTATTGTCAATGGAGAACTTCATCATCACAGCGTCTCTGGGGCGTTTCAACGGTGTGTGTCACCAGAGGAGGGCTGTGACATTCTTCGAGAGATTCATGAAGGAGATTGTGTTCATCACGCTGGTTCAAAATCTTTGGTGGCTAAAGCTTTTCGTCATGGGTTCTACTGGTTCACGGCTCATGCCGACGCAAAGGACTTGATCAGAAAATGTGATGCTTGCCAGAAATTTTCACGGCGTGCTCATATACCGGCGCAGGAGTTGAGGATGATTCTAATTACTTGGCCGTTTGTAACTTGGGGGCTTGATATAGTTGGACCCTTCAAGAGATCCCAAGGTAAAAAGACCCACCTCTTAGTGGCGATGGACAAGTTTACCAAATGGGTTGAAGCGGAGCCTGTCAGTAAGTGTGATGCAGCAACGGCAGTTCAGTTCATCAAAAAGGTGATTTTCCGGTTTGGCTTTCCACACAGCATTATAACGGATAATGGCACCAATCTATCCAAGGGGGCTATGGAGGTGTTCTGTCAACGAGAGCACATCCGCCTCGATGTGTCATCAGTAGCTCACCCTCAGTCTAATGGCCAACCTGAAAGAGCCAATCAAGAGATCTTGAGAGGCATAAAAGCCCGGCTTATGGTTCCTTTGCAGAGAACACTGGGTTGTTGGGTAGAGGAGTTACCTTCTGTACTATGGAGCATCAACACTACACCTAACAGATCCACAGGGTACACACCTTTCTTCATGGTGTATGGAGCTGAAGCGGTCCTCCCTAGTGATATCCGTCATGACTCGCCGCGGGTGGCGGCTTATGTTGAAGCGGATAATGAAAAAGCAAGGCAAGATGCATTGGACCGGCTGGATGAAGAACGGGACACGACAACAGCTCGATCGGTGATTTATCAGCAATATATGCGCCGGTACCACAGTCGCCGGGTTAAAACCAGGACGTTTCAAGAAGGAGATCTGGTACTCCGGCTCATCCAAGACCAGATGGACATGCACAAGCTATCCCCACCTTGGGAAGGACCCTTTGTGGTCAGCAAGAACCTGCACAATGGATCATACTACCTCGTCGACGTTCGAGAACATAAGGACTCACGTACGGCGGAGGAGCAGACCAAGCGGCCGTGGAACATCGCTCTTCTTCGACCTTATTATGCTTGAGCAATAGGCTCCTCTTTATGTACATATCTTTACAATGTATATATTATGATCAATATAATAAACTGGCACCCCCGATAAACCAGGGTATCACCGTATTTTTCATAAGAGTATCACATGGCGGCTTCTGTGGGCAAGGGAGTTCCTATGGCCTCTTAAATCGGCGACCGCATTAAGACCATCATAAGAGCACATCTCTGGTTGCTTCGGCAATTTCCACATGATGATGAGGGGCAAAAGAGAGTTTGATGCTTAGCACAACTCAAACATAGGCCCCGACGAGTGATGTCTACTACACACTTCTATTCCTGTAGACAGTGTTAGGCCTCCAAGAGCAGAGGTTTGTAGGACAGCAGCAAATTTCCCTTAAGTGAGTAACCCAAGGTTTATCGAACTCAGGGAAGTGGAGGTTGAACTTACCCCTTTCAAGCAACCCTGCAATCAAGATACAAGAAGTCTCTTGTGTCCCCAACACACCTAATACACTTGTCGGATGTATAGGTGCACTAGTTCGGCGAAGAGATGGTAAAATATGGATGATAGGAGTGGCAAAGCAAAGTAATATAAATCTGTAATAAAAAGTGCAGCAAGCAAACAAGTGGTAAACGTGAGCACAAATGGTATTGCAATGGTGGAAACAAGGCCTAGGCTTCATACTTTCACTAGTGGCAACTCCCAACAACATTGACATAGTCTAATCACATGATATTTCCCATAAAACATGCAATGAAGACACACTCGGAGGTCATTCCTTTGTGGTCAAGAGAGGACGAGAATTATGTAGGGCTACAAAAGCACACCTCAAAGTTCATAGTTCTCAATCTATGGATTTCCCAATGTCACCGCTGTAATGCCCAGGATGGGACTATACCTCCTACGTGTCGAGGCACGACTTACAGGTATAAGCCCATCCTAGAATGATCTCAAGTTTGGTATCTTTGCACGACTCATGTAAAAGAGGGATTAAATTGCAAAAGGCGATAGTTGACTTACACTCGCCACTTCACACAATACATTACATATGCAAAACATCATTCAAAACATCACAACCCGACTACGGGTGAAGATCCAAAACACAAGATACCAAAACAACATAAAGCCACATGCCTAGATCGCCCCTAGTAGAAACCACTACTGATCGTCAAAACGTCACAAGCATACGGCCACTCTCTTCATCGAGCTCCAAGTGAAGTACTTGAACCAGCTCCTGCATCAATCTCGGCTGAACCTGCATCTGGTGTTGTAGTATCTGTGAGCCACGAGGACTCAGCAATCCCATAACCATGGGTATCAAGACTAGCAAAGCTTTGTGGGTAGGAAGAGGTAAAGTGGTGAGGTTGCAGCAGCGGCTAAGCATAATATGGTGGCTAACTTACGAGTACAAGAATAAGATGAGCATCTACGCAAACGGTCGCAACTGGTAGTGATCGCTAAAGATCCTGAACTACATACGAATCAAACATAACCCCACCGTGTTCTCTTCTCAAAATGAAAAGAGACAGTCACGGTTACTCACACAGTTGTGTGTTTTACTTCGGATCCTCTGTCAAGTTTTCTACAATCGGACATTAACAAATTCCAATCTGCCACATAACCGCGGGCACGGCTTTCGAAAGATCATAACCCTGCAGGGGTGTTCCAACTTAGCCCATCACAAGCTCTCACGACTAGCTGAAGTGATAAATATAATATCATCACTCCTTATCTTTGGGAAATCCGATCAGGCTCGGCATCCCGGTAGCACAAGACATTTCGACAATGGTAAAACTAGTCCAGCAAGACCTCCCGGTGTGTCGACACCCTGATAGTAGCCGCGCGTATCTAGTCTCAGGACACGACCGGATGGGCGAAGCTACGGGTTATACCAGATACCTCGGGTTTCCCCAAGGCGGCCCCGCAGGCTCCCCGTTTGGTACCAACACCATCAGCACTGGCCCCCCTGCTATGTAGAAAAGAATCCTCGGGGACGCGACCCCCTATGCAAATTTAATTAATTAATTAAGTTGTTATTATGAGGCAAATTAAAACCAATGTTGGGCCTTGCTGGAGGAGTTTTATTCAAAGTCGAACTGTCAAGGGGTCCCCATCCACCCATCGTGTAAGGAACGCAAAATCAAGGAACATAATGCCGGTTTATCGGCGCCTAAGGTGGCATGAGTGAAACAAAACACCGAGCAAAAGGCCAAGCCTTCCACCCATGCCCAGTATATAGGTGTGTTAATAATAATTATAGATATTGTGATATGACAACAACAAGTTCCCTCCTGGAACGAACTTCATCTTCACCTGCAACTAACAATGCTATAAGAGGGGCTGAGCAAGCAGGTAACATAGCCAAACAGTGGTTTTGCTAGGAAGGTTTCAAGGTTAGAGGTTTCATGGCAACAAGGAGAGGCTGACATAAAGATGGGTAGCGCGACATGTAACGATAGCATCGAGACAACTAAGCATGGCAATGGTAGTAAAGGTATCCAAGGGTATGATCATCTTGCCTGGGATTCCACAAGGGAGAAGAACGGATCCATGAAGTAGACGGAGCACACAGTCGAGCGAATCCTCACAACTCCGGAACGAAACCGAAGCTAACAAGAGAAGCAACCGGAAAGAAGCAAACAACACGGTAAACACACAATTATAAGCATGGCATGATGCACATCCAAATATGATGCATGTCCGGTTTAATTATGCATGGCATGGCAAAGTGCACAAACAAAACTACAAGTTAAGTGGAGCTCAATATGCAACGAGTTGCATATTGACGAAACACCACATTATAATTATTTAATTGCCTCTCGTTATTTACAAGACAAGGTTAAATGTTTTTAACATGGCAAGAGGTGAAGCATAATAAAACTACACTATTTAGGCATTTTAAATGAGGCCGAAAAATAACAACAACAAGTCCGGAAAATCCCCATGAGCATGTTTAGTAATTATAAGCAAACAACAATTAAACATTTCAATGTTGTTAACATGATGCGGATGACATGATCAAGTTCATGCAATTTTTATTAAAAGTTGACAAGAGAGATGTGAAGTATTGTAACCGTGGTGGAAAGAAAAGGTGCCACGGCAATGATCCGAAATTGATGCAACGCAACAATTCGGTTCCGGTAACTCGGTGAGAGACCGGTGCAAAAGGAAAGATGGCGAGCGAGTCGAACGAGATGAAAAGGTGGGAAGATCCCGTCACCGGGTTCCCACGGGTCGGCAACGAGGCAACCGAGGAGCACGACAAAAGATGAAACGGCACGGTGCACACAAGGAAACATCTCATACAACCACATCACAAGCATACCACGGGTCATCATCTCGGGATTATACCTTCGGAACATCTGTTTCTCGGAGGGGTTCGAGGTCGTCGAGGAACGTAGGGGAAGTAGTCGTTCACGTTCCGTTTCGGAGAGGGAAGTAGTGGTACACGTTCGTAGAGGAAGTAGTTGTTCACGGGTCTTCGGCGACGGCAAACGTTCACGTTACGTGTCGTGGTACTTGCGACGTCGGGGTACACGTTATGTAGTGGTACTTGGTCTCGGCGACGGTAGTTGTACATGATCCGTAGTTGTTCGGGTCTTTCGTAGATGTACTTGACGCAACACCGGGTGTAGTCCTACACGGGTCTTCGGATTGCCGATCCCGGGACTTGGCGATGGTAGTGGTACTTGGGTCTTGTGTAGATGCTCCAGTCGTCGTACACGGGTCCTCTGTCAAGTTCAACAGCACAAAGCAACACACAAAAACAAAAGCGGCAGCACGGTCTTGGCGACGGACGGCGACGAGGCAGAGGCCTGGGGAGGCCATGGCGAAGACGAACGGGGCGACGCAGAGAGGGCCGACGGGAGGAGGCAGGAGGCTGCTCGAGGCCGAGGGCGCCAGCGCTTGGGGCGAGGTGGAGCACCCTGGAGAAGGCCCCGGCGCTGTCGCCTTGGACGGCTGGCGGACGGCGCGCACACGGGAGAGGAGGGGCCACGGGGATCGCGCGGTCGCTGGGCTCGCGAGGAAGGCGCGCGGCGGCGCTGCAGCTGCTGGATGGAGAAGGGCGCAGGGGCCCGGCTGGAGGAGGCGAGGCCGCGGATGTACGACGGAGACGGAGGGGGCTAGGCGCAATGGCGCGGACGGGGCGCTCGAGGGCGTTCGTGCCTTGGAGATGGAGGCAGCGGGCGCTGGGGAGCTCCTCTGGCGCGGGGAGGAAGGCGCGATGGGGAGGAACCGGACCTGCCGAGCGGGGCAAGGGACGGCGCAGGAGATCGAAGGGAAGAGGGAATCAGGGGCGAGAGGGAGAGGGGTCGCTGCGAGCGAGCGAGAGGTGCGAGGCCAGAGGGGAGTTCGAGGGGATGCGGGACGCTGGGGACTGCGAGGTAGCGGGCTAGGGTCGGGGATCGAGCGGCGGCTGAGGGGGCGACTGGGACGAGCGGCCTAGGGTTTAGGCGCCTGGTGGGCCTGATGGGCCGCACTGGACGAGGAGGGCGAGGCACTGGCCTGGCGGCTGGGATCTCCTGCTGAAGCTGGGCTGCTCTCCTTCTTCTTTTATTTCCCAAAACAGAAAAAAATCAAAGAAGAAAAGGAGGAGAAAGGAAGGAAGAGATAGAATTTGGGCAAGCGGCTATTTTTCTCGGGCATCATAAAATGAGCACGGTCCGAGAAAATAGAAAAGGCAAGATCGAAAGGAATAATTCAAACACATTTGAGTTTAATTCAAATGGATTTGAACTAAGACTTGATTATAGAAGTGTCAAAAAATGTTCGAATTTTCGGAGGAACCTCGAAACAACGGAAAAGAATTATTGGCAAGTTTTATGAAGGAGAAACTCGAAGTAGGAAAAGCATGGGGAAAATTATGCACGTGTGTTGGTTAATTCCAAACAAATGGAATATTATTATATAGCTCCCTAAATATTGAGAGGCTTTTATATGTTATAAAGAGAAGTCATCCTTCCCTCGATTTAAATGGACCGAAGGTCCACACAATTTATTTAGGTTGAGATGCAAAATAAATATGGCATGATGACATGATGCAATGCAAAATAAATAAAGCAAACACAAATGAAACACACGGGAGAACTCGGAACATCTGGAATCTTCTGGAATCTTCTGGGATCTTCTGGGACGTCGGTCTTCGGGCGTCACAACTCTCCCACACTAACAGAGGATCTCGACCCGAGATCCTAGAGATAGCACCGGGTAAAAAAACGAAAAAGAAGAGGTAAAACAAAGTTGCTTCTTTGACAGACGAGTGAAACCAAAGAACCTTGAGAGGTTGAACAAGTTGAAAGAAGAATACCACGGAGATGAACGAAGTTAAGAGCACTCCGGTAAAAAGGAGGAACAAGGAACATAACGAGAACCTTGTAGGTTGAAAGACATGAAACAAGAGCTTACGAACCAAAAGAATAAGAAACCGCAATGGTATAGCCAAGGAATAAGAATGACAGAATTTGGATAGCACTCCGTCTGAAAATGGAAGGAATTAACATGAGCTTGAGAAGATGGATGATACTTGATGAAATTAACAGCATACTGCCTCTGAACAATTGAAAGAATGGCACAAGGGGTAAGAAGATTCAGACAACACTCCGGTTGAAAAGATAGGAAAAACTAGATAAGATGACGTAACTTGAATGAAGAATACAACACTCCGGTTAAATAGATAAACAAGGAAAGAACATGATCTCGATAAAAACGAGATGCTGGTCAAAGATAGCAACATCACAAGCCTCATGAACAGAAGAATATATGCTAGGTCGTTGGAAGAAAAGAACGGAGAAGAAAATGACAACTTCTCCCACGAATGAATATGAAAAACATCCTTACGAAGAAGGGTTGAATGGAGTTGTTGAAAATAATCAACAACAAAAGAATAAGCTTGATGTGGGCTTATGGAAAACATCTCAAAATTATGAGGTGACAACCAGCCACTAACGGAAATATTTGATTGGATTGAGATCAACAAGGAGACGATAAACTTAATTCACCGGAATGATAAATGATGAACTTGGGTCATTTGTAAGCACCATAATAGCAACAATTCTCAGTGAAAGCTTTTAGGTGAATTATAACCCAAGATAACTCCAATGAATAAATTGAAGGGTTGAAAAGATCTCTTGAACAAGGAAAAATGATGGTTTTAAATATCTCATTCTTGATAACTCGTGAATCATAAAACATGAAGGAATTGTCAAGAATGACATAACACCATCTGAAAAGATAAGGTAGAAAGAATTGCAATTGAAAGCATGATGAAGAATGCTTGAGCTTCAACAAGAATCTTGATGAAGACTTCGAGGATGAATTAAAACATGATGAACCACCAAGAGAACTTCGGTAATGAAAGCATGAGAAGTGAAAGATGAAAAGAATAAGATTCAAGGCCTGCGGTGAATTAGATGGAGCTTTGAAATGATATAACTGAAATAACTTGGAGCTCCGGAAACAAGATAAAGAATTTAGAACCGAGAATATGATATGATGAACAAGCTCCAGACAAAAGAATTAAATCACCTTGAAGGAATAAGAATAAGAATTATGTCATACATCTCCTTCACCAATTTAATTGATGACAACCAAAGGATTTGGCATACTACTTATTCTCGTTGGAAAGAATTAAAGAGAGATCTCACACAACCTTGGATAAATATTCAACGAAGCACCGGTAGGATTATGAAAAGACCAAATGAATTGATATGGTAACAAGGAAGAGTAAACTTGAAAAGAACCACCGTAAAAATATGGAGACGAACGAAGAGACATCAATGAAGAATAGTTGGAGGACGAAGTTGAAAACTGAGAACGAAGAATCTTCTGAAATGATGGCCTTCGGAGGATCACAATGGAAAGAATTCATGAAATGCTCCGGACTGGTATAAAAGAATTCCTCACAAACGGAACAATAATGAGGATGGCATGAAGCTAAAACCACAACTCATCAAGAGAATGGGTCAAAATTTAAGAGAAACTCTTCTCCGGTCTTCACAATCTGAGAAGACGATGAGATACACCACCATGAATTGTATAGGCCCTCCGTAATGAAGAATTAAAAGGTTGAACCAATGATGAAAAAGAATTTGAAAGCGATCTTGGAGAAGGCATGTGACTGATGGAGATCGTACTTACGTCACAATTTGAAAGAATTTGAGTATAACTCCAGAAAATAGAAGAGTCAGGTAAGATCCTGGAAAAGACCTGTGGGTTAGGGCCCACTCAAAGAAATCACCGTTGGAAAAGATTGCTTAAGAGATATTGCACCGGTTGAATTAAATGGCTTGAGTAAGATGACAATCCTCAAAATAGCTTGAACAGATTAAGAATGGAATTATGAATCATGTGAGATATCTTCAACACTCCGGATATGAATAGCAAGAGGAGAATGATTAATTGGTGCACCGGAATAAGAAAACATTGTGAAAAGAGGAAAAGGATAAGATCAATACCGAAATCTTGAATTACATCCCCCGGCGGAATTTGAGAACAAAAGAATGATGAACTTGAACCTCTTGAGCATCTTCACGATAAATCACCGGATAAGAACATTGAAGGAAAAGAATGAAGAAATATCACATGAATAAAATGGATACTTCATCTGAGAATTGCTGGCTCCAAGAAGAAGAAGGGTGGGAGGGTGGGGAAAACAAAGACAACTTGGGATGAATGAAACAGACAAATCGTCTGATTTCTCAACGGCGTCCGTAAGGAATAACTTGAAGAGAAGGCACACTGGTTGAAAAAGAATTTAACATGATCATCTTGCTGATCAAGAAGGATTAGCACTCCCATAGAAATATGAGAACACCGATTAGGAAAGGTATGGAATCAACATTTGACATCGAAGCAACTCGAATACCAGAATCAAGACGAAAACAAAGAATAGATATGTTTATGAAGAAGATTATGTTGCAACATATCTATCCAAACAGAGAATTGAACGAATGGATTCCGCAGGTACATCAACTTGTCGAGAAGCCACTTGGAGAACAAAAGGTAAGTAAAAAGGAACAAGGAACAGATAGAACAAATACAAGATAGAAGCTTCATTCCACATCTTCATGCTGAAAGCTCATGGAACGTGTTACAAAAGGGTTTTGCAATCCCCGGATCAGCATAGCCAAGGATCCTTTAAGATGCAACTCCCGATCGGAACAAGCCCATAAACCACTTCACTCAATGTAGAACCCCGAACTTCATATCATGCACTCGTTGGAAGAATGCCTAGAACTACTAGATGAACCCACCTATTAATTTCCGAAAGTTTCCAGTTATGCAATCAGGTGTTGGGGATACAGGGGAAGCACCGCACACTCAACTCTAATCCTACATCCAGCTGTATCCATCCTTCAACACATAACCAGTTGCTCTCGGAAACCGTTTACCTCGGACCTTCGAAACGCATCCACTATACAAGCTATGGCAATACTCCCGAACTACCTCCCCAGTACTGGGTGATGTCGGGGTTATCTTGCCACTAACCGCATAGGAGAGTTTTCGATGTCGGCCGTCTTAAGTATTCTAGTACTGCCGCGATGGATTTGTGACGACAACACCTCGGAGCTCAACTCCCCGGGACACTGCCACAACCCCTAATGACAGGAGGCATCGAGAACAATGTTCTCGTCACAAAGACATCGAAACAATCCAAACAATACTCGCGAGATCCTAAAAAGAAATTGGTGCAATTTTTGAAAGTAGAAGAGGTAAGAGTAATCGTCAGGAGTCCTCACCAGAGTGAAAGGGGATGAGAAGCAAAGAATTCCTACTCTCCGATATAAATATAGGACTCAAAACATTTTCAAGTGTGTGCCTAGACTCAACCGTCAACGATTCGATCAATCAGTGGGGGCTTCTAGGTCGGAGAAGGCTCTGAATACCAACTTGTAATGCCCAGGATGGGACTATACCTCCTACGTGTCGAGGCACGACTTAAAGGTATAAACCCATCCTAGAATGATCTCATGTTTGGTATCTTTGCACGACTCATGTAAAAGAGGGATTAAATTGCAAAAGGCGATAGTTGGCTTACACTCGCCACTTCACACAATACATTACATAAGCAAAACATCATTCAAAACATCACAACCCGACTACGGGTGAAGATCCAAAAGACAAGATACCAAAACAACATAAAGCCACAGGCCTAGATCGCCCCTAGTAGAAACCACTACTGATCGTCAAAATGTCACAAGCATACGGCCACTCTCTTCATCGAGCTCCCAGTGAAGTACTTGAACCAGCTCCTGCATCAATCTCGGCTGAACCTGCATCTGGTGTTGTAGTATCTGTGAGCCACGAGGACTCAGCAATCCCATAACCATGGGTATCAAGACTAGCAAAGCTTTGTGGGTAGGAAGAGGTAAAGTGGTGAGGTTGCAGCAGCGGCTAAGCATAATATGGTGGCTAACTTACGAGTACAAGAATAAGATGAGCATCTACGCAAACGGTCGCAACTGGTAGTGATCGCTAAAGATCCTGAACTACATACGAATCAAACATAACCCCACCGTGTTCTCTTCTCAAAATGAAAAGAGATAGTCACAGTTACTCACATAGTTGTGTGTTTTACTTCGGATCCTCTGTCAAGTTTTTTACAACCGAACATTAACAAATTCCAATCTGCCACATAACCGCGGGCACGGCTTTCGAAAGATCATAACCCTGCAGGGGTGTTCCAACTTAGCCCATCAGAAGCTCTCACGATTAGCTGAAGTGATAAATATAATATCATCACTCCTTATCTTAGGGAAATCCGATCAGGCTCGGCATCCCGGTAGCACAAGACATTTCGACAATGGTAAAACTAGTCCAGCAAGACCTCCCGGTGTGTCGACACCCTGATAGTAGCCGCGCGTATCTAGTCTCAGGACACGACCGGATGGGCGAAGCTACGGGTTATACCAGATACCTCGGGTTTCCCCAAGGCGGCCCCGCAGGCTCCCCGTTTGGGACCAACACCATCAGCACTGGCCCCCCTGCTATGTAGAAAAGAATCCTCGGGGACGCGACCCCCTATGCAAATTTAATTAATTAATTAAGTTGTTATTATGAGGCAAATTAAAACCAATGTTGGGCCTTGCTGGAGGAGTTTTATTCAAAGTCGAACTGTCAAGGGGTCCCCATCCACCCATCGTGTAAGGAACGCAAAATGAAGGAACATAATGCCGGTTTATCGGCGCCTAAGGTGGCATGAGTGAAACAAAACACCGAGCAAAAGGCCAAGCCTTCCACCCATGCCCAGTATATAGGTGTGTTAATAATAATTATAGATATTGTGATATGACAACAACAAGTTCCCTCCTGGAACGAACTTAATCTTCACATGCAACTAACAACGCTATAAGAGGGGCTGAGCAAGCGGGTAACATAGACAAAAAGTGGTTTTGCTAGGAAGGTTTCAAGGTTAGAGGTTTCATGGCAACAAGGAGAGGCTGACATAAAGATGGGTAGCGCGACATGTAACGATAGCATCGAGACAACTAAGCATGGCAATGGTAGTAAAGGTATCCAAGGGTATGATCATCTTGCCTGGGATTCCACAAGGGAGAAGAACGGATCCATGAAGTAGACGGAGCACACAGTCGAGCGAATCCTCACAACTCCGGAACGAAACCGAAGCTAACAAGAGAAGCAACCGGAAAGAAGCAAACAACACGGTAAACACACAATTATAAGCATGGCATGATGCACATCCAAATATGATGCATGTCCGGTTTAATTATGCATGGCATGGCAAAGTGCACAAACAAAACTACAAGTTAAGTGGAGCTCAATATGCAACGAGTTGCATATTGACGAAACACCACATTATAATTATTTAATTGCCTCTCGTTATTTACAAGACAAGGTTAAATGTTTTTAACATGGCAAGAGGTGAAGCATAATAAAACTACACTATTTAGGCATTTTAAACGAGGCCGGAAAATAACAACAACAAGTCCGAAAAATCCCCATGAGCATGTTTAGTAATTATAAGCAAACAACAATTAAACATTTCAATGTTGTTAACATGATGTGGATGACATGATCAAGTTCATGCAATTTTTATTAAAAGTTGACAAGAGAGATGTGAAGTATTGTAACCGTGCTGGAAAGAAAAGGTGCCACGGCAATGATCCGAAATTGATGCAACGCAACAATTCGGTTCCGGTAACTCGGTGAGAGACCGGTGCAAAAGGAAAGATGGCGAGCGAGTCGAACGAGATGAAAAGGTGGGAAGATCCCGTCACCGGGTT
Source organism: Secale cereale (assembly GCA_902687465.1). NCBI lineage: Eukaryota > Viridiplantae > Streptophyta > Magnoliopsida > Poales > Poaceae > Secale > Secale cereale. The sequence continues at coordinate 472,007,051 of LR738709.1, forward strand.
CCCACGGGTCGGCAACGAGGCAACCGAGGAGCACGACAAAAGATGAAACGGCACGGTGCACACAAGGAAACATCTCATACAACCACATCACAAGCATACCACGGGTCATCGTCTCGGGGTTATACCTTCGGAACATCTGTTTCTCGGAGGGGTTCGAGGTCGTCGAGGAACGTAGGGGAAGTAGTCGTTCACGTTCCGTTTCGGAGATGGAAGTAGTGGTACACGTTCGTAGAGGAAGTAGTTGTTCACGTATAATGGAGCAACAGTTTGGAATAGCTCCAAGTGGAACGTGGTAGCAGCATCTACGATATGACATAAAGTTTTGCGAAGTACATAGGGATCTGAATATTGCAGACCCGTTGACTACAACCTCTCTCACGAGCATAACATGATCAAACCCAGAACTCATTGAGTGTTAATCACATATTGATGTGAACTAGATTACTGACTCTAGTAAACTCTTTGGATGTTGGTCACATGATGATGTGACCTGTGAGTGTTAATCACATGGCGATGTGAACTAGATTATTGACTCTAGTGCAAGTGGGAGACTGTTGGAAATATGCCCTAGAGGCAATAATAAATTGGTTATTATTATATTTCCTTGTTCACGATAATCGTTTATTATCCATGCTAGAATTGTATTGAAAGGAAACTCAGATACATGTGTGGATACATAGACAAACACCATGTCCCTAGTAAGCCTCTAGACGACTAGCTCGTTGATCAATAGATGGTTATGGTTTCCTAACCATGGACATTGGATGTCGTTGATAACGGGATCACATCATTAGGAGAATGATGTGATGGACAAGACCCAATCCTAAGCCTAGCACAGATCGTGTAGTTCGTATGCTAAAGCTTTTCTATATGTCAAGTATCTTTTCCTTAGACCATGAGATTGTGCAACTCCCGGATACCGTAGGAATGCTTTGGGTGTACCAAACGTCACAACGTAACTGGGTGGCTATAAAGGTGCACTACAGGTATCTCCGAAAGTGTCTGTTGGGTTGGCACGAATCGAGACTGGGATTTGTCACTCCGTATGACGGAGAGGTATCTCTGGGCCCACTCGGTAGGACATCATCATAATGTGCACAATATGTGATCATGGAGTTGATCACGGGATGATGTGTTACGGAACGAGTAAAGAGACTTGCCGGTAACGAGATTGAGCAAGGTATCGGTATACCGACGATCGAATCTCGGGCAAGTGCTATACCGATAGACAAAGGGAATCGTATACGGGATTGATTGAATCCTTGACATCGTGGTTCATCCGATGAGATCATCGTGGAACATGTGGGAGCCGACATGGGTATCCAGATCCCGCTGTTGGTTATTGGTCGGAGAGTTGTCTCGGTCATGTCTACATGGTTCCCGAGCCCGTAGGGTCTACACACTTAAGGTTCGATGACGCTAGGGTTATAGGGAAAGTATGTACGCGGTTACCGAATGTTGTTCGGAGTCCCGGATGAGATCCCGGACGTCACGAGGAGTTCCGGAATAGTCCGGAGGTAAAGATTCATATATGGGAAGTCCTGTTTTGGTCACCGGAAAAGTTTCGGGCGATATCGGTAATGTACCGGGACCACCGGGAGGGTCCCGGGGGTCCACCAGGTGGGGCCACCAGCCCCTGAAGGCTGCGTGGGCTAAGTGTGGGAGGGGACCAGCCCCAAGGGGGCTGGTGCGCCCCCCACCAAGTCCCTAGGCGCATGGAGAGTGGAGGGGGGCAAACCCTAGGTCCAGATGGGCCTTAAGGCCCACCCTAGGGCGCCCCCTCTCTCTCCCCCCCTTTGGCCGCACCCTAGATGGGTTTCTAGGGCTGGCCGCACCCCTAGGGGTGGGAAACCCTAAAGGGGGCGCAGCCCTCCCTTCCCCCTATATATATGTGAGGTTTTGGGGCTTCTAGACACACGAGAACGTCTCCCTCTTGGCGCAGCCCTACCCCTCTCCCTCCTCGTCTCTTGCAGCGCTTGGCGAAGCCCTGCTGGAGTCCCGCGCTCCTCCACCACCACCACGCCGTCGTGCTGCTGTTGGATGGAGTCTTCCCCAACCTCTCCCTCTCTCCTTGCTGGATCAAGGCGTGGGAGACGTCACCGGGCTGCACGTGTGTTGAACGCGGAGGCGCCGTTGTTCGGCGCTTAGATCGGAATCAACCGCGATCTGAATCGCAGCGAGTATGACTCCTTCATCCGCGTTCTTGCAACGCTTCCGCATCGCGATCTACAAGGGTATGTGGATCCGACTCTTCCCTCGTAGATGCATCTCCTAGATTGATCTTGGTGAGCGTAGGAAAATTTTTGTTTCCCATGCAACGTTCCCCAACAGTGGTATCAGAGCTAGGATCTTGCGTAGATGTTTTCACGAGTAGAACACAAAGGGGTTTGTGGGCGTTGATGTTTAGATTGCTTCCCTCTTTGGTCTTTCTTGATTCAGCGGCATTATGGGATGAAGTGGCCCGGACCAACTTTACATGTCCACGTACATGAGACCGGTTCCATCGACAGACATGCGACTTTTGTTGCATAAGATGGCTGGCGGGTGTCTGTCTCTCCTATCTTAGTTGAATCGGATTCGACGAAGGCGGTCCTTGTAGAAGGTTGAATAGCAACTTAAATATCACCGTTGTGGCTTTGCGTAGGTAAGAAGCGTTCTTGCTAGATACCCATAGCAGCCACGTAAAACATGCAACAACAAATTAGAGGACGTCTAACTTGTTTTTGCAGGGTATGTATGTGATATGATATGGCCAAAGACATGATGAGATATATTTGATGTATGAGATGATCATGTTGTAATAGTTAATATCGACTTGCATGTCGATGTATACGGCAACCGGCAGGAGCCATAGGGTTGTCTTTAATTTTTGTATGACCTGCGTGTCAATCATTAAGCGCTATGTAATGCTTTACTTTATCGCTAAACGGTAGCAATAGTAGTAAGAGCATGGTGGGCGCGCGACAACCCCGATGGCGACACGATGATGGAGATCATGATGATGGGGATCATGGTGTTACGCCGGTGACGATGGAGATCATGCCGGTGCTTTGGAGACGGAGATCAAAAGCACGAGTTGATGGCCATATCATGTCACTTATGATTTGCATGTGATGTTAATCCTTTTATGCATCTTATTTTGCTTAGGACGACGGTAGCATTATAAGATGATCCCTCACTAAAATTTCAAGATAAAATGGTGTTCCCCCCGAGTGTGCGCCGTTGCGAAGGTTCGTCGTTTCGAAGCACCACGTGATGATCGGGTGTGATAGACTCTACGTTCACATACAACGGGTGCAAGCCAGTTTTGCACATGCAGAACACTCGGGTTAGACTTGACGGGCCTAGCATGTACAGACATGGCCTCGGAACACGGAAGACCGAAAGGTCGAGCATGAGTCATATAGTAGATATGATCAACATGAAGATGTTCACCATTGACACCACCTCATCTCACGTGATGATCGGACTTGGGTTGGTGGATTTGGATCATGTCACGCTCGGATGACCAGAGGGATGTCAATTTGAGTGGGAGTTATAATTAATTTGATTAGTTAAAACTCACTTGTCATGAACAATAGTCTAAGTTGTCTTTGCAAATTATGTAGTAGACCAATAACTGCGTTGTAGCTCCCTGTTTAATACGATCCTAGAGAAAGACTAAGTTGAAAGATATTGTAAGCAATGATGCGGACTGGGTCCATAGTCCGAGGAGTGTCCTCACTGCTGCACAGAAAGCTTACGTCTTTGATGCACCGCTCGATGTGCAAATCCCTACAACGTTGTCTGTGGATGTTGTGAACACCTGACAGAGACGTCCTGATGACTACTTGATAGTTTAGTGCACCATACTTTACGGCTTAGAATCGGGATTCCAATGACGTTTTGAACGCCATAGAACATATGAGATGTTCTAAGAGCTGAAATTGGGATTTCAGGCTCATGCCCGTGTTGAGAGGTATGAGACCTCTGACAAGTTCTTTTGCCAAAAAGATGGAGGAGAATGGCTCAACTAATGAGCATGTGCTCAGAATGTCTGGGTGCTGAAATCACTTGAACCAAGTGGGAGTTAATCTTCCAGGTGAGATAGTGGTTGACGGAATTCTCTAGACACTATCACCAAGCTACTAGAACTTCGTGATGAACTATGACATGCAAAGGATGGTGAAAATCCCGGTGCTATCAGCGGTTCTTAGTACCGCAAAAGTAGAGATCAAGAAGGAGCATCAAGTGTTGATGGTTTAACAAGACCACTGGTTTCAAAAGGGTAAGGGCTAGAAGGGAAACTTCATGAATGGCAAACCTGTTGTCGCTCTGATGAAGGAACCCATGGTTGAACCCAAACCTCGAGACTAAGTGCTTCTATTGTAAGGGGAACGGTCACATGGTAGCGGAACCACCCCAAATACATGGTAGATATGATAGCTGGCAACTTCAACAAAGTATATTTGATATACGTGTTATTGATGTGTACCTTAGTAGTACTCCTTGTAGCACCTGGGTATTGGATACCGGTTCAGTTGCTATTATTAGTGACTTGAAGCAAAAGCTACGGACTGAACGGAGACTAGCTAAGGGCGAGGTGACGATGTGTGTTGGAAGTGTTTCCAAGGTTGATGAGATCACCATCGCACACTTCCCCTATTTTTCGAGATTAGTGTTGAACCTAGATAAATGTTATCAGGTGTCTACGTTGAGCATGAAAATGATTAGATCATGTTCATCGCAATACGGTTATTCATTTAAGTTAGAGAATAATGGTTATTCTGTTTACATGAATAATACCTTTATGGTCATGCACCCAATGGTTCGTTGAATCTCGATCATGGTAATACACATAATGATAATATTAATGCCAAAAGATGTAGAGTTAATAATGATAGTACCACTTTCTTGTGGCACTGCCGCTTAGGTCATTTTGGCATAAAATGCATGAAGAAACTCCATGCTGATGGACGTTTGGAGTCACTTGATTTTGAATCGCTTGACACATGCGAGCCATGCCTCATGGGCAGGATGACTGAGATCTCGTTTTCAGGTACAATGAAACGGGTAAGTGACTTATTGGAAATCATACATGCTGATGTATGTGATCCAATGAGAATTAAGGCCTGTGGTGGATATCGTTATTTTCTCATCTTCACTGACGATTTGAGTAGATATGGTATATTTACTTAATGAAGCAAAAGTCTGAAACGTTTGAAAGGTTCAAAAAATTTCAGAGTGAAGATTAAGAATCATCATAACAAGAAGATCATGTTCCTACGATCTGATCAAGGGGATATTATCTGAATTATGAGTTTGGCAATCACTTAAGACATTGTGGAATTGTTTCGCAGTTGAAGTCCCCTGGAACACCACAGCGTAATGGTGTGTCCGGACATCGTAATCGAGCCTTATGAGATATGGTGCGATCTATGGTATGTTTTACCGATCTACCGCTATTATTTTGAGGTTATGCATTAGAGACAGCTGCATTCACTTTATATAGGGCACCGTCTAAGTCCGTTGAGACGACGTCGTGTGGTTTGGCAAGAAACCAAAGTTGTCGTTTTCTTAAATGTTTGGGGCTGCGATGCTTATGGCTTCAGCCAGGAAAAGCTCGAACCCAAAGCGGACAAATACATCTTCATGGAATACCCACTGGTAACGGTTGGGTATACCTTCTATCTCAGATCCAAGGACAAAAATGTTTGTCGCTAAGAATGGGTCCTTTCTCGAGAAGGAGTTTCTCTCGAAAGAATTGAGTGGGAGGAAGATAGAACTTAATGAGGTTGTCGAACCCTCACTTCAACCGGAGAGTAGTGCAACACAGAAAGATGTTTCTGTGGAACCTACGACAGTTGAAGAGGATACTGATAATAGTGATCATGAAGCTCCAGATCAAGTTGCTATCGAACCTCGTGGGTCGACAAGGATGTGTACTACTCCTGAGTGGTACGGTGATCCTGTCTTAGAGGTCATGTTGTTGGACAACGATGAACCTACGAACTATGGAGAAGCGATGGTGGGCCAATATTCCGACAAATGGTTAGAAGCCGATAAATCCGAGATAGGATCCATGTATCAAAACAAAGTATGGACTTTGGTGGACTTGCCCTATGATCGGCAAGCCATTGAGACAAATGGATCTTTAAGACTAAGACGGACGTGGACGGTAATGTCACCGTCTATGAAGCTCGACTTGTGGCGAAGAGTTTTCCACAAGTTCAAGGAGTTGACTACGATGAGATTTTCTCACCCGTAGCGATGCTTAAGTCCGTCGGAATCATGTTAGCATTAGCTGCATTTATGAAATCTGGCAGATGGATGACAAAACAAGTTTCCTTACCAGTTTTCGTAAGGAAAGGTTGTATGTGATACAATCAGAAAGGTTTTGTCGATCCTAAGGATGCTAAAAGGATATGCTAGCTCCAGCGATCCTTCCATGGACTAGAGCAAGCATCTCGGAGACGGAATATACACTTTGATGGAGTGATCAAAGTTTTTGGGTATACAAAGTTTGTTGGAAACTTGTATTTGCAATAAAGTGAGTGGGAGCACTACAACATTTCTGATAAGTATATGTGAATGACATATTGTTGATCCGAAATGATGTAGAATTTCTGGAAAGCATAAAGGGTTGTTTGAAATGAGTTTTTCAAAGGAAGACCTGGATAAAGCTGCTTACATATTGGGCATCAAGATCTATACAGATAGATCAAGACGCCTGATGATACTTTCAAAAGAACACACACCTTTGACATGATTTTGAAGGAGTTCAAAATAGATCAGTCAAAGAAGGAGTTCTTACCTGAGTTGTAAGGTGTGAAGTTGAGTAAGACTCAAAACTTGACCACGGCAGAAGGAAGAGGAAGGACGAAGGTCGTCCCCTATGCTTTTGTCATAGGCTCTATACGGTATGCCATGATGAGTACCGCACCTGATGTGTGCCTTGCCACGAGTCTGGCAAGGGGGTACAAGTGTGATCCAGGAGTGGATCACTGGACAGCGGTCAAAATTATCCTTAGAGGAATAAGGAAATGTTTCTCGGTTATGGAGGTGATAAAGAGTTCGACGTAAAGAGTTACGTCGATGCAAGCTTAACACCTATCCGGATAACTCTAAGTGGAGATACCGGATACGTATAATGGAGCAACAGTTTGGAATAGCTCCAAGTGGAACGTGGTAGCAGCATCTACGATATGACATAAAGTTTTGCGAAGTACATAGGGATCTGAATATTGCAGACCCGTTGACTACAACCTCTCTCACGAGCATAACATGATCAAACCCAGAACTCATTGAGTGTTAATCACATATTGATGTGAACTAGATTACTGACTCTAGTAAACTCTTTGGATGTTGGTCACATGATGATGTGACCTGTGAGTGTTAATCACATGGCGATGTGAACTAGATTATTGACTCTAGTGCAAGTGGGAGACTGTTGGAAATATGCCCTAGAGGCAATAATAAATTGGTTATTATTATATTTCCTTGTTCACGATAATCGTTTATTATCCATGCTAGAATTGTATTGAAAGAGAAACTCAGATACATGTGTGGATACATAGACAAACACCATGTCCCTAGTAAGCCTCTAGACGACTAGCTCGTTGATCAATAGATGGTTACGGTTTCCTAACCATGGACATTGGATGTCGTTGATAACGGGATCACATCATTAGGAGAATGATGTGATGGACAAGACCCAATCCTAAGCCTAGCACAGATCGTGTAGTTCGTATGCTAAAGCTTTTCTATATGTCAAGTATCTTTTCCTTAGACCATGAGATTGTGCAACTCCCGGATACCGTAGGAATGCTTTGGGTGTACCAAACGTCACAACGTAACTGGGTGGCTATAAAGGTGCACTACAGGTATCTCCGAAAGTGTCTGTTGGGTTGGCACGAATCGAGACTGGGATTTGTCACTCCGTATGACGAGAGGTATCTCTGGGCCCACTCGGTAGGACATCATCATAATGTGCACAATATGTGATCAAGGAGTTGATCACGGGATGATGTGTTACGGAACGAGTAAAGAGACTTGCCGGTAACGAGATTGAGCAAGGTATCGGTATACCGACGATCGAATCTCGGGCAAGTGCTATACCGATAGACAAAGGGAATCGTATACGGGATTGATTGAATCCTTGACATCATGGTTCATCCGATGAGATCATCGTGGAACATGTGGGAGCCAACATGGGTATCCAGATCCCGCTGTTGGTTATTGGTCGGAGAGTTGTCTCGGTCATGTCTACATGGTTCCCGAGCCCGTAGGGTCTACACACTTAAGGTTCGATGACGCTAGGGTTATAGGGAAAGTATGTACGCGGTTACCGAATGTTGTTCGGAGTCCCGGATGAGATCCCGGACGTCACGAGGAGTTCCGGAATAGTCCGGAGGTAAAGATTCATATATGGGAAGTCCTGTTTTGGTCACCGGAAAAGTTTCGGGCGATATCGGTAATGTACCGGGACCACCGGGAGGGTCCCGGGGGTCCACCAGGTGGGGCCACCAGCCCCTGAAGGCTGCGTGGGCTAAGTGTGGGAGGGGACCAGCCCCAAGGGGGCTGGTGCGCCCCCCCACCAAGTCCCTAGGCGCATGGAGAGTGGAGGGGGGCAAACCCTAGGTCCAGATGGGCCTTAAGGCCCACCCTAGGGCGCCCCCTCTCTCTCCCCCCCTTTGGCCGCACCCTAGATGGGTTTCTAGGGCTGGCCGCACCCCTAGGGGTGGGAAACCCTAAAGGGGGCGCAGCCCTCCCTTCCCCCTATATATATGTGAGGTTTTGGGGCTGCTAGACACACGAGAACGTCTCCCTCTTGGCGCAGCCCTACCCCTCTCCCTCCTCGTCTCTTGCAGCGCTTGGCGAAGCCCTGCTGGAGTCCCGCGCTCCTCCACCACCACCACGCCGTCGTGCTGATGTTGGATGGAGTCTTCCCCAACCTCTCCCTCTCTCCTTGCTGGATCAAGGCGTGGGAGACGTCACCGGGCTGCACGTGTGATGAACGCGGAGGCGCCGTTGTTCGGCGCTTAGATCGGAATCAACCGCGATCTGAATCGCAGCGAGTACGACTCCTTCATCCGCGTTCTTGCAACGCTTCCGCATCGCGATCTACAAGGGTATGTGGATCCGACTCTTCCCTCGTAGATGCATCTCCTAGATTGATCTTGGTGAGCGTAGGAAAATTTTTGTTTCCCATGCAACGTTCCCCAACACTTGGGTCTTGTGTAGATGCTCCAGTCGTCGTACACGGGTCCTCTGTCAAGTTCAACAGCACAAAGCAACACACAAAAACAAAAGCGGCAGCACGGTCTTGGCGACGGACGGCGACGAGGCAGAGGCCTGGGGAGGCCATGGCGAAGACGAATGGGGCGGCGCAGAGAGGGCCGACGGGAGGAGGCAGGAGGCTGCTCGAGGCCGAGGGCGCCAGCGCTTGGGGCGAGGTGGAGCACCCTGGAGAAGGCCCCGACGCTGTGGCCTTGGACGGTTGGCGGACGGCGCGCACACGGGAGAGGAGGGGCCGCGGGGATCGCGCGGTCGCTGGGCTCGCGAGGAAGGCGCGCGGCGGCGCTGCAGCTGCTGGAGGGAGAAGGGCGCAGGGGCCCGGCTGGAGGGGGCGAGGCCGCGGCTGTGCGACGGAGACGGATGGTGCGAGGCGCCATGGCGCGGACGGGGCGCTCGAGGGCGTTCGTGCCTTGGAGATGGAGGCAGCGGGCGCTGGGGTGCTCCTCTGGCGCGGGGAGGAAGGCGCGATGGGGAGGAACCGGACCTGCCGAGCGGGGCAAGGGACTGCGCGGGAGATCGAAGGGCGGAGGGAATCGGGGGCGAGAGGGAGAGGGGTCGCTGCGAGCGAGCGAGAGGTGCGAGGCCAGAGGGGAGTTCGAGGGGATGCGGGACGCTGGGGACTGCGAGGTAGCGGGCTAGGGTCGGGGATCGAGCGGCGGCTGAGGGGGCGACTGTGACGAGCGGCCTAGGGTTTAGGCGCCTGGTGGGCCTGATGGGCCGCACTGGACGAGGAGGGCGAGGCACTGGCCTGGCGGCTGGGATCTCCTGCTGAAGCTGGGCTGCTCTCCTTCTTCTTTTATTTCCCAAAACAGAAAAAATCAAAGAAGAAAAGGAGGAGAAAGGAAGGAAGAGATAGAATTTGGGCAAGCGGCTATTTTTCTCGTGCATCATAAAATGAGCACGGTCCGAGAAAATAGAAAAGGCAAGATCGAAAGAAATAATTCAAACACATTTGAGTTTAATTCAAATGGATTTGAACTAAGACTTGATTATAGAAGTGTCCAAAAATGTTCGAATTTTCGGAGGAACCTCGAAACAACGGAAAAGAATTATTGGCAAGTTTTATGAAGGAGAAACTCGAAGTAGGAAAAGCATGGGGAAAATTATGCACGTGTGTTGGTTAATTCCAAACAAATGGAATATTATTATATAGCTCCCTAAATATTGAGAGGCTTTTATATGTTATAAAGAGAAGTCATCCTTCCCTCGATTTAAATGGACCGAAGGTCCACACAATTTATTTAGGTTGAGATGCAAAATAAATATGGCATGATGACATGATGCAATGCAAAATAAATAAAGCAAACACAAATGAAACACACGGGAGAACCCGGAACATCTGGAATCTTCTGGAATCTTCTGGGATCTTCTGGGACGTCGGTCTTCGGGCGTCACAACCGCGGCCATCCAAAGAGAGTACCACAATCACCACAACATATCTCCAGGATAGTCAAAGACAAGCACCAAGAGACTCTCAATCTTCAATCAACACACAAAAGAGGAAATCACTCATGAAAATATTCTTCTAATCCATGTCTAATAGACCGCTGTCACCTTGGTCTCGGGGATTATACTAGATAAAGACAAGTGAGTACATCAATTCAATACATAGAGGAGGGGGAAATATCATGGGATCACCCTAGATTGACATAGCCTATGATCACAATGAAGATCACATCATGGGAGAGAGAGATAACCACATAGCTACACGTACAAGCCCTCAGCCCCGGAGAAGACTACTCACACATGGCCATGGTGAGCAAGAGATTGATGGTGGTGTTGATGGAGAGGTGCAGCCCAGAGAGGAGGAGGCGGCCGGCGGCAGCCGTGGCGGCGGCGGCGGCCCTCATGGCGGCGGCGGCCCTAGGGGGCAGCGGCTCCTTGGCCCCCATTCTTCCTTGTGGATGGTGCTGCAATGGTGCTGGTCCTCCCTCCAAGACGGCGGCCTGGGAGGAGGAAAATTCGTGGCCCTTGGTGACCTAGGTTTCCTCTCTTTATATAGACTCTCGGATTCCCGTCATCGGATTTTGGGCTTCAGTAAAACGGGCTTTTCTCGGCCGTCCGGACTCCGATTTGGACGAATTTTATATCCAAAAGCGTCCTCTCGAAATTCCCCACAACTTTCGCAACTAGGCTTTTTCCGTTTGACGACGTCTTCGGGCCGGAACGTGACCATCTTCTAAAAACGTTCTCAGACAGATTTCAGGAAAGTCAGAGTCCTACTCCAATACAACTCCTTTTGCGTTTTTGTCAATTTCCAAGTAATTCCTACACAATAAAGTGTAAAACAAGAACATTGTGCACTTTTGCAACCATTAGTAGGTTAGTCCAATAAATGCCTAAAAAGATAGAAAACTTTGATATAAACATGAGACAATGATGCAAAACAAGCATGTCACAAGCAAAAATTATGGATACGTTTGGGACGTATCAACGAGCAATGCTCAAACGCTACCTGGGGGCTCCTGATGCAAGTCATCAGCGAGTTGAAAACTCTTGTAGTGAACACGGCTTGGAAGCTTGGTGTATACACCTAAAACCCCAGATTAACCTGCCTGCATCAAGTAAGTCATGCCACCCAGGTAAACCCGGTATGACCCGTCGAACGTACACACAAGTCAATCCTTATGGACCCTGAACTTGGTAACGTTAAATTGACGATCATCAAGTGATTACACAAGTCAAATCTTTATTGGATTTTTGAACTTGGTAGCATTTGACATTGATGATTTCGTTAAGGATTGCGGACCATCTTAACAGGCTTTGCAAAAATGGTTAATGACAGTAACCTGGCAGCTCATAAAAAGCCTCGAATTTGGAGCCTGGCAGCTCGTAAAAAGCCTCGACTACATGGTCTTATTTGCCCAAAAAACTTTATTTTATGTTTTTTATATTTTCTCAAATCTTTATCTTCAAGGTCATTGGTTTTTCAACCAAGTCCATTGATTCAAGATGCGGACGACTATAAAGTTGCCACTACATCTGTGTTTACAGAGTTATGGTCTGGGTTATAAACACCAGCACTAAATTATAGATAAACCAGAGTTCATTGTAACCCGGTTCGGCCTTCATGAAGAGCCGACAAATAATCAAGGGAGTCATCGACGCTTACACCTTGGATTGTTCCTGCCAGATTAATGTTTATTCAGATACACTTAATCACAGGTATGGTACATACTTATATTTTATACACAGTTCAAGTTATTTAACTTAGGTCATGTGATTGGGCATTATGACCCGTCCGGTGGTAAACCGCCAGGACACTTTGGAAATTGTTTTATGCAGAAACAGATAGAATAAACCGTCAAAAGCATTGAAAGCAGGATATATTTCAAAAGTTGCTAATCAAAGCAATCTCACAAATATAATATGGGACAAAGCACAGAGTATCTCAGCTATCCTATTACAAGGCGCTGAAAGGCCCAAAAGAATATCAGTTTTTCTCAAAGTACTCAAGACATAAAGATAAATCGGAGCTGGTTTACGGTTCTGCTTCAGCTCGCTTTGAAGGCTGAGTGTCAGCTTGTTCCGAGTCTTCGGCGACTTCTTCCAGCTGTTGGAAGTCAGTGGTGGTCCAGTTAATCTTGGCCAAAGCTCGGAAATAAACTTCGTCAGTTATAAGGTCTGACGGATCAATGTCAGGAGCGAAGGTGTGCTTATGGACGGGCGGAATAAGATTTTCGATGTCATAGGACGGACGTTCCACCCGTACGTTCTCCATATCATAACCCGGATGATACCTTGATAAATCCGCTTCATCAGCAAGTTTACTGGCAAGAGGCCGCATATCCTTGGTTAAAGCGCGAAGATCATCATTGGAGAAGGCTGATCTGTCTTCTTTCATGCTCGGATAGCCGTTCATTGGCTCCGCCGGATCAAAGTCCGGAACCCACACATTTGCTCGGGTTAGAGCCATCAGAGAGCCGGCTCTTGCGGATGACTTCTTCACTTCGACAATGCAGGCAGGCAGAATTGATAGCTTTTCTAAGGTACCTTGGATGGTGGTGGGAGCCAGTTTATTGTGCGAGATAGCGCTGATGGCCCTCTGAGCGCCGGAATAAAGCTGGTCCACCAAGGTGTACGCAGCTTTCAGTTTCTTTCGCACATCATCTCCAAGATGAGTGATGCGCCTCCCTACGTTGAAATTATAAGTTAAACCGGAGCGGTACTAAATTACAAGGATAATCTTATGTCAGGAGAACTTACCGAAGATGGCAGATGTCATATCATTTATTTGCTGCCTCAACCCGGACAGCTCTTCTGTCACCGGGTTAAGCGCATCCTCAGCATCAATGGCTCTTTTCTCCAAAGTAGCCTTTTCCACCTCACAAGCTGACCGCTCCGCTTCAAAATCCTTTTTGAGCTTCTCCATATTAGCTAAAGCAAGAGTAAGCTCCTCCTTGACCTCAACATAAGCAGTCTCTTGGAATTTTAAGCTATCCCGGAGCTCAGTTATTTTAGAAGTCCTTCGGTTCAAGTCAGTCTGCCAAGAGTTAAAGTATATCAGATAATCATGGAGCAATTCAGTCAAAGTCCCAAGCACATAACACGTTATGCACTTGACACTTGGGGGCTAATGTACATTTGCAGTGAAAACATGCACATTTTTTCAGATAAGTCCCAAGCACATAAACAAGTTATATACTTGGCACTTGGGGGCTAATGTCACATTGTTCTAAACATAGGGAAAGTCCCGGTTCACCCTCAATGAAGTAAACCGGTCCTTGGGGGATACACGTGCAAGTCAAAGTTCTATGTTTGATCTACTAAAGTCCCGGTTCACCCTGACAGGCTAAACCGGCACTTGGGGGCTACGATGGACTAAAGGTACAAGGCACAAACAGAGAAAAGACTAAGACAAAGGGAAAGAGGGTACCTCATAGCGTTCCTTCATTAAATTCACCAAGCCGGCTTCATAGTCACGGCTGGTATGTAACCGGTTTAAATACCCGGAATGAAGCTCCCGAGCACTGAGTTGTGCATAGCTGGACAGGTCAGTGTTCCACTTGCCCTTGTATTTGTGGAGAAACTCTTCCTTGGCAGTGTGTTTGGCCAAAGCGACAGGCTCTCCTGGGGTGGTAAAACCGGTCCCAGTAATCTCAACGTCATCAGTTGAAGCAGCAGTTGGCCTGGAAGGATCAACATCAGCAGGATTGGCATGAATAGGACTAGCAGGAGCCGGACTAGCCCGAGCAGGGCTAGTCCGGGCAGGGCTCGCCGGTTCAGCGGTATGCTCCATGGGAACATCCCCCTGAGCAGCAAGATTTTCTTGATCCATAGGAGGAGGATCATCATGTGGAATTTCAACATTATCTTCCAAGGGGTCGGCAAGCTCAGGATCATCTGCCGGTCCAGAAGTGGTATTGTCAACTGCCGGTTTATTCAATTTAGCCATTTTGCTAGGCTTGGGCATACTGCGAAAGGATTAAAGAGACAATGAAAATCAGAAGTTAAAGAGGAAAAGTTAACCCGGGCAGAGTGAAAGACAGCTTACCCGTGAACAGTCTTGAGAACAGGAACTTGTGTGGCAGTTGATTCGCCGGAAGAAGAGAGAGGAGTTTCCTGATAATTCGAGTCAGACAGATTAAGGGGTTGACGAATAAGACCTGCTTTGGGGAAAAGAGCAGTTGGAGTAAGTAAAACTTTAGAGCGACGCCTTCGAGCCGAACTATGTGGTAATTCGATGGATTCAACCACATGACCACTAAGGCGAGTGGTGCGGCGAGCTTCATGTTGTTGTTTCTTCAAAAGAAAGTTTGGATCCAATTGAGCATAAGGATGAGAAAACTGAAATTTCCGGACTACCCGACAAATTTTTAGTGGCGGTGATTCTGAATCGGAGGAAAGAGAGATTACCTCAACATCGCCCGCTTTACTGCCTTCAGCCAGGCCCTGGGAATAGTCATTATTAATAAAAATGCAGGCAAGGAAAAGACTAAAAAGTCATAAGAACTAGGTGGTACCTCAGAGGCCGGATCATCTTCCTCCGCATTTGATCCGGATGCAGCACTGGGTTTCTTCTTGTGTTTCTTCACAGCCAGGGTCTTTTTGCGGGCTGGCTTCGCCGGTTTGTCTTGGGTTTTCCTCTTCTAGAAAGGATCATTTTCCTGTTCAAAGGAATAAAAGCATATTATTAAACCAAACACTATAGACGGATTAAAACAAAGCAAGGGGATGGAAGAATTTCTTACCGACGGCGGTTTATTGGTCACGCAGAAGGGTGCCAATCCGGTCTGGCTGCACTCTTCTAGAGGTATATTCAACAATTTCTTGACAGATTCATAAACCTCAGTTTCTGATAGCACCATATCTGTGTGGCGCAAAGGGTCCTTGGGGTTCCCAGTATACTCACACATTAAACTGGAACGCTGGCTTAACGGGAGAATGCTACAAGAAAGCCAGCAGCGGACGAAATCAACTCCTATCAGTCCGTTGGCTACAAAGGCCCTGAGCTTTGAAAGTTGCAGGGCATATTGAGCTCGCTCCTGGGCGCTTAAGCGCCGTGGAAAAGGATGGCTCTCTAGAAGAGGGTGGGGGCGATAACCCGACAGTGGATTTTCCCCTCCTGGTGAAGTATCTACGCAATAGAACGAAGTTTGATTCCATTCCTTTGGATGGCTGTGGAGAGTAGCGTGAGGAAAGCTAACATCCTTCCTCTTCTGGATAGTCATTCCGCCGAGCTCAGTATTTGGGCCATCATGGAATTCAGTCCGATGGTTTAAGTGGAAGAAGTCCCGGAATAGCTCCATTGTTGGCTCCTCTTGCAGATAGGCTTCACAGAAGACTTGGAAGTTGCAAATATTTGATACAGAGTTGGGACCTATGTCTTGGGGATGGAGCAGAAAATTTGCCAACACGTCGCGGAAAAACTTTGACCCTGGAGGGTTAAATCCCCGGGCCAGGTGATCGAAAAAGACAACAATCTCTCCCTCCTTGCGATTAGGAGGACACTCTTTTCCAGGAGCTCTCCAGTGAAGGACGTCCTTTGGACCTAAAGCACCAATGGAGGCCATCTTCTCTAAATTGTTCTCAGTGATCCGGGATGGGACCCAGTTGCAGGAGACAAACTGCTTGGCTGCGGAAGTCATCTTTTCAAAAGGGAAGGCTGAAAATACAAAAGATCCGGTTTGGTAATCTACATAGAGTTAAACCGGTATGCTGTACGGAAGTATCAGTCTAAATGTCGGTTTAAGCAGGGGCCTAATGGTATCTACCGGATTATATATTCGGAAAAAGTTAAACCGCCGAACACAGGCAGGTAAGATGCAGATCTAAAGTTAAACCGTCGACATAGGCAGATGAGATATAGATCTAAAGTGTGGGGAAACAACTTTCACACAAGCAGCAGGAAGATATTGATCTACATCGTATGGAAAACTCAAAGATAATTCAAGTTATATTCAGCAGAAATAGCGAGGTCTTTAGCAGATTCAGTCTAAACTAGCAGTATTGGGAGAAATAAGATTATGATGACGGAGCGGAGTCATGCTTACGGTGGTAGACCTAAAGTTTGAGATCTACGGCTAAGTACTGTCTATGGCGAAGAACCGCGAAGAACAGGGACTCATCTATGAGCTCGCATGAAACCCTAGAACTAAGATCTACGGGAAGGAAATAAGTGGATGTACCTGAGGCAATGGAAGCGGAGAGGCGCCGGTGAGTCTCTGGAAGCGTTCAGGTTGATGCAGCGGCCGGGCTTGACGAATGCGACGAGTTCGACGGATGGCGGCGGAGCTCGAGCACTGGAGGACAGAGGAAGAAGAAGCAAGGGGGAGAAAAGATACCCCTCGGCCCTATTTATAAGCCGAAGGGATAAAACGGCAAGCGTGGGAATCGAGGAGCCCAAAAAGTGGATATGGACGATGTTGTCGCCTCGATCTTCGGAGCTTTAATGAATAAAAGGTAAAAAACAGGTGCGAGTAGTAAATGCGCAGATGGCGTCACGACGGTTTAAAGTGATCTGAGGAGATGATGTCATGCTGGTTTACAAAGCATGTTGAAGCTGAAGAAAGGAAAATCTGTACAAGACTTTGAAGATTGACATGAACAGGTTCAAATCAATCTGGGGCCTAATGTCAGGGATATTACTACCAGGTATAAACCGCCCAGGAGGGCCGGTTTACGTTATCAAGATTATTTTATCAAAGGCCCAGCGGAGTATGGAGTAGGAGATTTTAGCCCAAGAGGTTTAGAGCCCAAGTTAGGGCCCATGATTTGTAAACCATCATACTATGTAACTTGGGATGTAAGATAGAAAGAACAGAGACCAAGGCGGACATGTTTATGAGCCGGCCTCGGGACTCTATAAACCGGACCGGGCGTCACCTCTTATATAAAGGGACGACCCGGTGACGGTTCAGGGTCAGACAACCACAACTCGAGACACAGGCAAAGCGGATTTGCTCCCTGGTCATCGAAACCCTAGCAATACACACCAAACTAGACGTAGGCTTTTACCTTCATCGAAGGGGCCGAACTAGTATAAAATCCATGTGTCCTTGTCCGCTTTAACCCCTATAAGCTAACCCGTAGCGATGGCCTCACGACTAAGTCCTTTTGCTAGGACATCTGCCGTGACAAAACCACGACAGTTATGATCTTTCGAAAGCCGTGCCCGCGGTTATGTGGCAGATTGGAATTTGTTAATATCCAGTTGTAGAGAACTTGAAACATGATCTGAAATAAAATACACCAACCGCGTGAGTAACCGTGACCGTCTCTTTTCATGTTGAGAAGAGAACACGGTGGGGTTATGTTTGGACGTAAGTAGATAGGACCCCTTAGTGGTCTTTACTAGTTTGCGACCATTTGCGTAGATGCTCATCTTATTCTTGTACTCGTAAGTTAGCCACCATATAATGCTTAGCCGTTGTTGCAACCTCACCAATTTACCTCTCCCTACCCCTTTAAGCTTTGCTAGTCTTGATACCTATGGTTATGGGATTACTGAGTCCTCGTGGCTCATAGATACTACAACAACAGTTGTAGGTGCAGGTTTCCGATGACTTGATGTGAGAGCGATGTTATTTTGTGTTGGAGTTCTTCTTCCTCGTCAGTCTTGGGTTAGGTTCCTGGTCGGCAGCCTGGGATAGTAGGATGGATGTCATTGTGTTTTTCATGTTTTCATCCGTAGTCGGATGTCTTGTGTAATGTGTTGTATTCATGTGGAATTGTATGACCTGTATGTATCCCCATGTATTTATGTAATGGAACAATGTAATGATATCCATCTTGCTAAGCGCCCGAAATGCGGTTGTGCCCCAATCACGAGTGTATCACGTGATCGGGATAGAATCGCATCTTGGGTGTTACAATGCCGGTAGCTGGAATTCTGGGCTGAAAAAGGAGAAAACATTGGAGACCTATTCTGCACAACTCAAAAAGCCCTGAAACCCCATTTCAGAAAATATAAAAAATATCTGGCGAAAGAGGTATGAGAGGAGGGCCACCCACTATCCACGAGGGTGGGGGCGCGCCCCCTGCCTCGTGGGCCACCTGGTGACCCCCCGATGCCCATCTTCTGCTATATGGGGTGTTTTGACCTGGAAAAAATCATAAGGAGGTTTTCGGGATGAAGCGCCGCCGTCTCGAGGCGAAACCAATCTAGGGCTCCGACGGAGCTGTTCCGCCGGGGATACTTCCCTCCGGGAGGGGGAAATCGTCATCGTCATCATCACCAACAACTCTCTCATCTTGGGAAGGGTTATCTTCATCAACATCTTCACCAGCACCATATCCTCTCAAACCCTAGTTCATCTCTTGTATCCAATCTTTGTATCAAAACCTCAGATTGGTACCTGTAGGTTGCTAGTAGTGTTGGTTACTCCTTGTAGTTGATGCTAGTTGGTTTACTTGGTGGAAGATCATATGTTCAGATCCATTATGCATATTAATACCCCTCTGATTATGAACATGAATATGCTTTGTGAGTAGTTACGTTTGTTCCTGAGGACATGGGAGAAGTCTTGCTATAAGTAGTCATGTGAATTTGGCATTTGTTCGATATTTTGATGAGATGTATGTTGTCTTTCCTCTAGTGGTGTCATGTGAACGTCGACTACATGACACTTCACCATTGTTTGGGCCTAGAGGAAGGCATTGGGAAGTAATAAGTAGATGATGGGTTGCTAGAGTGACAGAAGATTAAACCCTAGTTTATGCGTTGCTTCGTAAGGGGCTGACTTGGATCCATATGTTTCATGCTATGGTTAGGTTTACCTTAATACTTATTTTGTAGTTAGGGATGCTTTCAATAGAGGTTAATCATAAGTGGGATGCTTGTCCAAGTAAGGGCAGCACCCAAGCACCGGTCCACCCACATACCAAATTATCAAAGTAACGAACGCGAATCATATGAGCGTGATGAAAACTAGCTTGACGATAATTCCCATGTGTCCTCGGGAGCGCTTTCCTTCATATAAGAGTTTGTCCAGGCTTACCTGTTGCTACAAAAAGGATTGGGCCATCTTGCTGCATCTTATTTACTTTTACTATTTGTTACTTGTTACCAATTACCCTATCACAAAACTATCTGTTACCGATAATTTCAGTGCTTGGAGAAAATACCTTACTGAAAACTGCCTATCATTTCCTTCTGCTCCTCGTTGGGTTCGACACTCTTACTTATCGAAAGAACTACGATAGATCTCCTACACTTGTGGGTCATCAACAACCATAAGGCTCCTGCCGGTTGCCGATAATTTACAAAACATGATCATCTCATACAATAACGTATAACTCATCATGTCTTGGCCATATCACATCACAACATGACCTGCAAAAACAAGTTAGACGTCCTCTACTTTGTTGTTGCAAGTTTTACGTGGCTGCTACGGGCTTAGCAAGAACCGTTCTTACCTACGCATCAAAACCACAACAATTTTTTGTCAATTTTGTTGTTTTAACCTTCAACAAGGATCGGGCATAGTCACACTCGATTCAACTAAAGTGAGAGATACAAACACCCATCGGTCACCTTTAAGCAACGAGTGCTCATAACGGTGAAACCAGTCTCGCGTAAGCGTATGCGTAATGTCGATCCGGGCCGCTTCATCTCATAATACCGCCGAATCAAAGTATGACATGCTGGTAAGCAGTATGACTATTATCGCCCACAACTCTTTGTGTTCTACTCGTGCATATCATCTACGCATAGACCTGGCTCTGATACCACTGTTGGGGAACGTAATATTTAAAAAAATTCTTACGATCACGCAAGATCTATCTAGGAGAAGCATAGCAACGAGCGGGAGAGTGTGTCCACGTGCCCTCGTAGACCAAAAGCGGAAGCGTTTAGTAACGCGGTTGATGTAGTCGAACATCTTCGTGATCCAACCGATCAAGTACCAAACGCACGGCACCTCCGAGGTCTGCACACGTTCAGCTCGGTGACGTCCCTCGAACTCTTGATCCAGTTGAGGCCGAGGGAGAGTTTCGTGTAGGTGTTGAAGAAGTTACCGACGCAGGGCTTCGCCTAAGCACTGCAACAATATGACCGAGGTGTGTAACAGTGGAGGGGGGCACCGCACACGGCTAAAACAATTGTCAACTTGTGTGTTCTAGGGTGCCCCTTGCCCCCGTATATAAAGGAGCAAGGGGAGGCCGGCCGGCCCCTATAGGTGCGCCCCAAGAGGGGGAGTCCTACTAGGAATAGGAATCCTATTCCTAGTAGGAGTTCACCAAGAGGGAGAGAGGGGGAAGGAAGGAGAAGGGGAGGAAGAAGGAAAGGGGGGTGCCGCCCCCCTTCATAGTCCAATTCAGACCAAAGGGGGAGGGGGCGCGTGGCCTGCCCTAGCCGCCCCTCTCTTTCTCCACTAAGGCCCATGTGGCCCGTTAGTTCCCCCGGGGGGTTCCGGTAACCCTCCAGCACTCCGGTTTTATCCGAAACTTCTCCGGGACACTTCCGGTGTTCGAATATAGTCGTCCTATATATCAATCTTTATGTCTCGACCATTTCGAGACTCCTCGTCATGTCCATCATCTCATCCGGGACTCCGAACAACCTTCGGTACATCAAAACACATAAACTCATAATACCGATCGTCATCGAACGTTAATCGTGCGGACCCTACGGGTTCGAGAACTATGTAGACATGATCGAGACTCATCACCAGTCAATAACCAATAGCGGAACCTGGATGCTCATATTGGTTCCTACATATTCTATGAAGATCTTTATCGGTCAAACCACATAACAACATACGTTGTTCCCTTTGTCATCGGTATATTACTTGCCCGAGATTCGATCGTCGATATCATCATACCTAGTTCAATCTCGTTACCGGCAAGTCTTTTTACTCGTTCCATAATACATCATCTCGTGACTCACTCATTAGTCGTTTTCTTGCAAGGCTTATTACGTATTATCGAGAGGGCCCAGAGATACCTCTCCGACACTCAAAGTGACAAATCCTATTCTCGATCTATGCCAACACCACAAACACCTTCGAAGCCACCTGTAGAGCATCTTTATAATCACCCAGTTACGTTGTGGCATTTGATAGCACACAAGGTGTTCCTCCGGTATTCGGGAGTTGCATAATCTCATAGTGAGAGGAACATGTATAACTCATGAAGAAAGCAATAACAATAAAACTAAACGATCAAAGTGCTAAGCTAACGGATGTGTCTTGTCCATCGCATCATTCTCATAATGATGTGATCCCGTTGATCAAATGACAACACATGTCTATGGTTAGGAAACATAACCATCTTTGATTAACAAGCTAGTCTAGTAGAGGCATACTAGGGACACTTTGTTTTGTCTATGTATTCACACATGTACCAAGTTTCCGGTTAATACAATTCTAGCATGAATAAAAGACATTTATCATGATATACAAGTAAATATAAATAACAACTTTATTATTGCCTCTAGGGCATATTTCCTTCAACCTATGGGTCCGTAAGCAGTAGCTAGATGGCTTATTCTCTCTTTGTTTCTCGATACAAAGTTCTCTTGGAGATCTATTTGATGTAATGACTTTGTGCAGTGTGTTTGTTGGGATCCGATGAATTGCAAGTTTATGATCATATTTGTCTTGCTTTAATATCCATAATTGATTATTATAGACTCGTATTTCTTCTCTGATATTTGGGTTTTGTTTGACCAACTTGATCTATTTATCTTGTAAAGGGAAGAGGCGCTTTGTGATGGGTTCGATCTTACGGTGCTCTTTCCCAGTGACAGAAGGAGCATCAAGGCTCACATGTATCATTGCTATTAAGGATAAAAATATGGGGTATATTCCTACATGGATAGATCTTGTCTACATCGTCATCGTTCTTATTGCATTACTCTGTTTCTCCATGAACTTAATGTTGGAGAACGTTGCATGGAAAACAAAAAAAAACTGTACGCACACGCAATGATCTATCCAAGGAGATGCATATCAACGAGGGGGAGAGTGTGTCTACGTACCCTCGTAGACCGAAAGCGGAAGCGTTTGACAACGCGGTTGATGTACTCGAATTTCTTCTAGCTCCGACCGCTCAAGCACCGAACGTACGGCACCTCCGAGTTCTGCACACGTTTAGCTTGGTGACATCCCTCGTCTTCTTGATCCAGCAAGACGCCGAGGAAGTAGATGAGTTCCGTCAGCACGACGGCGTGGTTACGATGATGGTGAAGTTATCCGCGCAAGGCTTCACCTAAGCACCGCGAGAGTATGACCGGGGTGTAATCTGTGAAGGGGGGTGCCGCACACGGATAACAATTGATGTTGTGTATTCTAGGCGTCCCCTCCCCACATATATATAGGTGGGAGGGGAGGAAAGGCAGCCAAGGGGTGCCCCAAGTAGGCCGAATCCTACTTGCAGTCTTCTCCGATTCGGCCCCCCTTACCATATTAAACCGGAGAAGAAAGGAAGGGGGAAGAAGAGAAGGAAGGGGGGGCGAACCACCTCTTCTCCTTCTCCAATACGGCCACCTGCCATAGGGGGGCACGCCACCCCTTGTGGGCTGGTGTGCTCCCCTCTCATGGCCCATATACCCCCGGGGGGGTTCGATAATCCCTCCGGTACTCTAATAAATACCCGATACACTCTGGAACACTTCCGGTGTCCGAATACTATCGTCCTATATATCAATCTTTACCTCTCGACCATTTCGAAACTCCTCGTCATGTCTGTGATCTCATCGGGGACTCCGAACAACATTCAGTCACCAAATCACATAACTCATATAATACAATATCGTCATCGAACGTTAAGCGTGTGGACCCTACGGGTTCGAGAAATATGTAGACATGTCCGAGACACTCATCTGGTCAATAACCAATAGCAGAACCTGGATGCTCATATTGGCTTCTACATATTCTACGAAGATCTTTATCGGTCGAACCGTTAAGACAACATACGTTATTCCCTTTGTCCATCGGTATGTTACTTGCCCGAGATTCGATTGTCGGTATCTTCATACCTAGTTCAATCTCATTACCGGCAAGTCTCTTTACTCATTCCATAATACATCATCCCGAGACTAACTCATTAGTCATTTTCTTGCAAGGCTTATTATGATGTGTATTACGGAGAGGGCCCAGAGATACCTCTCCGATACACGGAGTGATAAATCCTAATATCGATTCACGTCAACCCAACAAGACACCTTCGGAGATACCTGTAGAGCATCTTTATAGTCACCCAGTTACGTTGTGATGTTTGATAGCACACAAGGCATTCCTCCGGTATCCGGGAGTTGCATGATCTCATAGTCAAAGGAATATGTATTTGACATACATGAAAGCAGTAGCAATAAACTGAACGATCAAATGCTAAGCTAACAGATGGGTCTTGTCCATCACATCATTCTCATAATCAGTTTTTCCCATTATCAAATGACAACTCATGTCCATGGTTATGAAACCTTAACTATCTTTGATTAACGAGCTAGTCTAGTAGAGGCTTACTAGGGACACGGTATTTGTTTATGTATTCACACATGTATTTAGGTTTCCAGTCAATACAATTCTAGCAGGAATAATAAACCTTAATCACGATTAAGGAAATATAATAATAACCATTTTATTATTGCCTCTAGGGCATATTTCCATCACTTAGTACACTAGATGCATGCTAGATATCGGTCGATGTGTGGAGTTATAGTAATAGATGCAGGTAGGAGTCGCTCTACTAATCTTGGACGTGATGCCTTTATACATGATCATTGTCTTGGATGCCGTCATAACTATTCGCTTTTCTATCAATTGGCCAATAGTAATTTGTCTACCCACCGTTTTCTATTTCTCGAGAGAAGCCACTAGTGAAATCTACGGCCCCGGGTCTATTTTCTTATCATACACTTTCAGATCTATAATACTATTTGCTTTTTCCTCTATTTGCAAATTTTATTTTCAGATCTATATTATCAAAAACCAAAAAATACCTAGCTGAATTTTATTTGCCGTTGTTCCATTTGCTTTTACTCATCTATCTATTTACCAATCAATTATTCGGGAGGGATTGTCAACCCCCCTTACACGTTGGGTTGCAAGTATTTGTTATTTGTGTGCATGTACCATTTACATAGTGTTGCTTGGTCCTCCTACAGGTTCGATAACCTTCGTCTCATCACTGAGGGAAATACCTACCGTAGTTGTGCTGCATCATTCCTTCCTCTTTGGGGAAATACCGACGTAGTTCAAGCGACACCAGGTACCCTTGGGGTCGGCCCAACTTATCAAGAGACTGTTGGGAACTCAGGTACACCTCTACCGGGGTGGTACCACCTGTCCCTTCAGTCCCGAGGTAACAGTTAACGGGGTAACAATTAAAGGTAACAATGTGTCCTTACCATCAAGGTGAACTCAGAGGAATCACCCTCGATAGGTTCACACCTAAGGTAAAATGTCAAGGTGAACTTGGTGGAATCACCCTCGATGGGTTCACGCTTGAGGTGCTACACGACAGAGTCATCATTGGGAGTGATCAGCGAGGAATAACCCTCGGCAAACCACACATGATGTGCTGCACTACAAAGATACAATCGTAAGTGGGATACGAGGCATCACCCTCGGCACTCCATGGTAGTTGTGCAGAGTCGTACAACTAAGATGGGTGATGGTGTGTGTTCGATCTCTACACCTCAATCACATGGATCGTATCGCCGGCAGTAGAGCATGGCAACAAGCACAAGGGTGTGGGGCCTCTGATAGATCACTAACCAGTATATACTAAGCATCTAGGACAAGAGGTGAAGTATCAACAGCAGGATACAAAATCAGGCTATGCATCAGAATATGAGCTATCGAATACAGTAGCAAAATCTAATACAGTAGGAATGATCAAGGGGGTTTTGCTTGCCTCGAAGCTCTACGGCAAGTGGCGGAATGTCTGCAGCGTGTTTGTACTCAGTGGCATCAGCGTCAGTCTCGGGGTCTACCGGAGAATAAGAGGGGGAAAAACAGTAAATATAAAGCACACAAATGCAGCACAAAGCATGGCATTGTGATATGCTACCCTAGGGGTGACCTAATTCTGTGCTATGCGTTACAAACGGAACGGGGAAATTTCTCAGGATATTTTCCCGGCTTTAGGCAATTACCGGACAAACGAACCGAAGAGGAAGGTTCCATGTTTGCAGTGTTGTAGGTATGGGACAGGTACATGGAGGGCACAAACAAATTCGTCTCATTTTTCATATTAAAAACATTTTCATCTGAGCTGTGATTGAATTTATGTGATTTTACAAAGTTTTAGCAATATTCTAAAATTACTAAAATTATTTAAATTCGAATTATCCAGAACAATAAAATACCTTTTACACTCACCGTGGGCTAGCCAAAGTGGATGATAGGTGGGGCCAGGGGGAATTGACTTAGTCAGCTTCCCGGTCAACAATCAACTAGGTTGTCAAATGTGACACACTCACTGGGTTGACAGTTGACTTGGTGAAAATTACAGGCGGATACACGTCTGGCTAGCGTCGCACCCTGGGTTGCTTGAAAAATGCTAGCTCTCAGGCGTTACACACTGACTTAGCAATTTTCAGACAGTCCGAGATATCAGTCAAGCGCTGCACAGTATAGTGTTGCGGTTAATTGTTGGGCGCTACACAAAAGAGTTTTCCAGTTGAAAAAAATTCACCAACGGTTTATTTTGTGATATTGTTTCGTTCACAGATCATAACAATGATTTTGGGCAAATGGTTGGCGCACCTCTGAGCGTACGGCCGTATGGATGGGATTTGTCCCTGAGACCTCTGTCAAAACGAGTGTACCCTTATGATTTGAACAACTGTATAATCTTGTTACTACATGCTCACGTCGTACGAATGTCGCCTGAGGAGGACTTGTCCCATGCTGCCATGCTCACGTCGTACGAATGGATGCATGCATGCACGCGGTCGCGGTAGAAGCAGCAGTGTACGTCCAAGTACACGCGTGGGACACTGGAAATGAAATGGAGCTATTGAGTCCGATCGTGTGCCGGACGATCCTTAAAACAAACCGAACGAAACCCAATCGAATCTAATGGAATCGCTTTGCTGTCTCTCGCCCGCGGCCGCGCTGCGTATCCATCCAGTGTACGTACACGCGGTCACTTCATCCGATCGTGAATGGAAACGAGGCGGGAGCGGCACCCGATCGAGATGAATCGCAAGCCTGCGAGCTGCGAAATGGGTCGATCGTGTCGTGTGCCAGACGATCGATCATCGTGCGTGCTAGCTAAGCTGAAACAACGGAACCGAATGCGAAATGAAGAAGGCTGGCTAGCTAGCCACACAGCTAATAAGCAACTCGATCTGCCGCTTACAAAGTTACAATACGTCGTTCTTCTTCTCCCTTCCTTCCAATCCATCTCTCTTCTTCTTCTCCTTCCTACCGCCTCCTTCCAATCCATTGCCCCTTGTATTCGCCGGCGATGGCAACCCTTCCCATGTCAACGCCGCTGGGACTTCTCCCGCGCCACCATACCTACCCTGCCGCCACGAGGTCGCCGCCGTACGTGGCTCCGCCGCCAGCGGTCGGCCGCCCATCCGCCGCCTGTCGCGTCGTCGCCCTCGTCCAATGGACCCGGCCTTACCCAGGCTGGCACAAGCTCAACTTTGACGGCTCCGTCCACCACGCCTCCAATGACCAATGCCCAATGGGCTGGTATGGGCGTGCGAGCATCGGAGACGCAGCACGCGGGTGTCGGCCAGGTCGAAGCTAGGGCGCTTATTCGTGGGCTCAACCACGCGCTTGCGATCGGATGCACTCGCCTCGTTGTCGAGGGCGACGACCTCACCTTGGTGAGGCTGCTTCGCCGTGAGTCGGCGCACACGCGCATTCCTTGGGACATGTATCACCACATCGTCCGTCTCCTTTGCTGCTTTGAGGATGTCGAGGTGCGGCATGTCTACCGAGAAGGCAACCAGGTAGCCGACACCCTCTGCCATGAAGCGTATCGGCGCCCCGGAGTGTGGGCATTGCACCAGCTGCTCCCACCTGCTGTTTGGGCCAAGGTTGAGGACGACCGTCACGGTGCAGTATACGAGCGACTCCGGCGATGGAGTCGGTCACCAAGATGATGACTACCCACGGGCGAGACTGCAAGCGGATGCGAGACTCCATAAGTGGTAGTATTCCTTCCTGGTACGCTTCCTATACTATGCATGCATGCAATATATAGTCTCTTTATCCTTTGTCGCTCTACTAGGTTTTGCAGCTACTACGCTTAGGGATGATTCTAGTGGTCTTTGAATCTCTGTCAACCACCAGTAATTTTACTAGAGCTTTAGCATGTCTCCAACCAGGCAGCAAACCATAAAATGGCGTGCATAACATAGTTCACTATATCCTAATTAATCTGGTCCTGAGCTAAAGGGTTTAAGTAAATAAAGAGCCTTTACAATAACAAAATAGCAGATAACTGAGGAAAACTCATTTATGTACTGCAAGCAAGCACGGGACGGAGCGTAAAACGCACTCGTTGCAACAAAAAAAATAGAGGTAAAACGCCCGTTTGCTACCCGGCTTGTAGCAGGATTGGGAGTAGAATTGAACTTGTTGATGCACGCATAATTGTGTGAGCTGCCTAAAGGTCTGGAGACTATGCTAATAGTTCTGTAAAATTATTCTTGGTTGATCTAGATTCTTTGGCACTGGTGTCTTCTTTCAGCTAAACCTGCAGTTTCCTACGACCGGCAAGGGTTATTGAACTATTGTGTGCATGTGTGGGTGAAGCTTTGAGCCTAAGCAAGTCCTTGATGTAACCCGTCGAGTTGTAACCGATCTATGTAATGGAATGAAACATTGTTGGCTTGAATTTTTATGCAAATTTGGAGTTACTTTTCTTTCGTATACATTTATCATAGTATGCTTCTTCTATATACCTTGTTTTGGTCGGAAATGTGTGCATCTTTCATACGATTGCAATAATTGACCATCGTCGGTAACCATGTCATCATCTCGGCCTCGCCCCCAATCTCCACTCTCACATGGTTTGTTGCATATGACACCGACGAGGCGCTGTGACGGTGTCCCGGATTGGGGGGGGGGGGTGCTAACTTGGTCGTCCCATCTCTTCGGGTGGGCCGATGGGACCTCATGCGTGATCAAGATGGACTCCGAAGGCCATGTAAAGGTGGCATGATCTAGACTGCCTCCACCGAACACTTGACGTATACTCCAAGATTTCTCATGCCGCCTTGCTCCTAGATACCGACCTTGTAACCCTAGATCCCCTCCCTGGCGTGTATATAAGCCAAATGGTGTAGCCCATAGAGGGGAGATCAACGCAATATCATTCACCTAGCCTTAGAATTAGACCACACATTACGATATTGGGGTAGATCAACTATGTATTCGATACATCTCCATCAGTATAAACAAGAGCAGGACATAGGATTTTACCTCCATCAAGAGGGTCCGAACCTGATTAAACATCGTCTCCTTGCTTGTCCCTGTTACCATTGATCTGAGATCCACAGCTCAGGACCTCCTACCTCGAGGTCTGCCGGTTTTCACACCGACACTGGTGCTTACATTGACCGAGGGCTACCCAGCCAGCAAGTTGACTTGCTCAATGCGGCCAACGGGGCTCACGGGACCCACTGGCAATGACTCAGGGTGGGTCCCTGGGCCAGCCACGTCAGCGGCGGCGCCGGAGCAAGCTTCGGCGACCATTTCCATGGCGGAGGGGCTCGGGTCAGCGTCGGATTTTGCCTACAGGGCACCATTTGGACCGCGTGACGGCGCGTTCAAACGGGCGTTCAGCGCCACGTCGTTTGGTGGCGGTGGTGCGACCGGGTGTGGCGCGTAGCGACGGCGCCGACCACCTAGATGGACGCCGAAGCTTGGGCCTCGCCGCATCCAAGCATAGAGAGCACGTGGAGGCGCATGTGTGTGCTTGTTGGGCTCCTGGAAGCACCAGGAGCACGATGTCGTGCCCGGACGGGGGTCGGGATGGCTATGGCCGCGACGGCGAGGCGAGGCCACGACGGCGGCTACGACTATGGGCGATGGGAGACATCGCTAAGGGAGGGGAAAGGAGCGGTAGGTCACCGGGTGGCACACGGTTGCCGGCGAGGGTTTAGAGGCTGTAGAGGGCGACAAATTCAACGTCGAACGCCGGCAGGTCCAGAGAAAGAAGACGGTGGCGATCTAGCGGTAGGTCACCTAGGTTCGTCGTGTGGCAGCAGTCGACACGGTGGAGTAGGGCGGAGCTAACAGGCACGGTGGCGCGACGCGGGGAGGTAGGTGGCTATGCGGGCGAGCTAGCGACGGCGATGGCCGAGGCGACCATGGCGGGAGAGGAAGGAGCGGAGCGAGAGGAGGGGGAAAATCTAGGTCGTGTTGAGGGCGTTGGCGGTCTCATCACCCCACAGCCGTCTGTAGCGGCGCGGGCAACAAGGTGGCTCGGCGGGGACGGGCGTGTGCGCGAGCGCTCGTCGCGTTTGACGGGTGGAGGAGGGAGGTGGGAGGCGTCAGGGAAAGCAGGTTGGGCCAGGCACTGTGCTGGCCTTTCTCCTTTTCTTTTTAATTAATTTTCTCTTTTGCATTTCTTTTAGTACCAATGGGTTTTGTAAAATATGGAACATGGCCACTTAATTACATTGCAATATTTGGCACTGCCACAAAGATATTTAAATTAGTTTGAGTTTTCCATAAATGAAAAAACATTTAAAATATGCTGATTTGGCACTGTTTTAATTGCTAGAGCCCTTTAAGCAAATAAGTGGACAAGCCAAAAAAACGAAAAAATGCACCTCCCTTTATTATTAGGTACGGATATATATATATGAATAGAAAGTCTATATGTGCAGAAGTGTCCTTTTCTACTTCTGTGTGCAAATGCACCCAGGATTTTTTTTGATTAGTAAAATGTGAAAAGCTAGTAAACAAATTTGTTCCGTTCTTACGTTTTCTAATCTCTGTCTACTGCAACCCAAATAGAACACCACAACTGGCTAGATTTTCTCATGAACTAGCTAGGATAGCTAGATTTTCTCCTCCATATATCTGGATGGAACCGCCCTGGATGTGGTTATTCCTCTTATTGTATGCGATGCTATGATGGATGAATAAAGGAGGAGATAATTGTCAAAAAGAACACAAAAACTGCATAGTGCACACAGTTACAAGGCTTAAAGCAGAATCTTCAAAGCTAAACCAATTTGACATGATTAGTTCCCTAAAAAAATTGACATGATTAGTTTGAAGAACCATACGATGCCGGCTTTGGACAAGTCTTTCAAAACAAAAAAATGACAGCCTTCTGATCCTTGGCGAACAATTTCTGAACTGCAAGAGAAGGGCATGCAAGCTACCTACAAGAATGTATTTTACAACAATGGCAGAAGCGATCCAGAACAGGGGCTTGTATAAAGTTGGGATTGTGTGGGGTGATCCAAATACACTCAGTTCCCCACGCTCAGCCACAGGAACGGATGCAGCATTGTTCCCCACGCTCAGTTCTGTGCTAACTCCATCCGCAGTAGCCATGCCAGCAACTGCATCCGTCTAACCTCGCATTGTACAGTTTTGGACTTGTAGCAGGGAAAAGGAGACAAAAGAAGGACACTGAACCCGCCAGAAACGCTAGCGATGTCACACCTGGAACACAGATAAGCACCGGAGACAAGTTTTACAACTTTGCAAGAGCTTACTTTTCTTTCTTCAGAGAAAGAACATCATATGTGCATACCTCTTGTTCGTGGTGATGAGAACGCAGGCAAACCCATCATGTTACACAATATGTGAGCAACAATAGGAGACACAAGATTCCCTGCAGTTTTTTAGAACAAAAGTTGATCAATATGTCATGTTTGTGAAGACAAAATTAAAGTACACTTTCAGTTAAAACATATGAACTAGCTCATCCATGCAGCATGTTAGCAGGCGAAAAGGCATGGCACTTGGTACAAGTGAAATTTCATTTTTCTAACCAGTTCACAGGGCATAAGCTTAGTGGGTGCCATAGCAGAAAGATAAGAGTAAATTTACCAGAACAACGCCTGTTCTCAAGAAACTTTTCTTAGTTCATAACAAGGCCATCACAAACAACACGGCTTTTGTATCAGTATCACTGTTGTACGCTTTTAGCAAACCACACCTTCTACGACTTCACCTGAACAAACATTTGTGGGGGGCATCATAAACCAGACAACCGTTGCGGGGCCAGAGCAACTTCATAACAGCGCCGTCAGGTTTGTCTCGCTAAGTAACTACTGAGTCACGCTTTCATTTCTCTTGAAAACCTACAAGGCCTAATTTCCTGGAACGCTGACACAGATGAAGTCTGGTTTTACAAAACTAATCCTAAATGGGTGTAATTATTTGATAGTTTGCCAAAATATATGGTTTCACAAAATTAGACTTATCATGTTGGATCAGCAGATGGGTGTAATGAGCACAATATTTTCAGTTGTGTTTATAAATTTGGTCCATGTGGGAAGCCCAGTTCCTACAATTCCAAACCTTGCATGGTTTAGTTCCATATTGTCGAAGTAAGGCAGGAGAGAGCAATAAAAGTTAGCACACTTGTCATTCCTTAAAACTTGAAACACATGGCACAAGAGAGGTTTGGCTACTCACAAGCCAAACACACGGCCACATGACTTGAGACACAAGGCAGACAAGTCCCCCTTACTTTTCTTGAACCATGCCCCCTCACAGCAAAATGAATGTGATTCAAACAGTTGAATTGTAGGCTTAATCTGTATTAACTCTGTCAGTTAATGCTAAGTGCACACTAGGACCCAAATTGCCGTCTCGTCCCATTCTTCCTCGTTATTAATCTATGTTGGCCAAAATTCAGGTCCTGGACCTGGACATCTCCTGCTCCTCGTGTACCACTAGCTCACAAAAACTGCTACAATCAACAGCCCTAATACATTAATAATTGACTCGCTGTTCTGATTTGATCACCCAGACACCCACTAGTAACTGACAGTTAATACAAATTAAGCATAATATACAAAAAATTCAAATTTTGAATTGCATTCAATATGAGTTAACAGATAAGCAAGGTTCAGCAAAATTAAATGCACTTGAACTGCCATGTGGCGCCACATCAGAGGGCTCAGTCACGAATCTTAAGGCACGAATACTGAAAATTGTCAGAGTACACAAGTTTGTGTTTAACCAAAGTTCTTTCATGCCATGCCTCCCAAGTTGGGATTGAACCAACTTACATTACCGTAAGGGATTAAACCAACCTTGTGCTAGCAATTCGGGACTAGGCACTACGAACTTTGGAATATAGAGGTCAATACTTTAGAAGTTAATCTGACTAGCATTTGACGCAGCACGAACTATGACCAACGGCAAACAAACCTAACATCTTTTAAAAAAGCTAGAAATATAAGAACTAATTGGAAAAGGAGTACTAGTAAGGTATAAGCAATAGCGACGAATCAACAATATAGCTGAAATAAATAAATCCTCAATTTTCTGTTTTCAGTAACAAAAAGGGAATTAGTAGGACCTGTTCGGATGAACAAAAATGCAGCATACCACCCAAAAATTACAGTGTAGCCTAATTGGAGACCTGAGAATGGAAGAAAAAAAGCCATGGTAAGTTTAACAAGGGAAGGAAAAGGTGTTCGCAAATGGTGAAACCAAAGTAATTGCACAATCTCTGATGACAAGTTTCAAAAAATATGTGCAGGACTATGGACAAACAGAAGACTAATGTGTAATGTGACGAGCTATCAAAAAGTCAGAGCATATCCCTGTAACTTCAGAATGAATATAATCTGTACCAGCAATCACTATTCCCTAAAACATATAGTATGTGAGCTAAAAAATGATTCTTATAAACACACACCACAAAGGAAGTAAACATTAAATAGCATGACAGAATAAAGACATCACATTCATATTTGAAGTACAATTAACTGTTTTGACAACAACAAGGCATGTGCAGTGTTACTCACCCTATAAATATATAACACATAACATGATGCTCCAATGTTTAAAAGGGACCATTTGAGACCATGGTGTGACTAAATAAAATGTAACGGGAAAAGATAGGTGCTTATACAAGCGACTGCTTGCACTTTGGCAGGGACATTGGAACAATATACAAAAACATTCTTCGATAGATCACAGGTATAGGCATAAAGGGCACTCTAGCATGTAAATTGAAATCATGTTCTCTTCTTAATTGCTCATGCTAGCAATGAAGCTATAGGGAGATTGTACAGCATTAAAGGAGAAAAACAAATGGTGCAAAGAAAAATACCAACAATCAGGAGAGATCTCATAAAGTTGCATCCTTGTTGATGAAGTTCAAACAAGTGGTTTAGGTGTGCTGTGAAAAGAAAAGACCCAGTTACTAACTGAGAGTAACACAAAACATACAGGTAAAACTGAATGTGGTCATGCACCAGTTCTAAACTCATACACCAATTGCAAGTTAGAAAAGGACGAATTACATAAATTAGCTGAAGGATTTGTGCCAGGCTGGTTCCTTCGAAGTGAAAACTGGTGCAATATATTATACCTATTTACCTAGGCTGAAGAAGATTGGACTCAGAAATATAATGTTATACATTTTGAATCCTCCACACAGAAGAAGAGGTATCATGCACGCCCTGAAAACCAGCTCCTCTGTAAACGGTGCCTGGTCAAAAGATCATCCTCAAATAACATCACCGAAAATAGAAAATGACACTGTTCTCGCTTTTCAGTTGTAACAATACTACAAACAGTGGCAGAGGGAGAATGGAGCTAGCAGGGGGTCATGGCCAGCAGAAGTACTGGTCCAAATTATATTTTGGGTGCCGATACTTGGCCTTCCTTGTGAAATATAATGGAATTGCATTTTCTTATGTGATCCCCATAACCACTGATTCATGGTTCTGCTAGCATTCTAAAGGTAACAACTTTCACACATGAACTTGTTAGCTGATAATGTAGTCCTACAATTAGATGTTCAATTAATAATCCCACATTCACTGACACTAATACTATGTGACATTTCCACAGCATCCAATAGGCGGTGTCAAACAATGGTATCAAAGGGAATGAGAACAAACCACTACGTAGTTCCGCCACACCATTACATCCTGTAAGGAGGTTTGCATGCAGCGAGCAAGCTTCTCCGTGCAGCTGACTCCCACCTCACCATCATCATCCGTGCCACACGAGCTTGACATGACCCAGAGTCTTGCGACGAATGACCCAGCATACACCAGGGACGTAAGGAGAAGTGGAATCACTACTGCCTCGAGCTGATTCAGCAAAGCATTTCAGTCCAAGCATCAAAAGCTCACCAGAAGCAAAAGAAATGCTATTAATCGAGAGACAGCTTGATTACCAAGTGATCACTACGAATGCCGAACATCGCGAGCGCCTTGGACGAGTCGCTCAGGCTGCATACCTGAGAAGAAGGTAGGAGGCAGCCAAATAGGTTAGGGGCTTTGAGATTCCGTCCTAGTACCAAAAGCTAGGGCTTAGATGGGGATTGGATGGAGACAGGGGGGCACTTACGCCTAGGAGAGCCGCGGTGGTGAGGACGGAGGCGGCGGAGGACACGGCCGCGCACACGAAGCGGCGGTGGAAGAAGGCGCGGAGCGAGGTGGCGGGCGGGAGGCGGAGGAGGAGCGTGGGGGCGTAGAGGACGGCGACGTAGGAGACGGCCATGGCGGCACACGCTGCCACCGCAGCCTTCCCGGGTATCGCTGGCGGCGGGGCGGGGTGGGAACCCGCCGGCGTCGCCATTAGCTCCGGCGAACTGGTTTTGCGCGGGGGAACTGCTTTGGCGGCCGTGTTGTTACACGGCCCAGGACTTCGAGCTCTTCGGGCAGATCGCGGGCGTGGCTTCCAGCCAGGATGCGGCGGCGCTCTTCGTCGGGGTCGCGTACTGGTTGAGTTCAGCAGAGGCGCCGGTGCGGCTACTTGGACTTCGATTTTATTTTTATTTTTGTGTGTGTGCGCCCTGAACTTTGGACTCGGGTCTGTGACTAACGTGCGTCAGTTCGTGTTGCTGCTGTTGTGGGCAAATTTGACAATTTTGACCCGTCAACGAAAACAATTCACAAAATGAACTGGTTTGAAAAAGAAATTTACTCAGCTGATTGGTTCATGTGGCGCACGACATGTAGGTGCCACACCCTACTGTGCAGCGCCTTGCTCTCAGGCGTTGCAGGCCTGATCAGCGTGGCACCTCAGGGCCTGCACCTAGCAGTGCAACACCTAAGGGCTAGGCGCCACACCTGTAAAGTGCAGCGCCTAGCACGCGGGCGCTGCACTATGACTTAGCGGCAGCCGCGCCGAGACCTCTCCCCACCCACCCCAGTTGCAGAAACCATGCGCCGACGGCCTCCTCCTCTCACCCTCTGAATCCTCTCTCCCAAATTCTTCAGATCTAGCGATTTGGTCCGTTGATTTCTTCATCAATCCATTCTAGAAGGTACTCTCCTCCGATCCCCTTCTTTCTATACAGAAAATGTATCTTATTTTGAAGATTTGTGGAACCCTTGTTTGATTGAATTAGAATCTTGCATGTATATAGATTTGTGGGATTTAAGATTTGTAGATGATATGTATTTATTTTGTAACCCTGATTTAGTTTATTTCTATTGAAAAGATATGTTTTCTATGTTGAAAACCTAGATTGTTAAGATGAACCTTATACATGTCTAGATGTTTGTGTTGATGTTTTTTTAGATGAGTTAGATGAAATCCTAGATTTGTATTGACAAGGATGCTTTGGATACATATGTTGAGATGTTATTTACATGAAACCATTATAGATATTACATTATTATTCAATTTTCCTTTTAGTTTGTACCAGTTGTAGGCATGTTTTTTTTTTTGTGTGTTGATTGATGGCATGCTTTGATTAGGGAGCATAGGGAGTTAGCTAACGTATGTTTATTGTTTGAAATTTATAGGATGGTTTGACTTCTCGATGATCACTATGACACTTGACACCGGGCCTACATTATGTTGGAGGAGCAGAAGGTAATAATGAAAGTGGTTGGTATGTTAAATTTTGTGTTTATTTGAAACACACATGTCCCATATGTAATATTCTGATTTGCTTGTTTGTAGCCGCTTCAACCTCTGAAAATTCGGTCTCACAGGGTCATCCTTGGGGGATGCACTATGATGAGCGGTACACACCGTACATAAGGGACATAGGACTCCTCCCTTTCATTCAGTTGGTCAGTCGGTCGACGCTGAACCTCAATGCTGCAGCAATAGCTTTGCTTGTTGATCGATGGAGGCCGGAGACACACAATTTCCATCTTCGGACCAGGGAGATGATTGTGACGCTCCAGGATATTGTTATGGTCGTCGGTCTTCCTATCGAGGGGAATCATCTTTGTATGAGCACCGATTCTGATGGGTGGCGCGAGTACATGTAGGCCCTTATCGGTATGGTTCCTCCAGAGCCTCCGGTACCAGAAGGAGACAAGAAGAGGGAAAGAGTCGCAACCGTTGCTCCTTTCACCTGGATTGCATTCCACTTTGGGAATTACCCTGAGGATGCTAATGATGATCAGGTCAAGACACATGCTCGTGTCTACATGTGGTACGTTATATCCAGGATTAAGTTTGCTGACGGCACATGCAAGAATGCTCCATGGATGTGGCTAAGGGCGTTGACAGTCTTCGATAGCAAATGGAGTTGGGTTCGGCGACACTGGCTTACTTGTATAGACAGGTAGGCAGTTGTTTCTTTTCACTTTGTTGCTATGTTATCAATGTGATATGTTGTTAATTGAACCATGTTTTTTATGTGCAGTTGGATGAAGTCTGTTGTAGGACATCAAAGGACAGATGTATTGGTGGTTGTATGCTCGTACTTTCTGTATGGAACTGGGAGCGATTGTCAGTTGGATGATCGAGTATCGTGATGTACGGGCAATGGGACGACAAAGACGACCCACTATGATTCCCCACTTGGGCTTACAAGTGGGATGTGTTAAGTGAGACGACGGATGATCCCTCGGTCATGTACACGGATGATCCCTCGGTCATGTACAAGCAGTACATGAGCGAGTTGGACACGATTACGGCTGAGTAGGTGACTTGACATTGCA
The DNA here is from genome assembly GCA_902687465.1 of Secale cereale. NCBI lineage: Eukaryota > Viridiplantae > Streptophyta > Magnoliopsida > Poales > Poaceae > Secale > Secale cereale. The sequence continues at coordinate 472,044,804 of LR738709.1, forward strand.
TCAGTCATTCTCATGAGTTTATCGTAACTCGACATCAATGTTGCCTTGCTTTATGCTATGTTGCAGTTGGAACGGGAGCCGTATGGAAAAGGGGATATATTTGGTAACCCTGGAGATTTCGTGCTAAATCTGATGTGCCTTAGGGATAGGGATCTTTGGCATATGTGGTGCCCACTCACATGCAACTGGGCGGTTGAGCTTCATATGCCATATCGGGTGTTTTGCCAGTTTGGTTTGTTCCAGCCTCACCCGCCGTTGTGGGAGGACACAGACAAGTTGCTGCACGGGTAAGAGAGAATAAACCTTGTGCACTTAGCAGCTTCTCGACGGTTTCGATGGTGCTAAATTGTGTTTTCTAACATGCATGTTGGATAGGAGAAAGCAGCGCAGGATCAAGGATTGGGACAAGCATCACATGAAGTATATCATACAGTTTGCGCTTAGTGTGGAGGAAGCTAAGGCTGGTTCACGATTCAAGCTTCGTGAGCACTGCCCGATCGTGTTCAACAACTACCTCACATGGTTTCTTGAAGTACATGTGTGGAGATATGCAAGTCGGCGTATAATGAGGAGATTTTGAAGATCCCACCGTCTTTGATGAGCTAACCCAGCACCAGTACAACAAACTTGTCGGGGAAGGCACCCAAGTCCCTTCAGCTCCAGTGATGAACTTTGTGGTAAAGACTTCCCCTCTATGCTTTCCCGTTTGCCCTATTCACATATTTGTATTCACATCGTTTGCTTGCCTAGCCATGAGGCGTTGCACTACATGATGTGGCACCTAGCCCGTTGTAGGATCAAAAGTATGTCTAGAGGGGGGGGGTGATTAGACTACTTGACCAAATAAAAACTTAGCCTTTTCCCAATTTTATGTTTTGACAGTTTTTAGCAATTTAGCACAAGTCAAGCAATCTTCCTACACATGCAATTCTAGAGTTGTAGCATCGAAAAGTAAATCATTGCATATGAAGGTAAAGGGAGGGGTTTGGAGAGTGCAAACGCAAGCGGAGTCACAGATGTTTTTGGTGTGGTTCCGATAGGTGGTGCTATTGTACATCCACGTTGATGGAGACTTCAACCCACGAAGGGTAACGTCTGCGCGAGTCCACGGAGGGCTCCACCCTCAAAGGGTCCACGAAAAAACAACCTTGTCTATCCCACCATGTCCATCGCCCACGAAGGACTTGCCTCAGTAGGGTAGATCTTCACGAAGTAGGCGATCTCCTTGCCCTTACAAACTCCTTGGTTCAACTCCACAATCTTGTCGGAGGCTCCCAAGTTACACCTAACCAATCTAGGAGACACCACTCTCCAAAAGGTAATAGATGGTGTGTTGATGATGAACTCCTTGCTCTTGTGCTTCAAATGATAGTCTCCCCAACAGTCAACTCTCTCTCACAGATTTGGATATGGTGGGAAGAAGATTTGAGTGTAAAGCAACTTGGGGAAGGCTGGAGATCAAGATTCATATGGTAGGATTGGAATATCTTGGTCTCAACACATGAGTAGGTGGTTCTCTCTCAGAAAATGTATGCTGGAAGTGTAGGCACGTTCTGATGGCTCTCTCCACAAATGAAGAGTGGGTGGAGGGGTATATATAGCCTCCACACAAAATCTAATCGTTACACACAATTTACCAAACTCAGTGGGACCGAATCATAAAACTCGGTCGGACCGATTTAGTTCAAAATGTGAGCGTTAGGCTTTTTGGTGGGACCGATATGATCAACTCGGTGGGATCGATTTCATTAGGGTTAGGGCATAACGTAATCTCGGTGAGACCGATCACATAAACTCGGTGAGACCGATTTCTGTAATAGGCAAAGAGAGAGTTGGTCACGCAAACTCGGTGGGACCGATTCGCTCATTTCGGTGAGACCGAAACGTTATGAAAAGGAACAGAGAGTTTGCATTGCGAACTCGATGGGACCGATCGCTCACTTCGGTTAGACCGAACGTTACGAAGGGAAACAGAGAGTTTGCAATCCCATCTCGGTGAGACCGAGATCCCTATCGGTGAGACCGAACTGATTAGGGTTTTTGGCTATGGCTATGTCAAATGAACTCGATGTCATCGGATAGATCAAATCGGTGGGGCCGAGTTTGACTTTTGGTTTGGGACATATGTGGATATGAGAAAGTGGTTGAGGGCTTTTGGAGCATATCACTAAGCATTTTGAGCAAGCAAGCCATTAAGCAACACCTCATCCCCTTTTAATAGCATTGGCTTTTCCTATGGACTCAACGTGATCTTGGATCACTAAAATGAAAAGGTAGAGTCTTGAGCTTGAGCCAATATGTGTCCTTAGAATTTTTAGGGGTCCACATTCCTAGTACATGCCATGCCAATCATTGAATTTTCTGAAATGATCATCTTGAAAGAGCATTAGTTCAATGAGCTATATGTTGTTAGGAATTACCAAAACCACCCAGGGATAGTTGCACTTTCGATCTCCCCCATTTTGGTAATTGGCGACAACATATAGATCAATGCTTCGACAAATGATAATAAGAATGAATTATATCATCGCTTTGAGAAGTATGTGATAAGCAAGAGCTCCCCTGATACGTCTCCAACGTATCTATAATTTTTGATTGTTCCATGCTATTATTTATGATGTTTTGGATGTTTAATGGGCTTTTTTATACACTTTTATATTATTTTTGGGACCAACCTACTAACCCAAAGGCCCAGTCCAGATTGTTGTTTTTTGCCTATTTCAGGGTTTTACAGAAAAGGAATATCAAACGGAGTCCAAACGGAATGAAACCTTCGGGAGAGATATTTTTGGAGCAAAATACACACGGGAGACTTGAGAACCACGGAGTAGGGCACACGTGGCATCCACGAGGGTGGGGGGCACCCCCCCTACAGGGCGCACCCCCCTGCCTCGTGGGCCCCATGTCTGGCCCCCGGTGCCCTCCTTCTTCCTATGTATATATCTACGTACCCCGAAACCATCAGAACAATAGAGAAAACCCTAGTTCCACCGCAGCAATCTTCTGTTCCCGTGAGATCCCATCTTGGGGCCTGTTCCGGAGCTCCGCCGGAGGGGGGATCTACCACGGAGTGCTTCTACATCATCATCATCGCCTCACCATGAGTTGTGAGTAGTTTACCACAGACCTTCGGGTCCATAGCTAGTATCTAGATGGCTTCTTCTCTCTCTTTGGATCTCAATACCAAGTTCTCCTCGGTCTTCGAGGAGATCTATTCGATGTAATCTCTTTTTGCGGTGTGTTTGTCGAGATCTGATGAATTGTGGGTTTATGATCAAGATTATCTATGAGAAATATTTGTTTCTTTTCTAAACTCTTTATGTATGATTATAATATCCTTGCAAGTCTCTTCGAATTATTGGTTTGGTTTGGCCTACTAGATCTATAATTCTTGCAATGGGAGAAGTGCTTGGCTTTGGGTTCAATCTTGCGGTGTCCTTTCCCAGTGATAGTAGGGGCAGCAAGGCACGCATTGTATTGTTGCCATCGAGGATAAAAATATGGGGTTTATATCACTATGTTTGAGTTTATCCCTCTACATCATGTCATCTTGCTTAAGGCGTTACTCTGTTCTTATGAACTTAATACTCTAGATGCATGCTGGATAGCGGTCGATGTGTGGAGTAATAGTAGTAGATGCAGAATCGTTTCGGTCTACTTGTTTCGGACGTCATGCCTATATGTAATGATCATGCCTAGATATTCTCATAAGTATCCACTTTTCTATCAATTGCTCGACAGTAATTTGTTTACCCGTTGTAGAATACCGCTATCATGAGAGAAGCCACTAGAGAAAACTATGGCCCCCGGGTCTATTCTCAACCTATCAATCTACAATCTACTTTACTTTTCCGCTTTTACTTTTTGTTCTTATATCCAAAAATACCAAAAATATCAAACTATCATCTCTATCAGATCTCACTTTTGTAAGCGACCGTAATGGGATTGACAACCCCTTATCGCGTTGGCTGCGAAGTTCTTATTTGTTTGTGCAGGTGCGAGGGACTCGCGCGTGGTCTCCTACTGGATTGATACCTTGGTTCTCAAAAACTGAGGGAAATACTTACGCTACTGTGCTGCATCACCCTTTCCTCTTCGAGGGAATACAACGCAAGATCGAGAAGTAGCAAGAAGAATTTCTGGCACCGTTGCCGGATCTCTCGAAGAGGAAAGGGTGATGCAGCACATTAGCGTAAGTATTTCCCTCAGTTTTTGAGATAACCCACAAGTGTAGGGGATCGCAACAGTTTTCGAGGGTAAAGTATTCAACCCAAATTTGTTGATTCGACACAAGGGGAGCTAAAGAATACTCTTAAGTATTAGCAGCTGAGTTGTCAATTCAACCACACCTGGAAACTTAGTATCTCCAGCAAGGTAGTTTAGTAGCAAAGTAATATGGAGATAGCGGTAGCAGCAATAAAAGTAACGGTAGTGTTTTTGTAGTTTTTGTAATAGTAGCAGCGGAAAAGTAAATAAGCAATAAGCAATATGTGAAAAACTCGTAGGCATTGGATCGGTGATGGGGAATTATGTCAGATGCAATTCATCATGTAGAAGTTATAACCTAGGGTGACACAGAACTAGCTCCAGTTCATCAATGTAATGTAGGCATGTATTCCGAATATAGTCATACATGCTTATGGAAAAGAGCTTGCATGACATCTTTTGTCCTACCCTCCCGTGGCAGCAGGGTCCTATTGGAAACTAAGGGATATTAAGGCATCCTTTTAATAGAGTACCGGACCAAAGCATTAACACATAGTGAATACATGAACTCCTCAAACTACGGTCATCACTGGGAGTGACCCCGATTATTGTCACTTCGGGGTTGCCGGATCATAACACATAGTAGGTGACTATAGACTTGCAAGATAGGATCAAGAACACACATATATTCATGAAAACATAATAGGTTCAGATCTGAAATCATGGCACTCGGGCCCTAGTGACAAGCATTAAGCATAGCAAAGTCATAGCAACATCAATCTCAGAACATAGTGGATACTTGGGATCAAACCCTAACAAAACTAACTCGATTACATGATAGATCTCATCCAACCCATCACCGTCCAGCAAGCCTACGATGGAATTACTCACGCACGGCGGTGAGCATCATGGAATTGGTGATGGAGGAAGGTTGATGATGATGATGGCGACGATCTCCACTCTCCGGAGCCTCGAACGGACTCCAGATCAGCCCTCCCGAGAGAGATTAGGACTTGGTGGCGGCTCCGTATCGTAAAACGTGATAATTATTCCTCTCCAATTTTTTTCTCCCCGAAAGTGAATATATGGGATCTTGGGATACGTCGGTGGAGCGTCAGGGGGCCCGCGAGGCAGGGGGCGTGCCGAGGGGGAGGGGGCGCGCCCCCACCCTCGTGGACAGGGTGTGCCCCCCTGGTCTAGATCTTTTCGCAGGTATTTTTTATATTTTCCAAAATAATTCTCCGTGGATTTTCAGGTCATTCCGAGAACTTTTTATTTCTGCACAAAAAATAACACCATGGCAATTCTGCTGAAAACAGCGTCAGTCCGGGTTAGTTCCATTCAAATCATGCAAGTTAGAGTCCAAAACAAGGGGAAAAGGGTTTGGAAAAGTAGATATGTTGGAGACGTATCAACTCCCCCAAGCTTAAACCTTTGCTTGTCCTCAAGCAATTCAGTTGATAAACTGAAAGTGATAAAGAAAAAATTTGACAAACTCTGTTTGCTCTTGTTGTTGTTAATATGTAAGCCATCATTCAGGTTTTCAGCAATAATCATGAACTAACCACATTCACAATAACTTTCAGGTCTCAAGTCTACTCACATCAATGGCATAATCAACTAGCGAGCAATAATAATAAACCTCGGATGACAACACTTTCTCAAAACAATCATGATATGATATAACAAGATGGTATCTCGCTAGCCCTTTCTGAGACCGCAAAACATAAATGCAGAGCACCTTTAAAGATCAAGGACTGACTAGACATTGTAATTCATGGTAAAAGAGATCCACTCATGATCATACTCAATGCAAATTAATAGTAATACATGCAAATGACAGAGGTGCTCTCCTACTGGTGCTCTTTGATAAGAGGATGATGACTCATCATGAAAGTAAATAGATAGGCCCTTCGCAGAGGGAAGCAGGGATTTGTAGAGGTGCCAGAGCTCGATTTTTAAATAGAGATGAATAACATTTTGAGCGGTATACTTTCATTGTCAACATAACAACCAAGAATCTTGATATCTTCCATGCTACACACATTATAGGCAGTTCCCAAATAGAATGGTAAAGTTTATACTCCCCCAACCACCAACAAGCACACTCCACGGCTGGTCCAAAACAACGGGTACCGTCCAAACCAACAACAGCCCTGGGGGAGTTTTGTTTAATTATTATGATTTTGAGCATGGGGGCATCCCGGTTACCAATCATTTTCTCATGAATGATGGACGGAGTCCACTCATCGTGAGAATAACCCACCTAGCATGGAAGATATAGACAGCCCTAGTTGATACATGAGTTGTTCGAGCATACAAAACAGAATTTCATTTGAAAGTTTAGAGTTTGGCACATAAAAATTTACTTGGAATGGCAGATAAGTACCGCATATAGGAAGGTATAGTGGACTCATGTGGAATAACTTTGGGGTTTATGGAAGTGGATGCACAAGCAGTATTCCCGCTTAGTACAGGTGAAGGCTAGAAAGAGACTGGGAAGCGACCAGCTAGAGAGCAACAACGGTCATGAACATGCATTAAAATTAATCAACAATGAATGCAAGCATGAGTAGGATATAAATCACCATGACCATAAATATCGTGGAGGCTATGTTGATTTGTTTCAACTACATGCGTGAACATGTGCCAAGTCAGATCACTTGAATCGTTCAAAGGAGGATACCACCCCATCATACCACATCACAATCATTTTAATATCATGTTGGCACGCAAGGTAGACCATTATAAACTCTTAGCTAATTAAGCATGGCATAAGTACCTATGATTTCTAATTGTCATTGCAAGCATGTTTCATTCATAACAAGCTGAATCAGGAACGATGAACTGTCATATTTACAAAAACAAGAGAGATCGAATTCATACCAGCTTTTCTCATCTCAATTTGTTCATCGTATATCATCCTTATTGTCTTTCACTCGCACGACCGAACGATGTGGATAATAATAATAGTGCACCTGCATTGGACTAAGCTGGAATCTGCAAGCTTTTAATGAAGGAAATAAAGATGTTATTTGTATTTCCTTATATCATGATAAATGCCTTTTATTCATGCTAGAATTGTATTAACCGGAAACTTAGTACATGTGTGAATACATAGATAAAACAATATGTCCCTAGTATGCCTCTACTAGACTAGCTCATTGATCAAAGATGGTTATGTTTCCTAGCCATAGACATGAGTTGTCAACTGATCAACGGGATCACATCATTAGGAGAATGATGGGATGGACAAGACCCATCCGTTAGCTTAGCACTATGATCATTTAGTTTTACTACTATTGCTTTCTTCATGACTTATACATGTTCCTATGACTATGAGATTATGCAACTCCCGTATACCGGAGGAACACCTGGTGTGCTATCAAACGTCACAACATAACTGGGTGATTATAAAGATGCTCTACAGGTGTCTCCGAAGGTGTTCGTGGTGTTGGCATAGATCAAGAATATGATTTGTCACTCCGAGTGTCGGAGAGGTATCTCTAGGCCCTCTTGGTAATACACATCATAATAAGCCTTGCAAGCAAATGACTAATGAGTTAGTCACAGGATGATGTATTACGGAACGAGTAAGGAGACTTGCCGGTAACGAGATTGAACTAGGTATTGAGATACCGACGATCGAATCTCGGGCAAGTAACATACCGATGACAAAGGGAACAACGTATGTTGTTATGCGGTTTGACCGACAAAGATCTTCGTAGAATATGTAGGAGCCAATATGAGCATCCAGGTTCCGCTATTGGTTATTGACCGGAGATGAGTCTCGGTCATGTCTACATAGTTCTCGAACCCGTAGGGTCCGCACGCTTAACGTTTGATGATGATCGGTATTATGAGTTTTGATGTACCGAAGGTAGTTCGGAGTCCCGGATAAGATCACGGACATGACGAGGAGTCTCGGAATGTCTAAGAGGTAAATATTGATATATTGGACGACTATATTCGGACATCGGAAGCATTCCGTAAAGTTTCGGAATTAACCGGAGTGGCGGGGGGTTACCGGAACCCCCCCGGGGAAGCTATGTGCCTTAATGGGCCATAGGAGAAAGAGAGAAGGAAGGCCAGGTCTGGGCCGCACGCCCCCCACCCCTTGGTCCGAATTGGACAAGGAAGGAGGGGGGCGGCGCCCCTTTCCTTCTCCCTCTCCCTCTCCTTCCTTCCCCCTTCTCCCTCTTGGTGATTCCTACTAGGAATAGGATTGCAATCATATTCCTAGTAGGATTGCTCCTCCTAGGCGCGCCATAGGGGCTGGCTGGCCTCCCCCCTTGCTCCTTTATATATGGGGGCAGGGGGGCACCTCTGGACACACAAGTTGAATTGTTTTAGCTGTGTGCGGTGCCCCCCTCCACAAAAACACACCTCGGTCATATCGTTGCAGTGCTTAGGCGAAGCCCTACGCCGGTAACTTCATCATATCCGTCACCACGCCGTCGTGCTGACGAAACTCTCCCGCGAAGCTCAACTGGATCAAGAGCTCGTGGGACGTCATCAAGCTGAACGTGTGCTGAACGCGGAGGTGCCGTACGTTCGGTGCTTGATCGGTTGGATCGCGAAGAAGTTTGACTACATCAACCACGTCACTTGACGCTTCCGCTTTCGGTCTACGAGGGTACATAGACTCACTCTCCCCTCTCATTGCTATACATCTAGTAGATAGATCTTGCGTGATCATAGGAAAATTTTAAAATACTACGTTCCCCAACAGTGGCATCATGAGCCAGGTCTATGCGTAGATGATATGCACGAGTAGAACACAATGAGTTGTGGAGGTTACTAGTCATACTGCTTACCAGCATGTCATACTTTGTTTCGGTGGTATTGTGAGATGAAGCGGCCCGGACCGACATTACGCGTACGCTTACGCAAGACTGGTTTCACCGTTATGAGAACTCGTTGCTTAAAGGTGACTGGCGGGTGTCTGTCTCTCTCACTTTAGCTAAATCAAGTGTGGCTACGCCCGGTCCTTGTGAAGGTTAAAACAACACATACTTGACGAAACATCGTTGTAGTTTTGTATGCGTAGGTAACAACAGTTCTTGCTAAGCCTGTAGCAGCCACGTAAAACTTGCAACAACAAAGTAGAGGACGTCTAACTTGTTTTTGCAGGGCATGTTGTGATGTGATATGGTCAAGACATGTTGAGTTATACATTATTGTATGATATATCATGTTTTGTAAAGTTATCGGCAACTGGCAGGAGCCATATGGTTGTCGCTTTATTGTAGAAATATAGTCGCTATGTAATTGCTTTACTTTATCACTAAGCGGTAGCGATAGTCGTGGAAGCAATAGTTGGCGAGACGACAACGATGCTACGATGGAGATCAAGGTGTCGCGCCGGTGACGAAGGTGATCATGACGGTGCTTTGAGGATGGAGATCAAAAGCACAAGAAGATGATGGCCATATCATGTCACATATTTTGATTGCATGAGATGTTTATCTTATTATGCTTCTTATTTTGCTTAGTACAGCGGTAGCATTATAAGATGATCCCGTACAAAATTTCAAGGTATAAGTGTTCTCCCTGAGTATGCACCGTTGCGAAAGTTCGTCGTGCCGAGACACCACGTGATGATCGGGTGTGATAAGCTCTACGTTCAAATACAATGGGTGTAAGCCAGTTTTACACACGTAGAATACTCGGGTTAAACTTGACGAGCCTAGCATATGCAGATATGGCCTCGGAACACTGAAGACCGAAAGGTCGGGCGTGAATCATATAGTAGATATGATCAACATAAGATGTTCACCATTGAAACTACTCCATCTCACGTGATGATCGGACATGGTTTAGTTGATTTGGATCACGTGATCATTTAGATGACCGGAGGGATGTCTATCTAAGTGGGAGTTCTTTAAGTAATATGATTAATTGAACTTTAATTTATCATGAACTTAGTCCTGATAGTTTTTGCATATCTATGTTGTTGTAGATCAATGGCCCGTGCTACCGTTCCTTTGAATTTTAATGCATTCCTAGAGAAAGCTAAGTTGAAAGATGCTGGTAGCAATTACACAGACTGGGTCCGTAACTTGAGGATTATGCTTATTGCTGCACAGAAGAACTATGTCCTTCAAGCACCGCTAGGTGACAAGCCCGCTCCCGCTAATGTAGACGCTTTGAACGTCTGGCAGACGCGGTCTGATGACTACACGATAGTTCAGTGTGCCATGCTTTACGGTTTAGAACCGGGACTTCAACGACGTTTTGAACGTCATGGACCATATGAGATGTTCCAGGAGTTGAAGTTGATATTTCAAGCAAATGCCCGGATTGAGAAATATGAGATTTCCAATAAGTTCTATAGCTGCAAGATGGAGGAGAATAGTTCTATCAGTGAACACTTGCTTAGAATGTCTGGGTACTACAATCATATGACTCAACTTGGTTGCAAAGTTGACGAGGATAGTGTTATTGATAGAGTTCTTCAATCACTGCCAGCAAGCTATAAAGGCTTTGTGATGAACTATAATATGCAAGGGATGCAGAAGACGATTCCCGAGCTCTTCGCTATGCTCAAGGCTGCGGAGGTAGAAATCAAAAAGGAGCATCAAGTGTTGATGGTTAACAAGACCACTAGTTTCAAGAAAAAGGGCAAGGGAAAGAAGGGGAACTTCAAGAAGAATAGCAAGACAGTTGCTAGTCCCGCGAAGTAACCCAAGTCTGGAGCCAAGCCTGAAACTGAGTGCTTCTACTGCAAAGGGACTGGACACTGGAAGCGGAACTGCCCCAAGTATTTGGCGGATAAGAAGGATGGCAAGGTGAACAAAGGTATATGTGATATACATGTTATTGATGTGTACCTTACTAATGCTCGTAGTAGTACCTGGGTATTTGATACCCGTTCGGTTGCTAATATTTGTAACTCGAAACATGGACTACTGATTAAACGAAGATTGGCTAAGGACGAGGTGACGATGCGCGTGTGAAATGGTTCCAAAGTCGATGTGATCGCCGTCGGCACGCTACCTCTACATCTACCTTCAGGATTAGTTTTAGACCTAAATAATTGTTATTTGGTGCCAGCGTTAAGCATGAACATTATATCTGGATCTTGTTTGTTGCGAGACGGTTATTCATTTAAATCAGAGAATAATGGTTGTTCTATTTTTATGAATAATATCTTTTATGGTCATGCACCCTTGAAGAGTTGTCTATTCTTGTTGGATCTCGATTGTAGTGATACACATATTCATAATATTGAAGCCAAAAGATGCTAGGTTAATAATGATAGTGCAACTTATTTGTGGCACTGCCGTTTAGGTCATATTGGTGTAAAGCGCATGAAGAAACTCCATAGTGATGGACTTTTGGAATCACTTGATTATGAATCACTTGGTGCTTGCGAACCGTGCCTTATGGGCAAGATTAATAAAAATCCGTTCTCCGGAACAATGGAGCGAGCAACAGATTTGTTGGAAATCATACATACTGATGTATGTGGACCGATGAGTGTTGAAGCTCGCGGCGGGTATCGTTATTTTCTGACCTTCACTAATGATTTGAGTAGATATGGGTATATCTACGTGATGAAGCACAAGTCTGAAACATTTGAAAAGTTCAAAGAATTTCAGAGTGAAGTAGAAAATCATCGTAACAAGAAAATAAAGTTTCTACGATATGATTGTGGAGGTGAATATTTGAGTTACGAGTTTGGTCTTCATTTGAAACAATGTGGAATAGTTTCACAACTCACGCCACCCGGAACACCATAGCGTAATGGTGTGTCCGAACGTCGGAACCGTACTTTATTGGATATGGTGCGGTCTATGATGTCTCTTACCGATTTACCACTATCGTTTTGGGGTTATGCTTTAGAGACAGCTGCATTCACGTTAAATAGGACACCATCTAAATCCGTTGAGACGACGCCTTATGAACTATGGTTTGGCAAGAAACCAAAGTTGTCATTTCTTAAAGTTTGGGGCTGCGATGCTTATGTGAAAAAGCTTCAACTTGATAAGCTTGAACCCAAGTCGGAAAAATGTGTCTTCATAGGATACCCAAAGGAGACTGTTGGGTACACCTTCTATCACAGATCCTAAGGCAAGATATTCGTTGCTAAGAATGGATCCTTTCTAGAGAAGGAGTTTCTCTCGAAAGAAGTGAGTGGGAGGAAAGTGAACTTGATGAGGTAATTGTACCTTCTCCCGAATTGGAAAGTAGTACATCACAGAAACTAGTTCCAGTGATTCCAACACCAATTAGTGAGGAAGTTAATGATGATGATCATGAAACTTCAGATCAAATTTCTGCTGAACTTCGTAGATCAACCAGAGTACGTTCCGCAGCGAGTGGTACGGTAACCCAGTTCTGGAAGTCATGTTACTAGACCATGATGAACCTACGAACTATGAGGAAGCGATGATGAGCCCAGATTCCACAAAATGGCTTGAGGCCATGAAATCTGAGATGGGATCCATGTATGAGAACAAAGTGTGGACTTTGGTTGACTTGCCCGATGATCGGGAAGCCATCAAAAATAAATGGATCTTCAAGAGGAAGACCGACGCAGACGGTAATGTTACTGCTTACAAAGCTCGACTTGTTGCGAAAGGGTTTCGACAAGTTCAAGGAGTTGACTACAATGAGACTTTCTCACCTGTAGCGATGCTTAAGTCTGTCCGAATCATGTTAGCAATTGCCACATTTTATAATTATGAAATCTGGCAAATGGATGTCAAAACTTCATTCCTGAATGGATATCTCAAAGAAGAGTTGTATATGATGCAACCAGAAGGTTTTGTCAATCCAAAAGGTGCTAACAAAGTGTGCAAACTCCAGCGATCCATCTATGGACTGGTGCAAGCATCTTGGAGTTGGAATATACGCTTTGATGAGGTGATCAAAGCATATGGTTTTATACAGACTTTTGGAGAAGCATGTATTTACAAGAAAGTGAGTGGGAGCTCTGTAGCATTTCTGATATTATATGTGGATGACATATTGTTGATTGGAAATGATATAGAATTTCTGGATAGCATAAAAGGATACTTGAATAAGAATTTTTCAATGAAAGACCTCGGTGAAGCTGCTTACATATTAGGCATCAAGATCTATAGAGATAGATCAAGACGCTTAATTGGACTTTCACAAAGCACATACCTTGATAAAGTTTTGAAGAAGTTCAAAATGGATCAGTCAAAGAAAGGGTTCTTGCCTGTGTTACAAGGTGTGAAGTTGAGTAAGACTCAATGCCCGGCCACTGCAGAAGATAGAGAGCAAATGAAAGTCATTCCCTATGCCTTAGCCATAGGATCTATCATGTATGAAATGCTGTGTACCAGACCTGATGTGTGCCTTGCTATAAGTCTAGCAGGGAGGTACCAAAGTAATCCAGGAGTGGATCACTGGACAGCGGTCAAGAACATCCTGAAATACCTGAAAAGGACAAAGGATATGTTTCTCGTGTATGGAGGTGACAAAGAGCTCGTCGTAAACGGTTACATCGATTCTAGCTTTGACACTGATCCGGATGACTCTAAGTCACAAATCGGATATGTATTTTATTTAAACGGTGGAGCTGTCAGTTGGTGCAGTTCCAAGCAAAGCGTCGTGGCGGGATCTACGTGTGAAGCGAAATACATATCTGCTTCGGAAGCAGCAAATGAAGGAGTCTGGATGAAGGAGTTCATATCCGATCTAGGTGTAATACCTAGTGCATCGGGTCCAATGAAAATCATTTGTGACAACACTGGAGCAATAGCCTTAGCAAAGGAATCCAGGTTTCACAAGAGAACAAAGCACATCAAAAGATGCTTCAATTCCATCCGCGATGTAGTCAAGGAGGGAGACATAGAGATTTGCAAGATACATACGGATCTGAATGTTGCAGACCCGTTGACTAAGCCTCTTCCGCGGGGAAAACATGATCATCACCAGGACTCCATGGGTGTTAGGATCATTACATTGTAATCTAGATTATTGACTCTAGTTCAAGTGGGAGACTGAAGGAAATATGCCCTAGAGGCAATAATGAAGATGTTATTTGTATTTCAATGTATCATGATAAATGTCTTTCATTCATGCTAGAATTGTATTAACCGGAAACTTAGTACATGTGTGAATACATAGACAAAACAGTATGTCCCTAGTATGCCTCTACTAGATTAGCTCGTTGATCAAAGATGGTTATGTTTCCTATCCATAGACATGAGTTGTCATTTGATCAACGGGATCACAATCATTAGGAGAATGATGTGATGGACTAGACCCTTCAGTTGGCTTAGCACTATGATCGTTTAGTTTTACTGCTATTGCTTTCTTCATGACTTATACATGTTCCTATGACTATGAGATTATGCAACTCCCGATTACCGTAGGAACACCTTGTGTACTATCAAACATCACAACGTAACTGGGTGATCATAAAGATGCTCTACAGGTGTCTCCGAAAGTGTTCGTGGTGTTGGCATATATCAAGAATATGATTTGTCACTCCGAGTGTCGGAGAGGTATCTCTGGGCCCTCTCGGTAATACACATCATAATAAGCCTTGCAAGCAAATGACTAATGAGTTAGTCACGGGATGATGAATTACGGAACAAGTAAAGAGACTTTCCGGTAACGAGATTGAACTAGGTATTGAGATACCGACGATTGAATCTCGGGCAAGTAACATACCAATGACAAAGGGAACAACGTATGTTGTTATGCGGTTTGACCGATAAAGATCTTCGTAGAATATGTAGGAGCCAATATGAGCATCCAGGTTCCGCTATTGGTAATTGACCGGAGATGAGTCTCGGTCATGTCTACATAGTTCTCGAACCCGTAGGGTCAGGACGCTTAACGTTTGATGACGATCGGTATTATGAGTTTATGAGTTTTGATGTACCGAAGGTAGTTCGGAGTCCTGGATAAGATCACAGACATGACAAGGAGTCTCGGAATGTCCGATACGTAAAGATTGATACATTGGACGACTATATTCGGACACCGGAAGCGTTCCGTAAAGTTTCGGAATTAACCGGAGTGGTGGGGGGTTACCGGAACCCCCGTGGGGAAGCTATGGGCCTTAATGGGCCATAGGAGAAAGAGAGAAGGAAGGCCAGGGCTGGGCCGCGCGCCCCCACCCCTTGGTCCGAATTGGACAAGGAAGGAGTGGGGGTCGGCGCCCCTTTCCTTCTCCCTCTCCCTCTCCTTCCTTCCCCCCTTCTCCCTCTCCCTCTCCTTCCTTCCCCCCTTCTCCCTCTTGGTGATTCCTACTAGGAATAGGATTGCAATCCTATTCCTAATAGGATTGCTCCTCCTAGGCGCGCCATAGGGGCTGGACGGCCTCTCCCCCTTGCTCCTTATTATACGGGGGCAGGGGGCACCTCTAGACAGACAAGTTGAATTGTTTTAGCCGTGTGCGGTACCCCCCCTCCACAGAAACACACCTCGGTCATATCGTTGCAGTGCTTAGGCGAAGCCCTGCGCCGGTAACTTCATCATATTCGTCACCACACCGTCGTGCTGACGAAACTCTCCCGTGAAGCTCAACTGGATCAAGAGCTCGTGGGACGTCATCAAGCTGAACGTGTGCTGAACACGGAGGTGTCGTACGTTCGGTGCTTGATCGGTTGGATCGCGAAGAAGTTCGACTACATCAACCATGTCACTTGACGCTTCCGCTTTCGGTATACGAGGGTACGTAGACTCACTCTCCCCTCTCGTTCCTATACATCTAGTAGATATATCTTGCGTGATCGTAGGAAAATTTTAAAATACTACGTTCCCCAACATTTAATACAAGGGAGAAGACAAGGTAATATGTCTCAAGGTTAAATAAATAATAAAGCATATGAGAGCCACTAAGCAATTTAATCATGGTCTTCTACTCTTAACCCCCAAAGAAAAGAAAAGAAGCTATTTACACGGGAAAGCTCCCAACAAGCAAAAGAAGAATGGGAAATCTTTTTGGGTTTTATTTTAATTACTACTACTTCAAGCAAACTAGCTAGAAGCTACAACTAATATTTTTTTCTTAAGTTTTTTTCTAGCACACGAGAAAAAGACTAAGAAAAGAATTGAAACTAAGCATGGGTGGTACAATGAAAGAGTGTGAGCACGAACAACTAGAACAAGTGTGTGAACATGAAGTTAAAGTTGGTGAGAAACACGTACTCCCCCAAGCTTAGGATTTTTATAAGTTGGTCTATGGCCAGTATTGGTCTGACGGATATCCAAAGTCGTAGTTGGGGTTGTACCGAGATGCAGGAGCTACTGCCTGCTGAGATGCAGCTCGAAGGCGGGCTGCTTCCATCATATTATGATACTCATTTGCCTCCTACATGGTTATAGTGTATCTCTCATTTGCCTGAAAGTCAAACAAAGTAGGGGCAGGAAGAATAATAGGGATGGCATGATGCCTGTTAAAGATTAGTCAATATTTGAGGGATTGTTCATCTCTCTCTATAAACCGGTGACTAGTCATGGCATTGTAATCCAAATGAGCAGGCGGTAAAGGTTCATCATTTTCATGAACAGGTACACCAAGACGGCGGGCTATGCGAGTAGCATAAATCCCACCAAATAAATCTCCTTGCAAACCATTATGATGTAGCCTACTTGCAACAATGGCTCCCAAGTTATATTGTCTATCACCTAATACAACACTCTTGAGAACACTAAGATCAGGGACACACATGTGGCAAGCCTCATCTTTACCGTTTATGCATTTACCAATAAAGAGAGCAACGTAATGAATAGCAAGAAAATGAATGCTCCCTATAGTAGCCTGTGTGATTTCTCTAGATTCCCCCACTGTGATACTAGCGAGGAAATCTTTATATTCAGATTTGCGGGGGTCACCCATACTGCCCCACTGCGGGAGCTTACAAGCATCATTAAAATACTCTAAGTCCATGGTATAGGATTTATCATAAAGGTCAAACAGGACAGTGTGAGAATTACGTGAAAATGAAAAATTAAACCTTCTCACAAAGGTATCAGTTAAGCCACGGTATTGAGGGTACTTGTCTTGTATGAAGCCCTCGAGTTCGGCGTAGCGCACATATGCGTAAAATTCCTCCTTGATGCCAACCTGGTCCATAAAGTCATCTGACGGCCATTCACAAGGCTGCACTTCAGCTTCCCTCGGTAGTTCATCGTCCGGCTCACGAAACGCGAGCCTCGGTTCTTGCTTCCTTGAAGAACCACCTTGGAAGTTTTTCCTATGCATTTTTCTGAAATTTCTGAAATTTTCAGTAACTCAAAATAAAAGTTAACCAAACTCAACAAGATTGATAGCAACAACTCCTATGAGTGCCTAGAGACTAAATCATGCATTAGAACTACTTGGGACCAAAGAAATTTGACATGCAAGCTCAAGAACAAGGTCACCACAGCAGCAGAAATTTGCAATAAATAAAGCACTAGAACAAAAACTAATTGGACCAATGGAGGAGTTTGGTGAATGGTGCTTTGAGCAAGGAGATCGAAAATGGCAGCAAGATGAGCTAGAACTCGTGCTTGAGCTGGTTGGTGATTTTTTTGGGAGGAAGAAGAAGAGTATGGGTGCAGGAATAAGTGGAGGGGGGCACGTGGGGCCCACAAGGCATGGGGGCGCGCATTGTGATATTTACTCCTTGGAATAGGCTTGTTCTTGATACCGTTATCGGAGGAAATTTCTTTGGGAGTCATACTCTTGATTCTTATAATGCCTTGATAGAGTTATTCGGGCAACCTTCTACCCCGGAAGAGACTCAAGTTTTTGAGAAAATTAGCAAAGTAACAAAAATATTACAAAAGTCTCTTGAACCTCTTAAGAATGTTAGTGGAAATCTCCACTGCATGAATATGTTGATTACCCTTTGCAATAAGCGGTTGGATTAGTTAGATCTAAAGATTTCAGAATATGAAGGGAAACATAAAGAACCTCCCGGATTCGAACTTGATACCACCAAAAAGGTAAAAACCAAAGATGGCAATACGTAGATCTATCCATGTATCGTGCCTAGCTAGGGGCGTAAAACGATATCGCTTGTTGGGAGGCAACCCCATTTTATATTTTTTTGTTTTTGCTTCTGTTTAGGAATGAATATTTCATATAGCTTCTGTTTAGATGTGGTTTTGTGTTTTAATTAGTGTATGTGCCAAGTAGAACCTTTGGGAAAACTTGTGTGAAGTTTATATGATCTTGCTGTAAAAAACCGAATCGTTAGCGCTCGCTAGAATGATCACCAGATTTTACTGGAGCGTGCTATTTAGTTGATTATTTTTGCAGATGATTAATAGACAAATTCCTCACGTTTAGCAATTTATTTTAATTATTTTGGAGTTACAGAAGTATGCGAAAGTTACAGATTACTAGAGACTGTTCTGTTTTTGACAGATTCTGTTTTTCGTGTGTTGTTTTCTTATTTTGATGAATCTATGAGTAGTATTGGAGGATATGAATCATAGAGAAGTTGGAATACAGTAGGTTTAACACCAATATAAACAAATAATGAGTTCATTATAGTACTTTTGAGTAGTGGTTTGTTTTCTTATACTAACGGAGCTCACGAGATTTTTGTCTAAGTTTTGTGTTGTGAAGTTTTCAAGTTTTGAGTATTGCTTTGATGGACTATGGAACAAAGAGTGGCAAGAGCCTAAGCTTGGGTATTCCCAAGGCACCCCAAGGTAAAATTCAAGGACAACCAAAAGCCTAAGCTTGGGGATGCCCCGGGAAGGCATCCCCTCTTTCGTCTTCATCTATCGGTAACTATACTCGGAGCTATATTTTTATTCACCACATGATATGTGTTTTACTTGGAGCGTCATGTATTATTTGAGTCTTTGCTTGTTAGTTTTCCACAATCATCCTTGCTTGACACACCTTTTTGAGAGAGTTAAATATGGCCTAGGAATTGTTAGAACACTCTATGTGCTTCACTTATATCTTTTGAGTTGAATAGTTTTTGGCTCTAGTGCTTCACTTATATCTTTTAGAGCACGGTGCTGATTATATTTTGTAGAATTTGTTGATCTCTCATGCTTCACTTATATCCTTTTGAGAGTCTATTAAAACAGCATGGTAATGTGCTTTGGCTACGAAACTAGCCTTCACATGATAGGCATCCAAGATGAATGTAGTAAAAACTTTCATACTAAGTGCGTTGAATATGATGAGAAGTTGGATGCTTGATAATTGTTTTGAGATATGAGGACAGTGATATTAGAGTCATGCTAGTGGAGTTATTATGAAATTGAGAAATACTTGTGTTGAAGTTAATGAATCCCGTAGCATGCACGTATGGTGAACTGCTATGTGACGAAGTTAGAGCATGAGGTATTTGTAGAGTGTCATCCTTTGTGTGGAGGTCGAGGGCGCACGATGGTTAACTCCTACCAACCTCCCCCCTAGGAGCATGCGTTGATTTCTTTGTTTTGATGACTCGTAAATTTTTGCAATAAGTATATGAGTTCTTATGACTAATGTTGAGTCCATGGATTATACGCACTCTCACCCTTCCACCATTGCTAGCCTTTCTTGTACCGCACAACTTTTGCCGGTACCATACATGCACTATATATCCTTCCTCAAAACACCCACTATATATCTTCCTCAAAACAACCACCATACCTACCTATCATGGTATTTCCATAGCCATTCCGAGATATATTGCCATGCAACTTTCCACCGTCTCGTTCATATGACACGCTTCATATTGTCATATTGCCATGCATGATCATGTAGTTGACATCGTATTTGTGGCAAAGCCACCATGCATAATTTTTCATACATGTCACTCTTGATTCATTGCACATCCCGGTACACCGCCGGAGGCATTCATGTAGAGTCATACTTTTATCTAGTATCGAGTTGTAAATCAATAAAAGTGTGATGATCATCATTATTAGAGTATTGTCCCATGTGAGGACATGCCAATAAAAAAAGAGATGGCCCAAAAAAAATAGAGAGGGGCTAAAAAAAAGAGAAAGCCGCTCCAAAAAAATGTGAGAAAAGAGAGAAGGGACAATTGCTACTATCCTTTTCCACACTTGTGCTTCAAAGTAGCACCATGTTCTTCATGATAGAGAGTCTCATGTTTAGTCAGTTTCATATACTAGTGGGAATTTACATTATATAACTTGGCTTGTATATTCCAACGATGGGCTTCCTCAAATGCCCTAGGTCTTCGTGAGCAAGCAAGTTGGATGCACACCCACTTAGTTTCTTTTGTTGAGCTTTCATACATTTTTAGCTCTAGTGCATCCGTTGCATGGCAATCCCTACTCACTCACATTGATATCTATTGATGGGCATCTCCATAGCCCGTTGATACGCCTAGTCGATGTGAGACTATCTCCCTCCTTTTGTCTTCTCCACAACCACCACTCTATTCCACCCATAGTGCTATGTCCATGGCTCACGCTCATGTATTGCGTGAAAGTTGAAAGGTTTGAAAGAATAGAGTATGAAAACAAGTGCTTGGCTGAAACCGGGGTTGTGCATGATATGAATATTTTGTGTGATGAAGAGGGAGCATAGCCAGACTATATGATTTTTTAGGGATAACTTTCTTTAGCCATAGTATTTTGAGAAGACATGATTGCTTTGTTACTATGCTTGAAGTATTATTATTTCTTATGTCAATATAGACTTTTGTCTTGAATCTTTCAGATCTGAACATTCATGCCACAATTAAGAGAACTACATTGAAAATTATGTTGGTTAGCATTCCACATCAAAAATTCTGTTTTTATCATTTACCTACTCGAGGACGAGCATGAATTAAGCTTGGGGATGCTTGATACGTCTCCAACATATCTATAATTTGAATGTTCCATGCTATTATTTATGATGTTTTGGATGTTTAATGGGCTTTGTTATACACTTTTATATTATTTTAGGGACTAACCTACTAACCCAAAGGCCCAGTCCAGATTGCTGTTTTTTGCCTATTTCAGGGTTTTACAGAAAAGGAATATCAAACGGAGTCCAAACGGAATGAAACCTTTGGGAGAGATATTTTTGGAGCAAAATACGCACGGGAGACTTGAGAACCATGGAGTAGGGCACACGTGGCACCCCCTGCCTCGTGGGCCCCACATCTAGCCCCCGGTGCCCTCCTTCTTCCTATATATACCTACGTACCCCGAAACCATCAGAACAACAGAGAAAACCCTAGTTCCACCGCCACAACCTTCTGTTCCCATGAGATCCCATCTTGGGGCCTGTTCCGGAGCTCCGCCGGAGGGGGGATCTACCACGGAGTGCTTCTACATCATCATCATCGCCTCACCATGAGTTGTGAGTAGTTTACCACAGACCTTCGGGTCCATAGCTAGTATCTAGATGGCTTCTTCTCTCTCTTTGGATCTCAATACTAAGTTCTCCTCGGTCTTCGAGGAGATCTATTTGATGTAATCTCTTTTTGCGGTGTGTTTGTCGAGATCCGATGAATTGTGGGTTTATGATCAAGATTATCTATGAGAAATATTTGGTTCTTTTCTAAACTCTTTATGTATGATTATAATATCCTTGCAAGTATCTTCGAATTATTGGTTTGGTTTGGCCTACTAGATCTATAGTTCTTGCAATGGGAGAAGTTCTTGGCTTTGGGTTCAATCTTGCGGTGTCCTTTCCCAGTGACAGTAGGGGCAGCAAGGCACATATTGTATTGTTGCCATCGAGGATAAAAAGATGGGGTTTATATCACTATGTTTGAGTTTATCCCTCTACATTATGTCATCTTGCTTAAGGCGTTACTCTGTTCTTATGAACTTAATACTATAGATGCATGCTGGATAGCAGTCGATGTGAGGAGTAATAGTAGTAGATTCAGAATTGTAGCGACCACGATCCGAATGGACCGAAGTCTCTGTGTTCTGTGTCATCCCTGGATCGGTAATGCTGACACACACAATACTTGAAGGATTTATAACAGAGTGGCAATCACACACTTATTACATCGAAATCTCAAAAGAGAACTTATTACAAAAGCATATGGCATAAGGCCATCTAACAAAATAACAGTGAAAGGCTTGGAAGATAAGTAGGTCCATCAACTCCAACGGCATAGCTGAGTGCATGACAAACGACCTAGCGCACCTTACTCTTCTTTTGAAAAGTCTGCAATGTAACATGTTGCAGCCCAAAACGGGCCAGCACATGGAATATGCTGGCAAGATAAGACAGTAGAGCAAGTAACAGAATAAAGGCTAAAACTATATGCATATTTGGCTGGTGGAGGCTCAAAGGTTAATTTTTTTGCGTATAGCCAATTTTTTCCTACAACAAAGGAATAAGTTTTATTTTAACTATCATGGTAGTTGAAACATCATTGAGAAGGTTCCTCCAACTCAATCCCAATTAAAGTAATCATCTTTAACCCAACAAATTAGTTTTAGAGTGATGAGATCAACCAATAATTCAAGTACCAGATACTCAAGATGTCCATAACTGAGGACATGGCTAATCATGATTACTTTGTACACTCTGCAGAGGTTTGCGCACTTTTCCCCACAAGACTCAATCTCCTCTGTTGGATTTCTCGCACTACATGGTGTTTGAGAAACGGATGACCGAGACACAGTCTTTCAGAAGTATTTACTCTTTACCCCGGGTGGACCGCTACACCTACTTTCCCCTACATCTGCTAGTCCACCACGGAAAGAGCTCACAAAACTTACTCATACTATGCCAGAGCCCATAATGGCATTGTGGCTGCACACGGAAGTTTCTAGCATGAATAGTTTTATGATCCCTTTGAGCCTGGGTGGCATTCCATAGGATAATCACACGGTTCCTTCGGGATTTCCTAGGACAACACTAGATTCTCCAAGTGCCCTGCAACCATTCAACCCAGATGTGTATTAAAGTAGCCACCTTAAGTTGAACCATTAATTAACAACTCACATCTGTC
Source organism: Secale cereale (assembly GCA_902687465.1). Taxonomy (NCBI): domain Eukaryota; kingdom Viridiplantae; phylum Streptophyta; class Magnoliopsida; order Poales; family Poaceae; genus Secale; species Secale cereale. Next base: position 472,067,876 of record LR738709.1, read on the forward strand.
ATGAATACTCTCAAACTCAAACCACGTCTACGAGCATATCATGGCAACCTAAGCATAACGTGGAAGTAACTCCCAAGGGTTTGAAAATAATGCAGGTAATAGGTTCTACCTCAATCTACTTCCCAGACCCACAAGTTAAGAGATCCTACTCATGCAATATGTGAAGGTTTGATCTAATGCATAAAAACTGGGTAATAAAGGGTATGATCAAAGTGTTACTTGCCTTGCTGATGATTCGCAAAACCTAGGGACTCGTAGTAGCACGCTTCGCACTCCGGGAATTCTATCGCAAGCAAACAATAGCATACATAAGCAATCAAGAAAAGATGCGCAGATAAAACTCCAAATAAGAAGACCTAACCAGAAAGTTCAACTTAAGAACTCCGGTTTGCAAAAAGAATCAAATCAAACGGAGCAACGAAACTCAAACTGCGAAAGAAACAAGATCCATTTACTAGATTGAACTAAAGTGAAATTTAAAGTAGCAAAACCTTGTTCAAGTTGGTTAAACGGAAAGAGGGCTTCGAGACGAAGATCTGGGCGCTTGAATCGCCTGATTCCGACTTTCGAGCGAAAAGAAAAACTAAAAACTAGATCAGGGCAGAAATCGCGATCGAAAATAATCACGGAAAAACCCTGAAAAAGAAAAATGGACGAACAAACTAACAAACGAACGTTCGCTGTCTGTGACTAACGGATGAGCAACATTCGTTTAAATGAACGTACGAACGAACGTCCGCTATTTAACTAAACCGAAAAAACGAACCGATCTATTTTAAAAAAATAGATCTAGGGTTTACTAAAAAAAAACCGAACGGTTTAAAAAAACCGGCGTCTGCTCGGGACGGTGTCTACCTCGACGACGGCGGCTTCCGGCGGCGGTCGGCTGCGGCGACGGTGAGATGGGCGGCGGGGCGGCTCCGGCGGCGGCGGCGGCGGCGCGAGCTGGCGGCGGCGGCTTGGGCGGCGGCGGCCTAGGGTTTCAGCACGGGGCTGATAGGCTGCGGGGCTTCGGGCCTCGCCTTTTAAAGGGGCCGGCTAGAGGAGTCCAAGTCGGGTACGGCCCGACTAGGTCGGTTGACTTCTTTTTTTCTAAATAGTCCCGACGTACTAAAATAGGCGAAAAAATACTAAACGTGCTCCAAAAATTCCGAAATAAATTTTCACCATCCTCTAATAATATTTAGGATTAAGTGAACATTTTTCCCGAACCTAAATGCAATTTTGAAAAATGCGTATTTTTCCTATGCAAATAAAATCACAAATAAATCCGAATAAAATTCCAAAAGTGATTTTAATATTTTTCCTCCAATATTTCTTTTATTTTGGAGAAGTCATATTATCTCCGCTCATATATTTTACTGAGAAATATTTTTAGGAGAGAAAAACAATTAAAACCAAAGTGATCCCCGTACCGGTATTTGAGAAAACTCGAATACGAAAACGGTAAAATTCCCAACTCTCTCCGTGGGTCCTTGAGTTGCTTAGAATTTTCGAGGATCGCAAGCACACAAATGCAATAAAATATGATATGCAATAAGGTCTATCTATAACATTCCAAATTGAAAATTTGGGATGTTACAAACCTACCCCCCTTAGAATGAATCTCGCCCTCGATATTCGGGTTGGATAGAAAATAGGTGTGGGTGGTCCTTGGCTTCATCTTCGGTATGGTGACTCCACTGAACTTTGCAAAACTTGATAACCTTGCTATGGGTGACTCTGCTCGCAAACTCGAGTAATTTTGACGGGTTTCTCCTCATAAGTCAGATCACTATCCAACTGAATTGCTTCCAGGGGCACTGTGTCTCTTAATGGAATATTGGTCATATCCGCATGTCACTTCTTGAGCTGGGAAACGTGAAACACGTCGTGAACTCCTGACAGTCCTTCGGGTAACTCCAACGTGAAGGCAACCTCTCCCATGCGTTCCAAACACGGTACGGTCCCACAAATCTCGGGGCTAACTTTTTCTTATCTCCAAAACGTTTAACTCCTCGCAGAGGCGACACTCTCAGGTATGATATGTCTCCGATTTCATAGACTACTTCCTTGCGCTTCAAGTCTGCATAACTCTTCTGCCTGGACTGAGCTACCTTCAGTCTATCTCGAATCAGCTTAACCTTCTCTTCTGACTCTTTGATCAGATCTGGTCTAAATAACTGACGATCTCCGACTTCATCCCACATTAACAGCGTTCGGCATCTCCTCCCGTACAATGCTTCGAATGGTGCCATCTTCAAACTGGCCTGGTAGCTGTTGTTGTACGAGAACTCCGCATAAGGCAAGTTGTCGTCCCAACTAGATCCATAATCTAGCACACAAGCTCTCAACATGTCCTCCAGAATCTGATTAACTCTCTCGGTCTATCCATCAGTCTGCGGGTGGAAAGTTGTACTGAATTTCAGCCTCGTTCCCAAAGTCTGGTGTAGCTGATGCCAAAACTTTGAGGTGAACTATGTTCCTCTATCTGATACGATGGTCCTCGGAACTCCGTGCAGACATACAATCCTGGTCATGTATATCTTGGCCAACTTTGCACTGGTATACGTGGTTTTCATGGGGATAAAGTGGGCTACTTTGGTCAAGCGATCCACTACTACCCAGATTGAGTCGTATTGTTGGTGTACAAAAAGAGGGGTACAATTTTTGTACCCCTATGACTGTGCACGGGCAGTCTGAGCCATGGGCACCACCACACCAAGCATGGTAGGGGAGGTGAGCTAGGGTAAGACCGAAGCTCGATGGAACTGGAGCAACACCAAGAACAAGACCACAAAGAGCAAAGGGACGAAGCGGGATCCCCCGGCGAGATCCTTGCCGGGAGCCGGTTCCAGCAACCCCGGCAAGATCCTTGCCGGGGCCGGCTTTAGCAGCCCCGACAAGACCCTTGCCGTGGCAGCTCGCCCCACGCCTACGGAGCGGACCACCCTTGAGTCCACTGCCCCTATGGGGCAAGGATTCGGGAGGCATCCCCGTAGTGGCATGCAGATCTTTGTGAAGACATTCAAGATCGGATACACGCAATAAGAAGACGACGACCCTTGGTGGGATCCCAGCCAAGGAGGACCACAAGACCCCCGGCAAGCACCTTGCCGGGGATGACAGCAGGCGCCGCGGCAAGACCCTTGCCGGGGCCCCGGCAAGGCCCTTGTCAAGGACGTCCGCAGGGCCACCATCAGGCCAACGCCAACTAAGCTTCCACCGCCCCATGCAGCTGCCGACCCAACCAGCTGGGTAGACACCTGCGTGGCGACATGCATACCTTCGTGGAAGACCCACCATTGCGCCACCTCAGCTGCCTACCTGCCTTCATGGCATCTTAGGCATCGCTGGCCAGGGCGCGTGTCGACGCAAGAAGGAGCGGCGACGGACAAGACGGATGTCTCCCCCGTCCCCGATAAAGCAAGGACACCTAAGAAAGGCGCATTACATGCGCCTTGTCATGTAATGCGAGGGATAACCTCGCATCACTGTACCCTTTCCACCTCCTGTGTGCCACTGTGGCAGCCCCTTTTTCATATAAAAGGAGGCCCGAGGCGACCATGAGAAGGATTCGGCTTTTTAGAACTCCTCACGATTCGGCTTTTTAGAACTCCTCACGACTCGGCTTTTTGGAGCTCCTCACGCCCCATAGGTAGCTGAAGAACACAAACATATAATCCACCAAAGCAGGAGTAGGGTTTTACACATCTTTGTGGCTCGAACCTGGGTAAAGGAACCGTGTCCTAACCGTTGGACCCGCTCTTCTCTCAACCCCGCGCCCCGCAACCGTAGTAGGGATTCTTGTGATCCCATAGGTGTCGTTCCAAATACACTGACATCTTTGGCGCGCCAGGTAGGGGGCACAGTTGTGAGAATCGGCTCTAGCAGTTAAACCAGCACTCCTTCGTCTTCGTGGCTCTTTGAGAAGGAAGGAGGCCGGAAGATCAGCACTCGAGCGGCTACAAATAGAAGCTTATTTATATTGAACCCTGGATATTTCCATCCTATTATTTAAGGTTATTATCCTCGGAGTTGTCATTCTTTGTACAAGAAACCTGCACGCAAATGGGGCCCTTCCCGATTGGCAAGGCCTTTGCTCTGTTTCGAGTCCGCTCAACAGTTCAAACGGCTACGTTGGAAATGGTAGGGTAGCTTTCCGCAATTGGCAACGTTCTCGACTCTGTCTCGAGTCAAACTCGACAGTTTGAGCAGCTGCGTTAAGGGCGGCAAGGTGGCTCACCCGGCAGCACGCTAGCCCGACAGGCCAATGGGGACCCGTCCCCAAGACGCCGCCCTGGGTTTTTCGCGTCGGCAAGCCTACCCAGCTAGCGTAGGGTGGACGTACAAAGAAACAACAAACAGGAAAATAGCAAGCATAATCCTAGAGATATTTCAAAGTTATATTACATCATGTCATCGCTGCGGTTCTAACTAAAGATAAAATTTGTCTTGGTCATGAACCCGCAGCGGCGAAGAAGAATGGGATGCCTAATCCCGGCGCTGGCCCTCCACCCTCTTGATTTCGTCGATGCGGCTGATGACGGGCTTGATGCGCTCCTTGAGCACCGTGAGATCAGCATCCTCCGGCAAGCTATCCATCGCGGCTTCAAAGTCGAGGGCGGGGTTCCAGAACTCCATCTTGGTGAGGACCTTGGTGATGACCCCCCGGCAAAGCCGCCGGGCCTCCCCGGCGAGTGTGGCTGTTCTATTGTAGTGAAGATCAGCCAAGGCACCGAGGACGCCCTCAAAGAACAGGGTCAGCTTGGCGTTGACGGACCCGCTCCACTCAGGGGCATACCTCACGTTCGGCATCCCCATGAGGGCCAACTGCGAGGTAACCCTGCCGGCGATGTCCTCCAGCCGGCTGATCCACCTGTTCTCGCCCGCCACGTATTCTTGGTGGGAGGCGGCCTCGTCTGCCCGCAGCTGCTTCTCCCCCTCCAGGCTCCTGGTCAAGGTATCCTCTCGAGCCGATCTCTCCGACATCATCTTCTCGAGATTCTCCAGCTTCAGCTTGAGATCTCTGATGGAGTCTTGCGCCTCGAAGAGCTCCCCAGCCCTGCTGATGACCACTCCCTGCGCCTTTGTCAGGGCACGGTTGAGACTGTCCTTTTCGTCGGACAGCTTGAGGGCCTGCTCCTTCAGCTCGTCCCGCTCCACCTCCAGCTCTTGCACCTTGCCGGCGTGGACCAGGGCCTGGGCATCGAGTGCCTCTTTGTGCCTCTGCCCCAGCTCGCGAGTCCGCCGCTCGACAAGGGCCTCGAGCTCCTCATCCTTGCCGCTGAGCGTTGCGGCAAGCTTCGCCTCGCGCACTGAGAGGTCTTCTTCCTGGGAATCGAGGACGGCTTGATACTGGTTCCGAGCGGCCTCGGCCGCGGCAGCCAAGTTCGCCGCCTCTTCCTGGGCCTTCTCGACGTCAGACATCTTCATGATGAGCTATGCGTCGCGCTTGGCCAATTCTTCCTAGAAGGCCCTCTGCTCCTCGCGGGACTGGTGAAACCAGGTTTGCGCCTCAGCAACGCGCGCCTGGAAGTCCACCTCCGCCTCGTCCACCATTGCCATCCTGGACTTAACCTTGTCCAGACGGGCACGGTAGAGCGCTTGGAGCTTCCGGAAATTGGCCCCCATGGCGCGGAAGAGCTGCTCTTCTGGGGAACCATCACCGCCGGCGCCCGGTTCATCAACCACCTCGAGCCCGGTGGCGGCGAGCACCTCACCATCGAAGACTTCCCCTCCGGCGGGCGCTCGGGAACTTGACGCCCCTGCGAGGTGGATGAAGAGGTCATCGCCCACCTTCAGGTATGTGCCGGGGCCCGAGGTCTTGGAGGAAGAGGGCTGATCATGAGCCACCTCTTCCTCGGCCGTGGCCTTGCCGGCCTCCCCGGCAGGCTCACCGCTGGCACCCTCGGCGGCGTCCTTGCCGGCCTCCTCGGCAGGCTCACCGCTGGCACCCTCGGCAGCGTCCTTGGCGTCCTTATCAATGGCGGCCTCGGCAGCCTCCTTGGTGGCCTCCCCGGCGGCAATCCTGTCGGCCTCCGCCGCGGTCTTCTCAGCAACTTCCTCGATGACGGTGTCCACGTCCTCCATATTTGTTGAAGGAGGGCCTGAGCAGTGATGGGGATGATGAAGCCAAGAAAAAGGATAAGGGAAAAGCAAAGACAGAATACAGGCGACTCACCAGTGCCGGGCTGTGAAGCAGAAGTCCCCTCCCCGCCGGCGTCTGGCGCCGTGGCAGAGCCGCCAGCGCCCAAGTTCCCCTCTTCCTCCATGCGTGTGGGCTCCATGCTTGGTGCCCTTGCCGGGGACGCCCCTCGCGGCAGCGTAGTCGATGGGGTGGTGTGTTGGGGATAGCCCCCTGCGGCTCCTCCTGCTGCTGCTCCCGTCCTACAAAACCGGCAAGGTCAGCACCATAGCATCAAACACTCACTGCATGTCGAGCGAGAAGAGGATGATGAACTTACGCTGGGGGCTGTGCCGGGGGCTGCCGTCTGGGCTGCTCAACACCACCAGTGGTGTCTCTGAAGCCCCAGCCGGGGGCTGGCTGCTCACCGAAGCCTTGGCCCTCTTTATCCTCCGGGCCAACATCTCTGCATCCCTGAAGAAGCAAAGACGGATCAAGATGAGTGGCATGGTTCAGGGGGATGGAAATGGCAGTAAAGAATGGGGTACTTACTCGTCGTCCATCTCCTCCTCCTCCGCCGCTTTCCTCTTCCTCTTCGGGCTGAGAGGCCCGAGATCAAAAGGGAGTTCCGCGTGGATATCCGAGTCGACGTCTGCCGGGGGAGGCGAAGGGGGCGGAGTTTGTGCGCGCCTAGACGGAGAAAAGGCTGCCGCCTTCTTCTTCTCGGCGGCCTTCGTCATCCTCCTCGCCGCCGTGGCCCTCGTGTGGCGCCCGGACCCCTCCAGGACCAATTGAGGCTGCGCAGCCTTGCCGGGCCCGACCGGCTCGCCGGAACAGGCCCGCCGCAGGACTCGCCCTCTTCCCCTGGCTGGCGCTGAGCCGGCCGCCACATCCTCCTCCGACGACGACTCATCCGTCGCGTCTTCGACCAGCGGAGCTCCGGTGCCGGCGCTGCTAGCCTCTCCGGCGGCCGCCGCCCACTGGGCGAGCTCCTTCTCCTCCGTAGCTGTGGCATCCTTGTCCTCCACACCCCCGGCGCTGCCGGCCTCCATGACGAGCTGCGCCTCCCTCGCCCTAGCGGCGATGTAGTCCAGCTCTTCTTGGGTGGTGTCCCTGACAAGCCACCGCTCGGCGTCAGGCTTGACGCACACCTCGACTAGAGAGTCGAAGAATTGCTGCACGACCTCGTCCGCCGGCTCCTGCCAGCTCGGGACGGGGCCGTGTGCGTTGCATTCCGGCATCATGGCGACAATTTCGGACTGGGGCGAATTGTTGCACAACGGGACCACCCCCGCTGGCAGCTTGAAGATCTGCCCCTTGATGGCCTTGCCGGCCTTTGCGGCAGCCTTCGTGGTCTTGCCGGTCCGTTCGACCTCGTCGTCGCGACCCACATCAAGCTGGAAGAGCCGCTGGCAGAAATGGGCATGTCCCATCACTGTGAGGTTGTGGTCGAGGCCATGGCGAAGCCGCATGACGTCAGCCGGGTTCCTAAAGAGCCAGGCTGGGCTCCCCTTGTTGTGCAACGCGGCGATCCGACAGCGAATGAAGTCTGCCCCGATCATCTCAAGGGTGAGCCCGGCCTGGGCGAGCCGGTGGATCCTGGTGGTGGCGACGGTGAGCCTCCCGTCGGCGGCGTCGACGTCACCCCAGTCGCTGCCACGGACCGGCGGCACCCGGCGGACCTTGCAGAATCTTGGCGGTTCGTCTTCTTCAATCCAGCACCACCGGCCGCGCCATTCATCCCACGTCTCCTTCACGGCGCCCTCCGGGTACGCTCCCTTGGATCTCGCAATCCAGGTGATGCACCCAGAGACGACACCTCCCGGCTAGATCCGAGGGGTGAAATAGTGGCGGAAGAGCGCCGTGTTGGGCTGTACCCCGACGAAGCCCTCGCAAAGGTGCGCGAAGAAAGCCATCCATGCCACCGCGTTCGGAGTGAAATCCAAGAGGCGGAAGCCAAAGGTGTGCATGACATGACAGAAGAAATCGGAGAAGGGGGGACATAACCCGCAAGAAAAGTAGTCAACGAAGAAGGGGTACCGATTTGGGCCAGGTTCGGCGCAAGCGGCCGGAACGACGCGTGTCGCCGAATGTCCCAAGTTCTCCCCCCCCGTCTTCACCCCCCAAAGGGGCTTGAAGGCGGCCCGGAGCTCGTAGACGTCGACCGTCGACGGGATGAAGAAAGCAGCCTTCGTCCGGTCCCCCGAAAGCGCGCCCTCCGGCGGCTCCACAGACCCGGCGCCCTTGGCCACCCCCTTGCCCTTGGCGGGTTTGGACGCCATGGCGGATGAGTTGGAGGGCTGAGGGAGGGGGATGGCAAAGCAACGGCGGCAGGCGACGGCGGAAGCTTCGGAAGGAAGGAAGAGAGGGAATAGCGGCTCTGAGATTGGAAGAGGCACGAGGAAAATGGAGGAAGTGAGCAGCGCGCCCGCGGTTATTCCTTCTTATGGGGGTGGACGCGGGCCGCCTCCTTTCGCATTTACTGCGACGTGACGCATGCCTGCGGAAACCGCCCCGCGCATGCCGCCCACGTCACGCACGCCCCTCCACCCCGCGCCATGCACGCGGGTCGTGGGAGGCACAGCGCGCGAAAAATCTTACCACGGTGAAAACCGTCCCGCCTACCCGCGCACCGTTCTGGGCCTAGCCCAACAACGCGTCGCGCTCATGTGTGGCCCATGCCCGGGGGCTCCTGTCGGTGTACAAAAAGAGGGGGTACACTTTTTGTACCCCTATGACAGTGCACGGGCAGTCTGAGCCACGGGCACCACCACACCAAGCATGGCAGGGGAGGTGAGCCAGGGTAAGACCGAAGCTCGATGGAACTGGAGCAACACCAAGAACATGACCACAAAGAGCAAAGGGACGAAGCGGGATCCCCCGGCGAGATCCTTGCCGGGAGCCGGTTCCAGCAGCCCCGGCAAGATCCTTGCCGAGGCCAGCTTTAGCAGCCTCGACAAGACCCTTGCCGCGGCAGCTCGCCCCACGCCTACGGAGCGGACCACCCTTGAGTCCACAGCCCCTATGGGGCAAGGATTCGGGAGGCATCCCCGTAGTGGCATGTAGATCTTTGTGAATACATTCAAGATCGGATACACGCACTAAGAAGACGACGACCCTTGGCGGGATCCCAGCCAAGGAGGACCACAAGACCCCCGGCAAGCACCTTGCCGGGGATGACAGCAGGCGCCGCGGCAAGACCCTTGCCAGGGCCCCGGCAAGGCCCTTGCCGAGGACGTCCGCAGGGCCACCATCAGGCCAACGCCAACTAAGCTTCCACCGCCCCATGCAGCTGTCGACCCAACCAACTGGGCAGACACCTGCGTGGCGACATGCAGACCTTCGTGGAAGACCCACCATTGCGCCACCTCAGCTGCCTGCCTGCCTTCATGGCATCTCAGGCATTGCTGGCCAGGGCGCGTGTCGACGCAAGAAGGAGCGGCGACGGACAAGACGGATGTCTCCCCCGTCCCCGATAAAGCAAGGACACCTAAGCAAGGCGCATTAAATGTGCCTTGTCATGTAATGCGAGGGATAACCTCGCATCACTGTACCCTTTCCTCCTCCTGTGTGCCACTGTGGCAACCCCTTTTTCCTATAAAAGGAGGCCCGAGGCGACCAGGAGAAGGATTCGGCTTTTTAGAACTCCTCACGATTCGGCTTTTTAGAACTCCTCACGACTCGGCTTTTTGGAGCTCCTCACGCCCCATATCTAGCTGAAGAACACAAACATATAATCCACCAAAGCAGGAGTAGGGTTTTACGCATCTTTGCGGCCCGAACCTGGGTAAAGGAACCGTGTCCTGACTGTTGGACCCGCTCTTCTCTCAACCCCGCGCCCCGCAACCGTAGTAGGGATTCTTGTGATCCCATAGGTGTCATTCCGAATACACCGACACGTATGCCGATCTGGTCCTGGGCAGTCCGGTGATAAAGTCCATGCCAAGCTTATCACACTTCCATTCGGGTATCGACATAGGCTGTAGTAATCCTGCTGGCTTCTGATGTTCCGCCTTCACTCTCTGACATACATCACATACTGCTACATATTCGGCTATATCCTTCTTCATTCCCGTCCACCAGAAACGTTCCTTCAAATCCAAATACATCTTAGTGTTTCCGGGGTGTATCGAGTATGGCGAATCATGTGCATCCTGTAATATCAACTTCCTGACCTCGGCGTTGTTGGGCACATAGATTCAATCCTCAAACCACAAGGTGTCATGTTTGTCTTCACGAAAACCCTTGGCTTTTCCTTCACTCATCCTCTCCTTGATTTCGGCAATCTCTTTGTCATCCTTCTAGGCTTCTCGTATCTTTCCCAACAATGTTGACTGAACCTCCAATGTTGCAACAAAATCTCTAGGAATTATCTCCGAACTAAGCTCTCTGAGATCTTCTGCTAACTCCTTTGGCAATCCTCATTTTACTAGGGTATTGGCATAACTCTTCCGGCTCAAAGCGTCTGCAATGACATTGGCCTTTCTGGGGTGATAGTGCAGCTTCATATCATAATCCTCTGTAAGCTCCAACCATCTCCTCCGCCTGAGGTTCAGCTCCTTCTGAGTGAAAAAGCACTTCAAACTCTTGTGATCCGTGTACACATCACAACGATTTCCAATGAGGAAATGTCTCCAAGTTTTGAGTGCGTGCACTACAGCTGTTAGCTCCAAATCATGCGCAACATAATTCAACTCGTGCGGTCGAAGTTGACGAGACGCATAGGAAACAACTCTTCTGTTCTGCATGAGTACTCCTCCAAGTCCTAAGCGTGAAGTGTCGCAATACACTTGGAAATCCTTGCGTATATCTGGCAAGATCAGCACTGGGGCTGTCATCAAACATTTCTTCAACTCCTAGAAACATTCTTCGCACTCTTCAGTCCAATGGAACTTGATGTCCTTCTTCAACAATGCCGTCATAGGCTTTGCAATCTTGGATAAATTCTCTATTAATCTCCGATAGTATCCCGCGAGTCCAAGAAAACTATGGATTTCTCCAACTGAAGTGGGTGCCAACCACTCAGTGACTGCCTGTACCTTGACATGATCCACTGCTATACCTTCTCCTGATATAACATGTCTTAAGAATCCAAGTTCCTTCAACCAAAACTCACATTTTCTAAACTTGGCATACAACTGATGTTCTCTGAGCTTCTCCAGAACCAAGCGCAAATGCTCCTCGTGTTCCTCTTCATTCTTCGAGTACACCAAGATATCATCAATGAATTCCATGACGAACTTATCCAAGAACTCCATGAATACCTTATTCATCATACTCATGAAATAGGTAGGGGCGTTAGTCAATCCAAATGACATAACCGTATACTCATATAGCCCGTACCTTGTGGTGAAGGCTGTCTTAGGTATATCCTTCTATCGGATCTTCAACTGGTGGTATCCTGATCGTAGATCGATCTTGGAGAATCCTTTTGCTCCTTGAAGTTGGTCAAACAAATCATTGATCATCGGCAGTGGGTACTTATTCTTAATCGTCACTTCGTTCAATGCGCGATAATCAACGACCATCCTTAAAGATCCATCCTTCTTCTCTACCAAAAGCACTGGGGCTCCCCAAGGTGATGAACTTCGTCGAATAAATCCTTTCTCCAACAACTCCTTAATCTGCTTCTTGATCTCCTCCAGATCATTTGCTGGCATCCGGTATGGTCTCTTCGATATTGGTCCGGTGCTTGGCAATAGCTCAATCAAAAACTCAATATCCCTATCCGGCGGCATGCTTGGTAGCTCCTCTGGGAATACATCCGGATAATCCCTTAATATGGGCACTTCCTCCTGAACAACTCCCGAGAGAGAATTTACTTGTGTCCTTCTAGGCGAATGTCTTGATACATATTTGATCCTTTTTCCCTCCAGGGTGGTAAGTAAAATAGACTTACTGGCACAATTGATGTTCTCTCCATACATCGATAGCCAATCCATACCTAGTATCACATCCAATCCTTGTGACTCCAAAACTATCAGGTCTGAGGGGAAAACATGGCGTCCAATGGTCAATGGTACTTGAAAACATCCTTGATGTGCCATATACTCTGCTCCTGGGGAACTTACTAACATGGGGGTCTTAAGGACTTGGGTGGGCAACTTATATATATTTATGAATCCCCTTGAAATGTATGAATGCGATGCACCAGTATCGAAAAGAACTACTGCGGTAAATGACTTAACCAAAAACTTACCGACAACTGCATCAGGCTGTTCTTCAACCTCCTCCACGGTCACGTGGTTCACTTGTCCTTTGTTGAAAGGGTTGGGCTTCTTCCCCGCGCTTCCATTGCCGTTCCCATTCTTAGCTTCAGGGCACTCGCCGCCACAGTGTCCATTCTCCCGCACTTGAAACCTGTAATGTGACTTAAATCCCTCTTGGCGGGTGTGGATGGAGTGGAGCGGTTCTGATTATTACTTGCTCCATTCCCATTCCCATTCTTGGAGCTATTATGGTTGTGAGAACTCCCTCCATTATGGGTGTGGCTTGCATGGTTATGGGTATATCCTCCCGGGTTCGGGGTGAAACGGGGCTTCTGCTGGGCTCCAGAATTATTCCTTCCTTGTCCATACTTCCTTTTGCGGCTCTCAACCTGCTGCTGCTTCCCTTCAATCATAAGATCCTTGTCTACCAACTCCTGGTAGTTGTTGAAGGTTCCCACCATCAACTGTATGCTCATCTCATCATTTAGCCCTTCCATAAACTTGTCTTGCTTCGCGGCATCTGTGGCCACATCATCCGGGGCATAACGAGATAGGGTACTAAACTCATCTACGTACTGAGCCACAGTATGATTTCCTTGGCGCAAGTTGCGAAACTCTCGCTTCTTCATGCTCATGGCTCCAGTTGAGACATGGGCAGTGTGAAAAGCTTCCTGAAACTGATCCCAAGTGACATTGGCTACATGGAAGGTGGCTGTGTAGTTCTCACACCATGCAGCTGCTGGTCCAGCCAACTAATGTGTGGCAAAACGCACCTTCTCGGCATCCGTGCAATTTGCGGTGGTCAACTCCCTTCCAATCTTGCGCAGCCAGTCATCAGCAACTATTGGTTCAATGCTACTAGAGAACACCGGTGGTTGCAACCTTAGGAAACGTGTCAGCTTGTCCACGGGTGGTGGTGGTGGAGGGCTGTTGTTGTTGTTCTGATTGTTCTGGACAAGAAGTTGCATCAAGGTGTTCTGCTGCTGGATCAACTGAGTGAGCTCGGGGGAAAACTGAAATCCGGGCTCATGTCTCGGAGGCATCTGATGGGTGTAGAGGGAAGAGATTAGAATAGAAAAGAGGTCTAAGGGCAAATTCACTATCCATATGTTCATGAGACAAACACAATCATATCACACCAATCAATTTAAAACAAAGGCATACAAAAGATTCTAACTAACGTTACAAAAGTGCTCTAAATTCTACTTTATGGGGGAAAAACTACTAGTCATAAGGTGGTCATCTAGAAATTTTGATCGGCGGAAAATTCCATGATGTCTGCTCCAGCTTCATCTTCATAGTCATCATCACTATCCTCGGGGTCCGAGTCGGTGTCGTCGATGATGATGTAGTCCTCCAAACGAATCTCCTTAGGTTCTTCTTCTCCTCCTCCTCCTAGTGCTGGGTCGCCCATGAATACTCATAGCTTCCTTGTCAAGTCATCATTCTTATCCACAAGTATTGTCATCTCCTCCTCGTATCCGTCACGTGTAGACTTGAGTTCGTCTTCTAGCTCCAAGTTCCTTGTTAACGCCTTCGTCAAATCTATCATCCCTGCGCACATCTAGTGCTCCTGTCGACGGATGTGCTGATTTAACTCCTAGATGATTGTTGCAATGGATCTATCCTTCCGGGTACTGATCATGTCCCATTGCTCATCTCGGCGTCCACATATCTGGTAGATAGTGTCCTTCAGCTCCTGCTTGTAGACTTCTCCAATATGCCCCATGGTAATGTGGGCTGCCATACTCTTGCCTAGGCTCCAGGTTGGTGCATCAAAAGAAAACTCTATGGGCTCTGTGGATGGTGCGAATGTCCTCCCGGCGTTTTGAACTTGAATATTCCATCGCTCCTCTTCTGGTAGAGTGGCGGTGTAGGTACCGGTGAAGCTTGGTATCCCAATGTTCAGGTACCTAGTGACTTCCTTCAAGTGTCGTCCAAAAGGTGTGTCTTCATCTGGTTGAGTGAACTTGTTCCTTGGGTCCACCATCCTAAGGAGTAGAAAATGGAGAGGAGTGAGAAATGAGTAGAGAAGAGTGACCTAGGGTTTATCTTAGTGGTCGTGTCCTACATTCAGCGTGTGCTCTGTTACCATCTTGTAGCGACCACAATCCGAATGGACCGAAGTCTCTGTGTTCTGTGTCATCCCTGGATCGGTAATGCTGACACACACAATACTCGAAGGATTTATAACAGAGTGGCAATCACACACTTATTACATCGAAATCTCAAAAGAGAACTTATTACAAAAGCATATGGCATAAGGCCATCTAACAAAATAACAGCGAAAGGCTTGGAAGATAAGTAGGTCCATCAACTCCAACGGCATAGCTGAGTGCATGACAAACGACCTAGCGCACCTTACTCTTCTTCTGAAAAGTCTACACCATTACTTGTTGCAGCCCGAAACGGGCCAGCACATGGAATATGCTGGCAAGATAACACAGTAGAGCAAGTAACAGAATAAAGGCTAACACTATATGCATATTTGGCTGGTGGAGGCTCAAAGGTTAAAGTTTTTGCGTAAAGCCAATTTTTCCCTACAACAAAGGAATAAGTTTTATTTTAACTATCATGGTAGTTGAAACATCATTGAGAAGGTTCCTCCAACTCAATCCCAATTAAAGTAATCATCTTTAACCCAACAAATTAGTTTTAGAGCGATGAGATCAACCAATAATTCAAGTACCACATACTCAAGATCTCCATAACCGGGGACACAGCTAATCATGATTAGTTTGCACACTCTGCAGAGGTTTGCGCACTTTTCCCCACAAGACTCGATCTCCTCCGTTGGATTTCTCGCACTGCATGGTGTTTGAGAAACGGATGACCGAGACACAGTCTTTCAGAAGTATTTACTCTTTACCCCGGGTGGACCGCTACACCTACTTTCCCCTACATATGCTAGCCCATCACTGAAAGAGCTCACACAACTTACTCATACTATGCTAGAGCCCATAATGGCATTGTGGCTGCACACGGAAGTTTCTAGCATGAATAGTTTTATGATCCCTTTGAGCCTGGGTGGCATTCCGTAGGATAATCACACGGTTCCTCCGAGATTTCCTAGGACAACACTGGATTCTCCAAGTGCCCTGCAACCATTCAACCCAGATGTGTATTAAAGTAGCCACCTTAAGTTGAACCATTAATAAACAACTCACATCTGTCATGGATACTCTCAAACCCAAACCACGTCTACGAGCATAGCATGGCAACCTAAGCATAACGTAGAAGTAACTCCCAAGGGTTTGAAAATAATGCAGGTAATATGTTCTACCTCAATCTACTTCCCAGACCCACAAGTTAATAGATCCTACTCATGCAATGTGTGAATGTTTGATCTAATGCATAAAAACTCGGTAATATAGGGTATGATCAAAGTGTTACTTGCCTTGCTGATGATTCGCAAAACCTAGGGACTGGTAGTAGCACGCTTCGCACTCCGGGAATTCTATCGCAAGCAAACAATAGCATACATAAGCAATCAAGCAAAGATGTGCAGATAAAACTCCAAATAAGAAGACCTAACCGGAAAGTTCAACTTAAGAACTCCGGTTTGCAAAAAGAATCAAATCAAACGGAGCAACGAAACTCAAACTGCGAAAGAAACAAGATCCGTTTACTAGATTGAACTAAAGTCAAATTTTACAGTAGCAAAACCTTGTTCAAGTTAGTTAAATGGAAAGAGGGCTTCGAGACGAAGATCTGGGCACTTGAATCGCCTGATTCCGACTTTCGAGCAAAAAGAAAAACTAAAAACAAGACCAGGGCAGAAATCGCGATCGAAAATAATCGCAGAAAACCCCTGAAAAAAAAAACGGACGAACAGACTAACGAACGAACATTCGTTGTCTGTGATTAACGAGCGAACAATGTTCGTTAAAACGAACGTACGGCCGAACATCCGCTATTAACTAAACCGAAAAACCCGAACCGATCTATTTAAAAAAACAGATCTAGGGTTTACTAAAAAAACGTACGATTTTAAAAAATAACCGGCGGCGGCTCGGGATGCGTCTACCTCGACGACGGCGGCTTCTGGCGGCGGTCGGCTGCGGCGGCGGCGAGACGGGCGGCGGGGCGGCCCCGGCGGCGGCGGCGGCGCGAGCTAGCGGCGTCTGCGGCTCAGGCGGCGGCGGCCTAGGGTTTCGGCGTGGGGCTGGTGGGCTACGGGGCTTCGGGCCTCGCCTTTTAAAGGGGTCGGCTCGAGGAGTCCTAGCCGGGTACGGCCCGACTAGGTCGGTTGCCTTTTTTTTTCTAAATAGTCCTGATGTACTAAAATAGGCAAAAAATACTAAATAGACTCCAAAAATTCCGAAATAAATTTTGACCGTCCTCTAATAATATTTAGGACAAACTGAACATTTTCCCGGACCTAAATGCAATTTTTAAAAACGCGTATTTTTCCTATGCAAATAAAATCACAAATAAATCCGAATAAAATTCCAAAAGTGATTTTAATATTTTTCCTCCAATATTTCTTTTATTTTGGGGAAGTCATATTATCTCCGCTCATATATTTTACTAAGAAATATTTTTAGGGGAGAAAAACAATTAAAACCAAAGTGATCCCCGTACCGGTATTTGAGAAAACTCAAATACGAAAACGGTAAAATTCCCAACTCTCTTCGTGGGTCCTTGAGTTGCTTAGAATTTTCGAGGATCGCAAGCACACAAATGAAATAATATATGATATGCAATATGGTCTATGTATAACATTCCAAATTGAAAATTTGGGATGTTACAAGAATCATTTTGGTCTATTTGTTTCGGACGTGATGCCTATATATAGTGATCATGCCTAGATAGTCTCATAAGTATTCGCTTTTCTATCAATTGCTCGATAGTAATTTGTTTACCCGCCGTAGAATATCGCTATCATGAGAGAAAGCCACTAGAGAAAACTATGGCCCCCTGGTCTATTCTCAACATATCAATCTACAATCTACTTTACTTTTCCGCTTTTACTTTATGTTCTTATATCCAAAAACACCAAAAATATCAAACTATCATCTCTATCAGACCTTACTTTCGTAAGTGACCGTAAAGGGATTGACAAACCCCTTATTGCGTTGGCTGCGAAGTTCTTATTTGTTTGTGCAGGTGCGAGGGACTCACGCATGGTCTCCTACTGGATTGATACCTTGGTTCTCAGAAACTGAGGGAAATACTTACACTACTGTGCTGCATCACCCTTTCCTCTTCGAGGGAATACAACGCAAGCTCGAGAAGTAGCAAGCAGAATTTATGGCTAAATTTGTGCATTATTTAAAATTTGCTTTTGAATGCAAATGCACAGTCGATTAGGATCATGGGTTACCCTTCCATGTCACATACATCTTGGTGGAGCGCTCAAAATGATAGAAAGTAAAATATGCACTCATCACCAAGGCAAAGTGAATGATCATATATGAGAGATAAATAATAGCATCATTCAAGGAAGCATTAAGGTATGATATGATGGAACACATGATCATACAAGTATCTCACACACATGAATCATAGAGTATCAAGCAAGCACACAAATAAGCTTCAACCAAAAACCAAAGAAGGCAAAACAGAGCAAAGCTCCCTCTCTCTCTCTCGAAGCCTATGATCTATACACTTTTTCCCCCTTTGGCAACAAGTTACCAAAAAGCTTGAAAATGCAGTGTTATGCGTCTCTCTAGGCTTGATCTTCGGGAGGAGGCATTGAGAGGACTCCAATGATGAATGCATCTGTGGAAGTTGTTGGAGCTGGTGGAGTGTCAACTGGAGGTGGCACTGATGCTATGGTTGCAGGTGCTGATGTAGTAGCTCTAGTGTCAGCCATGGGCACTGTAGCAGATCTCTACCCTCTTGGCACTCTCTGAAATACATCTGTGGTAGGTTGTCCTTTCCTCTCCCCAGCTTCTTCCTGGAGCTGTTCAACTGATGTCTGCATCTCTGTCACCTTCAAGTCTAGATCATAGAATTTTGTCTCAATGATCCTTTCCAGGCTCGCTTGATTTTGAGTCAAGTTGGCCAATCCTCTCTCAATCCTCGAGGTTGCTTGAATCAGATATGCCATTTGATCTTGTTTAGTCTTGAGGGACACTTGAGATGCCTCTTCAGCACTTGGCATCTTTGCTTTTTTCTCAGCTTTTGCTTTCTCCCTCTTCTCTTGAGCCTCTACAGATGTGGGATCTTCTGCATCCATGACAACTATATTGTCCTCAAAGTCAGGCATCAATGGAAGATGTTCCTTGTCCAATAATAATGTGCCTATGCCCATCTTGGAGTTGATGAACATCTGGATTTGTGGAGCATACCCACAAGATCTCTTTTGGTCTGCAGTTGTCCTCTTGATTGTCTCAACAATCAAACTCATCACTTTGAACTTCTGAGGCACATCAAATGATTGCAGCAAGTTGATGTAATGGCCTCTGATCATCTTGTGATCTCCAGATTTGGGCAACAAAGTGTGCCTCAAGATGGTGTTAATTATGGCCAAACCAGATAGCAGATAATGAACAGAGCCTAGATTATGAGTTCCAAGGCTTTGTCAGGAATTTCCTTGTACATGTTTGCCATTGAGTTGCGGTCTTTCTTCTTTTTGGCATAGACATCCAAGGCATCCTCATGCTCTTCAGGGGCATTTATCAAGTTGGCCCACTCAGCAATTGTTGATTGGTACCTAGTACCCTCAGACATCCAAACAATTCTTCCATCAGGATAGAAATGAGCTGTAGAATATAATTGCATAATGAGCTCATCATTCCACTTGGTCAACTCCTGATCCACAAACTTGTCCACTCCACATAGCCTAAAGCTCTCATGCACACCTGGAAAATGATCGGCATTCTCATCAATGTATTCCCAATCTACCCACTTCATATCACAAACAATGGGCTTCTTATCAAGCAAGATGGTCTCATAGAAATCCTGTTGCTCTCTGGTGTGGAACCTGTAATCCACAGCAGTCCTTCTCCTCACAACATATGGATCAGTTTGTCTCCAACGTCGGAGACCTGCATCATTCCTCAGTTTCATGTCTTCAGCAACAATATGACTATCATCATGATCGGGAATCTTGGGCTTCAATTTTACGAGCAATCAGACTTCAACATATTCTTCTTCAAACTCAGGCACTGGGGCCTTGTTCTTTTCAACAGCTGGTATGTTTCTTGTGCTCCTCTTTGGTGCAGTCTTGAGGGCTGGAGCAGAAGCTTTGGGGGCAGTCTTAGGCTTAGAAGGGGCAACCCTAGACTTGATGGCATCCCCCATCAACTTCTGAGTCTTTGCAGCTGGTGCAACAGGCTCATCAGCTTCATCTTCAGCATCATCATCATCACTACCAGCTCTCATAGCTAGACGGCTTGCCAACCACTCTGGCTGTGGTCTTCCTAGCCCTCTTCTTGGTTCCTGCTGGCTCATCATCTTTTGTTTCAAGAGTGAACACCTTTGTCTCTTGAGTGGAGGTTCTGGCCTTTGACATTGGCACTCTCTTGGCAGGGGCCTTCTTGTTCAGTCCAGGCTTTGTTGAAGCAACTGTGCCATACTCCTTATTAGTCACTTTCTTCTTTGAAGTGGCCTCATCAGCCACAAAATCCTCATCCTCACTGTCAGAATTTTTCTTCTTCCTTAACTTGGTAGCAACCTTTGGAAGATTACTTGGAGTGCTTCTGCTACTCTCATAGTACCTGCTATTGGAGGGACTAGAGGCCTCACTCAGATGTGCCTGCTCCTCTGACCTGTTCCAGCTATCACTTTGATCAGACATTGTTGACACAACAAACTGAAAGCAGACCCTGTGAATGGATGTAGATGAGATAGAGTGGATGAGCATCACAAAGTACAGAGGTTTTTGTAAAACAAATGAGTCAAAATCTTAGTTTTGGGTTTCTACAGAAAGCGTTTCGGAGCTACCGATTGGTTAAACTCGGTGACACCGAAGCAACTTTGGAGTCTAACTAGTGAAATCGGTCAGCCCGAGACACAGTTCGGTGACTCCAAGATTGCTAGGGTTTCACTGAGAGTTGAACTCGGTCACACCGATTTGCAAGTTTCGGTCAGACCGAAAAGTGCAAGTGCAATGGCCTAAGCCATATCAATGAGACCGATTTCCACAACTCGGTCGGTTCGAGATGAGTTCGGCGGAAACCTAACCCTAAAACTTTGAATCCAAACTAATCTAAACGGAGTTTCGCTGGACATGATGATCTCATACGTGGAAAGAATAATTGCATAGAATTTGTGCTAAGAATCAGAGGTAAAGATTGCACAAAGGGTCGAAATCATACCCTAACTTGGCGATGAGCTTGCTACGGCGGCAACAACGGGGTTGAATTCCGTTGAGGGCGGCGGAGACCAGCGGCGGGAGGTCGCTGGCGGCGAGAGGACGATCCGGAGACCCGAGACGGCAGAGCAGGACACGCGCGGGCGAAGATGTTTTGGCGAGATTTCCAAAATTTGACACACCCCTTGTTGTCTACTACCTGGTCTGTTTGGTTCTTGTTGGCTACCACTTTCTTGACTTGGCACTTGTTGGCCACCACTTGCTTGGCTAGGACCTTATGTACCTCCTTGTTGGCTTGTGCTTGCATCATTTCTTGGACCTCTTTCTTGGTTTGGTACACTTTCTTTTGTTGTGGCCCTGACCTTTGCATTCCCCACAATGGGAGCGCTCGCGAGGCTCTTGAAATTGGCCATTGCCCGATTCACGGCTGCCACCATGGCCCCATCTGTCCATGTCATCTCTAAGATACTTTGTCTTACGTCTACCCCGTTTAACAACCTTCGAATCTGGATCCGGGCTTAGTTGAACTCCATGGTACTCCGGCCATTGTGATTGGTCAAAGTATGGGTGAAATTTGGGAGCCCATGTATTCTTGACTGTCATGATTGAGAACTCTGAGAGCCTCACGGTGAGCGGGTGATTGACGTCCACATTCCTAACACGACTGACGATATACAAGTGTGAGCATGGGAGATGAAGCAACAACGGCCTCCCGCAAGAGCAATCACACCATGTTAGGGAGACCTTGAAAGCCCGGCCTCCATGTTGCTGGCCATCGTTTGTGGATCCTCCTGGCTCTTTCACTTTGTACAACAAATCATCATTGTTATATAGTATAGCTTCTTATGAGTCCGCCTTCCGTGATTGAAATTCCAACCATTCATCAACCTTGGGTGGGACTTGTACTTGCGCTTGTTCTCACTCGCTATCTGCGCATCCGTTTCCATTGAGTGCTTTAAAGAGTACGCATTCATCTTGTCAAATGTGTATTGAACTATTGTCATCACGGGTAATGCACATACACCCTTGAGCACCCTATTGAAGCATTCGGCCATATTGCTTGTTAGTTGACCATACCTCCAGCCATCTTCATCAAAAGCATGCGCCCACTTATTCCTTTCTTGAATGTGCCTATTGAGGAATTCTTGACCCCCTGATCAAGTTTTTTGTGTGTGAGGAATTTGAAGGAAATATGCCCTAGAGGCAATACTAAAGTTGTTATTTATATTTCCTTCTATCATAATAAATGTCTTTTATTCATGCTAGAATTGTATTAACCGAAAACTTGATACATGTGTGGATACATAGACAAAACATAGTGTCCCTAGTAAGCCTCTACTAGACTAGCTCGTTAATCAAAGATGGTTGAGTTTCCTAACCATCGACATGTGTTGTCATTTGATTAATGGGATCACATCACTAGAAGAATGATGTGATGCACATGACCCATCTGTTAGCTTATCATATTGATCGTTCAGTTTTATTGCTACTGCTTTCTTCATGTCAAATACATATTCCCCCGACTATGAGATTATGCAACTCCCGGATACCGGAGGAATACCTTGTGTGCTATCAAACGTGACAACATAACTGGGTGATTACTCTATAGGTATCTCCGAAGGTGTTTGTCGGGTTGGCATAGATCGAGATTAGGATTTGTCACTTCGAGTATCGGAGAGGTATCTCTAGGCCCTCTCGATAATGAACATTATAAGTAGCCTTGCAAGCAATGTGACTAATGAGTTAGTTGCGGGACGATGCATTACGGAATGAGTAAAGAGACTTGCCGGTAATGAGATTGAACTAGGTATGAAGATATCGATGATCGAATCTCGGGCAAGTAACATACCGATGACAAAGGGAATAACGTATGTTGTCATTACAGTTTGATCGATAAAGATCTTCATAGAATATGTGGGAGCCAATATGAGCATCTAGGTTTAGATATTGGTTATTGACCGGAGAAGTGCCTCGATCATGTCTACATAGTTCTCGAAGCCTTAGGGTCCGCACGCTTAATGTTCGATGACGATTTGTATTATGAGTTATGTGTTTTTGGTGACTAAAGATTGTTCGGAGTGCCGGATGAGATCACAGACATGACGAGGAGTCTTGAAATGGTCTAGAGGTGAAGATTGATATATTTTATGATGGTTTTCGGACACTAGAAGGGTTCCAAGGGGTACCGAGTACATATCGGAGTTCCGGGGGGTTACCGGAACCCCCCGGGGAAACTTATGGGCCCTATGGGCCATAAGAGGGAGGCACACCAGCCCACATAGGGGTGGCACCCCCCCATGGAAGGAGGTTGAATTGGAGTAGGGGAGGGGGCGGCGCCCCCCTTTCCTTCTCCTCCTCCAACTCCTTCCTCCTTTCCTCCTCCATGAGAAGGAATAGAGGGGGGGGGTGAATCCTACTAGGACTAGGAGTCCTAGTAGGACTCCCCTCTCCTTGGCGTGCCCCTAGGGCTGCCTCCCTCCCTCTCCCTCCTTTATATACGTGGGGAGGGCACCCCTAGAATACACATCAATTGTTCCTAGCCGTGTGCGGTGCCCCCTCCACAGTTTGCTCCTCAGGTCATATTGTCGCAGTGCTTAGGCGAAGCCATGCGCAGATCACTTCAACATCACCGTCACCACGCCGTTGTGCTAACAAGACTCTCCCTCGACACTTTGCTGGATCAAGAGTTTGAGGGACGTCATTGAGCTAAACGTGTGTAGAACTCGGAGGTGCCATACGTTCGGTGCTTGATCGGTTGATCGAGAAGATGTTTGACTACATCAACCACGTTACATAAACGCTTCCGCTTTCGGTCTACGAGGCTACATGGACACACTCTGCCCCTCTCTTTGCTATGCATCTCCTAGATAGATCTTGCATGATCGTAGATTTTTTTTGAAATTGCATGCTACGTTACCGAACACAATTTGTTGTACACGTAGGCGAACCGCTTGTCGGAGAAAGTGGGACAACAATCTTGAAGATCATCCGCCAACTCCTTAAGGCCACATGCCCTATAGAAGTTAGAAAAAAGTGCCTCATGCACCATCGATGGTGCAATGGGGCATGCTCGGGAATGTCAATGTCCACTGCGTTAAGAATTCCTTGATGGCGATGATATGACACAAATTTCCCTTTGAGCGGGTAACACCTTGGTCCTCAAAAGACGCAAGAACCACTCCCAATTGTCATTGTTCTCCACCTCAACCAAAGCAAATTCCAAAGGCAACACCCGATTATTGGCATCACTTGGTATTGCAACCAACAAGGTGCCCTTGTATTGTCCGGTCAAGAACGTGCCATCAATGGCGATGACCGGTCGACAGTGTTAGAAAGCTCTCAAGGATTGCTCGAACACCCAAAATGCACAGCCAAATACTCGGACGGTCCTTTCGTCGCGATCCGTTGTTTTTTCCCATGAGGCTCGACCACATGAACCATGCTCGGGTTTTTAGTGGCCATAGCTAGAAACAACCTAGGGATCGGTTGTATGCTTCATCCCAATTACCATACAACATCTTAAACGCAGCTTGCTTTGCCTTCCATGCCTTGCCATGTTTCACCTTGTAATGAAAGATGGCTTTCACAAGGTCCATGACTTGTTGGATGCTCATTCTTGGAAGTGTGGATATTGAGTTGGAAAGCCTGTAAGCAATGAACTCAGACGTGAGTTGTCTGTTGTTTCGGGACACAACCTTCCAATCCACCCTCTTGCCTCGGCACATATGACTTGGTACACAACTCACTACGTGTCAAGTGGGCCCTCCTTTCCATGGTCTTGCACGCACAATCCATGGACATTTTTTTCTCTTCACATGCAACCGTGGGGCGCACATTGATGTCCGAGTTCACTACCTTGTGTAGACGATAATGCATAATCGAGTAGTTGTCGAGCCACATCTTCAACTCCAAGAAGGTTTGGAACTTAGGCCCGGGAGAAATCCCATTCTTGCCATCTTCCAAATCCCGGCGAGAGCTTGGCCTAACTCTAGGAGATATACCTTGGCCTCCATCTACCACGGCTTCATCCGCGAGACTAACATCCGTGAACAATGGAGTCCGATGATCCCGCCTGAATACCTTCTCGAAAGCTTTGGCCTCCTTCACAATGAAACCCTCATCAAATTCTTCATCCTGACCTTCGTCATCTGACTCCGATGCATAGCCACGGGAATAAGGGATGGAATGGTCCATTGTCTCTTGCAAATGATATTTGTCGAGATCACCCACATTGTGTCATGGAGATCAACTTCATTGTCATCGTACTCATACTCATCATTCTCCTCTTGCAAAGCTTCATTGTGGTTGTTAGGAATTGGGCTCCATGTAGGCATCACTTGTTGTGTCAAAGGAGTTTCACCAATTTCATCTTGGTTCATGGGTGGGGGAATACTAACAACCAAGGGGGAGGGGTTCCGGTTCAAGTCCAAATGCACACTAGAATCAAATTTCTTCGTAGCAAATAACTCAAGAGCCCCGTCTAGTGATTCGGTCACCTTCTCCTTGTATGCAACCCAACATTGCTCCGGGTTCACACACATTATCTTCCAATGGATGTGCATTCCAAAACCAACATTATGCCTTCCCACCAACTCAATGGTATCACTTGGGTCCATCCAATTAAATATTTCCTCACTTGTTCCAAGACCTTTGCATAGCTAGGACTACTATCAAACACCATGTCAAGATCATCCAGGTCTGGTTCAATATTGCCTTTCAAAAAGGCATCTTTGTCCACATGATGGACAAACACACATGTTATTCCCATCCCTATAAGCATTCAAACAACAAAACGTAACATATCTTCCATAAGTACTAATCTGAAGATTAACACAGAATACAAACCCTAACATACATATGGGACAATAACCTTGACCCGCACTTAACAATGACCATAAGCACAACCCTCACACACCAACAATCCTAACCCTAACCCTAGCACCAACATAACAACACCCGTAATCCTAACCCTAACATACTGACAACCCTAATCCTAAGAAATTGGCAAACAAACATCTCCTATCTCCATACATATTGCAAGATCCATAAAAATCCAGGGTTTCCACAAACTAGCAACAAATGAGCAAATGTTCGCATTTTTTGGATCAAAACAAGGGGATCGGAGGAGATTACCTTGAGGGAGGGATTGAATTCAAAATCCACGGAGAAAATCTTCAAATTTGCAAGATTTGGAGAATGATTTGAGAGGGGGGAGAGAGAAAATCATGTGGTGGGATGGGGTTGGGGTTGTGGTGTGAGGGAAGGGGGGTGGGGGAGGGGGCCAGCAAGGAACTAGTAACTGGTTGTGCAACGCAAAAGAGCTAGGCGCTGCACATAACAAGTGTGGCGCCTAGCCCTTAGGCGCTGCACTTTTGGGTGCGGGCCCCGGGGGTGCCACGCTGGCTAGGCCTACAACGCCTGAGAGCGAGGTGTTGCACAGTAGGGTGGGGCGTCTGCATGTCGGGCCCTACATAAAATGGTCAGTTGAGTGAATTTTTTTCAAACTAGTTCACTTTGTGCATTGTTTTTGCCCACATGTCAAAATTGTCGTTTTTGCCGCTGTTGTGTAATGTGATGTTTTTTGTGTTACACTAATGTTGATGAACTACACCCTTCGTCCCATAATATAAGAAGTTTTTTAATATACTATGCTTGTGTCAGAAAAGGTATGCCATTACTCTACCAATAGTATTTTTGTGCCGAGTTTAGTTCTTGGACGCAAAGTTTTGGTATAAGTAGAAGATAAATATGAGAACCAATGATAAAAATAATCTAATTTCAGCACAAAATGGGTCGTTGAAGTGGAAGGTAATCTTTTTTTTTTTTTGGAAAAACCAATACTAGCATTCTCTATTCATATAACGGAAAACATATTGCCGAGTTGATTATGGAAAATCGGACGAAGACAAATAGAAAGGACATGATCCTACCACTCAACCAAGCGATGGAAAATGTCATACAAGAAACATGCCATTGAACACACCTCACCAACACATAAAGCACATTCCAAAGAAGAAAAACCTCAATCACAATTATCCATCGCACACCCTCCATTGAGGAAGCTAGATCTGGTGTGACACACCTAAAAAGGGATAAGATGGGAAGACCATTTTTAGGCTCCTGAAGGAGCACAAAAGGCACTTTGCGGGAGCATCGTACCACCTTACCGCAAGCACCAATGCCTCAAAGGGAGGACAAACCAAAACCATAACAAGAGAATATGTAGGAGAAATCTATTGTGTCGTCAATA
The DNA here is from genome assembly GCA_902687465.1 of Secale cereale. Lineage (NCBI taxonomy): Eukaryota > Viridiplantae > Streptophyta > Magnoliopsida > Poales > Poaceae > Secale > Secale cereale. The sequence goes on from LR738709.1 coordinate 472,094,704, forward strand.
TTCACCCTATTTGATGAGTCGTTTTGATTTTGTCTAAAACTACATGCGAGAAAATATCGTCATTCATTACTAAATTTTCATGGGAAGGAGAGAGTAACAAGAGAAGGCTTCATTGGAGAAGTTGTCTTGACTTACTCAATACTATTAGTGGAATCATTACTGCAAGTTGTTCCAACAAAACATTCTGGTCTCCCCATGAAAAAAACATTCTGGTCCAAGCAACAAAAGTTCAACAATTATTAGTGGTTTGGTGGCATGGGGTTTCAAGATCTCCACCACTTTAGTACTTCCTTACTTGGAATTGCTCTCTAACCTACAATCCCTTTTGTGCTAGGGTGCTGAGAGGTAAATACTTGGGAGGGGGATCATTACTTTTAGGGTCCATTCTGACGGACACTTGTGATGTGCTTTCGATGAGCCGATAGGAAATCAGCGGTAGGGGGAGGAGCATGTTCGGTAATTTTTGCGTCGGTGTGGTGCCATTCGGTTCACCCAACATAGTGGTGTGTATTTACCATCTACTTATTTCATATCGGGTTCATTGGGCTCCGACGGTGTCTTGGACTAGGGGGGGGGTGCTAAGCACGACGACCTACCATTCGTGGGCCGAGCCGAGGACCCCAAACAACCAAAGTATGGACCATGTTTGTCATGACCCATGACGTATTGAAGATGGAATCCTCCGAAGACTTGGCGCACACTTCAAGACATGTTTGAATCATCGGCATGTTTGTCCCTAGCTATAACTGACCTACATGTAACCCTAGGTACCCCTGGTGTCTATATAAGCCGAGGAGCGAGGGGTTTTAGTCTGTAGGGTTAGGTTAGGGACATAGACATACAATCTCGAGGTTGATCATCATGTACTTTGTACTCCATCCACAATCAATGCAGAAGCATGACCTAGAATTTTACCTCTTCGAGAGGGCCCGAACCTAGGTAAAACACCGTGTCCCTCTTTGCCATGTTACCACCTAGCCAAGATCATTAGATTGGGACCCCGTGCCTAAGATCCGCTAGATTCAACACTAACATTGGTCATCCTTACAGGTTTTGATGTGTGGCCAGAGCAGCTTGATGGCGCTATCGTTCAATGATCAGATCTGCTCCAGTGTAGTTTATACAACGGAGTGCCTAAACCTCGGTTCAACCAAAATGCTAGAGAAGTCTAAAGCTCCAACTCCTCATCGAGACATCGATCTTGACAACCTAAAGCCAATGGATGCTTCCTCTGCCATGACATTAGATCTCGCTGAGGAGTTGATACGTCTCCAATATATCTATAATTTTTGATTGTTCCATGCTGTTATATTATAATTCTTGGATGTTTTACAACCATTTTATAGCAACTTTATTTCATTTTTTGGGACTAACCTATTGACATAGTGCCCGGTGCCAGTTGATGTTTTTTGCTTGTTTCTCACTTCGCAGAAAATCAATACCAAACGGAGTCCAAATGCAGCAAAACTTTTTGGAGAATTTTTCAGGACTAGAAGAAACAAGTTGGGCCTAATAAGTACCAAAGGGGAGGCCCAAGGGGAGTCGACGAAATTTGTTTCGGCCACCGCAAGTTCCAGAACAACGAGATCCAATCTTGACACCATCACGGAGGGGTTCATCATCCTCCTTGGTGCCTTTCCGATGATGTGTGAGTAGTTCACCATAGACCTACGGGTCCGTAGGCGGTAGCTAGATGGCTTCTTCTCTCCATTTGATTCTCAATACAATGGTCTCGTGGAGATCTATTTGATGCAACTCTTTTTGCGGTGTGTTTGTTGGGATCCGATGAACTTTGAGTCTATGATCAGATCTATATCCATGAAAGTTTTTTGAGTCCTTTTGATCTCTTATATGCATGATTACTTATAGCCTCGTATTTCTTCTTTGAATATTTGGTTTAGTTAGGCCAACTAGATCGATTTTTCTTGCCATGGAAGAGGTGCTTTGTGATGGGTTCGATCTTGTGGTGTTCTTTCCCAGTGACAGAAGGGACAACAAGAAACACATGTATCGTTTCTATTAAGGATAACAAGATGGGGGCTATTCCTACATGAATATATCTCATCTACATCATGTCATCGATCTTACTGCGTTACTTCGTTTCTCCATGAACTTAATACACTAGATGCATGCTAGATAGCGGTTGATGTGTGGAGTAATAGTAGTAGATGCAGGCAGGAGTCGGTCTACTAATCTTGGACGTGATGCCTATATAATGATCATTGCTTGGATATCGTCATAACTATTCGATTTTCTATCAATTTCCCAACAATAATTTTTTTACCCACCTTGTGCTATTTCTTGAGAGAAGCCACTAGTGAAATCTACAGCCCCGGGTCTATTTTCTATCATATTTGCTTTCCGATCTACTATTTTCTTTTGAGATCTATTTTTATTTGCTTTTATCTTCAGATCTATATTATCAAAAACCCAAAAATACCTTGCTGAGTTTTATTTGCTTTTATTTGCATCTATCAATCTATTAAAATTTTATATCATCGACACATCCATTTCTGGCACCATTACCCGAAAGGGATTGACAACCCCTTTAATGCATCAGGTTGCAAGTATTTGTTCTTTGCGTGCATGTACTGTTTACATAGTGTTGCGTGGTCCTCCTACTGGTTTGACAACCTTGGTTTCATAACTAAGGGAAATACTTACCGTCGCTGTGCTGCATCATCCCTTCCTCTTTGGGGAAATACCGAAACATCTCAAGTGCATGTTGCGCCTTTGCCGGGGAGGCATCATAAACATCTACCAGGTTCCTAATCACAAATCTCATCTCCTTGCAATTTACATTATTTACCATTTGCCTCTCATTTTAATCTCCCCCACTTCACAAAAATTTGCCGTTTTATTCGCCCTCTTTTTCGTTCGATGTTTTCTCGTCAGATCTGTTTTTGTTTGCAATCTTGCTTGCTTGTGCGTTATGGCTAGTTCTTCCTCTGTTGCGTGTACCCCCAAGAAAGAGGTTCTTAAATTTAAAGGGGAGGGGAGAATCCAAAAGATGCTTGGTATAGGTTTTGCAATGCTCATAATAGATCCGTTCGTAAGCAATCTACCTATATTCTTCTTCGCAGTTTATATGTGGGTATCACCACTTGGTATAGATTCATCCTTAATACGATATCCGGTGGGAATTTCTTGATGTGTCCATCTGTGGATGCTTTTAATGCCATGGGAAATTTAGTGGGTTCACCACCTATCATTGTTAATGACACAAATTTGACTCTTGAGCATATTATGCAAAGATTAGATTGTATTGAAAAGAAGATGATTACTATTGAACAAATTGAAAACTTGGATAAGAAGATGCATAATCTTGCTAATAAAGTTGGATCCAAAGCAGGTGATATTTTTACATTATTAAGGGAGAATGAAACCGTAATCAATGAAAGAATTGAAGAAACTCCTTCTCGGATTAATAAGTTGGAAGAAATTTTTAGTAACTTAAGCACTGCTTTTTCTTCCATTAAAACTATTGAAAAAACCCGTAAAAATTTGCAAGACTACTCAAGTCGCTAAGAACAAGGGTGCCACTTGTAGTAGCAACAAAGAGGATCTTAAAATGATTAGTATTCATCCCAATTTTGTTGAAGTGATAAGAGGCCCTACTAGCAAGAATGATTTTTTCAATCTTATTCCTAGAAATATCGTTATTGAAAGCATGCATGCTAAATCTTTGAAGAATTGTGTGATTGAGGAATTGGAAGCCAAAGATGAAAATACTTGACATCTATGTGTTATGCCTAGCTAGGGGCGTAAAATGATAGCGCTTGTTAGGAGGCAACCCAATATTTATCCTTTTGCTTTGTTACAATAAATTCACAATTATGCCTCTGGTTAGATGTGTTTTTGTGGTTTAAATTAGTGTTTGTCCCAAGCAAAGCCTTTAGGATAATTTGGTTGATAGTTGATTTGATTGCGTTCAAAATCAGAAACATTCTACGTCTAGTGCCATAACTGTTGACGGTGACGAGAACGTGATCAATTCCTGAAATTTTTACACATTATCAGGATACAAATTTCGCACGCTGTCCAAAGTTTCAGCATTTTTAGAGTTACGAAAGTATGACTAAAAATTGTGTCTTTACAGACTGTTCTGTTTTTGACAGATTCTGTTTTCGTTGTGTTATGTGTTTGTTTTAATGAATCTATGGTTTCTTTTTAAGAGTTTAAGCCATGGAAAATTTAGAATACAGTAGATATAATGCAATAAAAAAAATATGAATGGGTTTACTATAGTACTTAAAGTAAATATTGGTTTGTTATACTAACGGATCTCATGAAGTTTTGTTGAGTTTTGTGTGATTGAAGTTTTCAAGTTTTGAGTGAGATCACAATGGATGAAGGAATAAGGAGTAGCAAGAGCCTAAGCTTGGGGATGCCCGAGGCACCCCAAGATAATATTCAATAAGTATCAAGCAACTAAGCTTGGGGATGCCCCGAGTGGTATCCCCTCTTTCTTCTAACGACCATCGCTATTTTACTTGGAGCTATATATTTATTCATCACATATCATGAGTTTTGCTTGGAGCGTCTTGTATGATTTCATTCTTTGCTTGTTTCCCTTTTTAGTTTGTGTCATCTATCCTTGATGGACACACCTATTTGAGAAAGCCAAAATTATGCTATGATTTATTAGAATTGATCTTTATGCTTCACTTAAATTTCTTGAGAGCTATGGAATTGCTCTAGTGCTTCACTTATATCTTTTTGAGCACGGTGTGCTTTAATACTTTTGAAGAAATGCTCTCATGCTTCACTTAGATTTATTTGAGAGTTGGTAAAATTTTAAAGAAATTCTCTCATGCTTCACTTAGACTATTTTGAGAGAAGAAAGTTTTATGCTCATGTTCTTCACTTAGATTTGTTTGAGCTCATCAAATGCTCATATTCTTTGCATTTATTCTTACTATTGTGTTTCCCTTCTCTTAAAAAACTTCATTTAGATTCTCTTTGTTTCTCTTTCTATTCTGATTTGACCTATCCACCACATTCATTGCAAATCCTTATGCAAATTCCTTGAAAATCCTTGTGATATTTCATTTGCTAAGTGAGCTGAGTTGCCAAAATGTTTTCTTCTCCAGTGAACTTGGTTTCACCGAGCCAAGCCTATTGGCCAAACCGAAGCACAAGTATTACTCACATCTTATCGGTGCTACCGAATCGAACCGACTCGGTCTCTCCGATGTGCTTTGTCTATGACTGCCTCATCTCGGTGTCACCGACTGATATGAATCGGTGCCACCGATTTCACTACCAAGAAAACAGTTTGACATCTTCTACTGGACATTTTCTTCAGCTCCACTCAATGATTGAATTCCTCTAACTGCATCTTGAGCTGCATTTTGCCTTGTTTATATCTCTCCAGGACCATTCTTTCCTGACTCATATCCCTGAAGGACCCTTCTTGGAAATTGATGTCAAAGGGGGAGAGAAAGCTCTCTTTGAGATTCAGAGAGAGAGAACATCAAAGCTTAAGATTAAGGGGGGAGAGAAAGCTCTTTTGTGATTGAGATGCAATGTTATTAGAGGAGAGAAGTCACATGTCTTAAGAGGGAAAGGATATGTTCGTATTTGTCTTGAGCTATTCTTATTGGATATGTCCTGTGATCATTTTCTGCTCGATTGACTTATTTGTTGATTTGATTTATCTCACCCTATCTTCTCCCATTATCTAATGTAAGATTCATGGGGAGAAAGAATCCATGTTTAAGGGGAGAAAAATCCTTAGAACTTTACAAATATTTAAGTCCTTGGGTACATGTCTGTCGGCATCCTAGGAACAAGGGTACCCAGACTTGCCAGTCTGCGGGCCGCGACGCGCTCCTACCACGGCCTGGTACGGCCCAGCTGGTCGACCAGCTGCCCAAGACCCTCACAAGGGGGCTAAGCCTCACGAGGAGAACAACGTCAAGACCCCCTCAGGAGCGGCCTCAGCAAGGTGCTCTGGAGGGGCGGAGAACCCAAGGCCAAACCTGCCTCAGGAGGAGGCAGTGACGTAAGCAGTGACACACCACGCCAGCGGGTGCCAGCGCCCACCAGCGGCGCAGTTCCCGTTTCGGTGCAAAGGAGGCAGCGCAGACGCAAGTTCCCAAGGAGTGGGACAAAGGTTTCCCCTTTGGTGCAACAAGACCGAAAACCGCAAGGACGACAGGGAGGATGTCACCACCAAGCCCACCACCGCATCACCGCCTCATCCTTTTGCAGGCGAAGACTGCTTTTGTCAGGGTAGGAACGTCCTTGTGTTCCCGCTCAAAAATGGCCGTTGTGGGATCCCTTCCCGCCTAAACATTTCGGGGGAAGAGGACCCTGGCCGCCTATATAAGTAGCTAGGATCCTCACTATGAGTGACAAGTTAGGCCAAGTCTAGACGAGGTAAGCAGATCCATAAACTCTGCCACCATGCAAAGGAGCAAGAACACTTGCCTCCTGACCCTCCTGAGCTCACCTCCTGAGCTCAGGAATCACTGTATTAGTTCATATTCCAGCCCTCCTGAGGCCAATCCACCAAAGCAGGAAGTAGGGTTTTACACCACAAGGTGGCCTGAACCTGGGTAAACTCTTGCGTGCTTCATTTGTTGTTTGACTGAATCTCTTCACTAGGTGAGGGCGAGACGCTAGGTAGACGTGAGTGGGAGAGATCTTCGTTCACGCCCCTGTGTTCGAACTTCTTGGGTTTTGCGGAGCCCAAAATCCGACATTGGGCACCCCAGGTAGGGGGCGTGTCGAGATCTTGCCTCTCCGACGACCTCGTCCCGCTCTCATCGTCGACTTCGCTCCACTGCCATGGTGGACACACGCCGAGCTCGCGCCGCCCGCCGCACCGCGAACGTCGCTCAGACGGCGCCCGCGGGCAACGGTTCGTCGCTCCGCCCCAACTCGCCGGTCGCCAACGCCGCCACCGACCCGGCCGTCCACGAGCAGCAGGACTCGTCACTGCCGCTGTCCGTGCGGCGCGATGGCCGCACGACAATGCCTTCACCCTCACTGGCCGCGGCGTCATCCTCGCTGGTCTACCACGGGCCGGTTTATCAGCAGACTGCGCTGCTGATGGCGCGGGAGCTCCTGCGCTACCGCCCGGCAAATGACATCTACGATGAGTGGCTCCACCGCATCACTGAGCTCGTCAACGCCGCTGGGGAAGCACCTGCACCAACGCACTCCTCCCGTCCCCCGTCGCCCCCGGCGGGGAACGAAGGCCACGGAGTCCCAGCTCTGCCTCCACTCTACGGCGCTGGCCAGGAGGTCCGGCACGAGGATCCGCGGCGTGAGCCGCCCCGCAGAGCCCATGCGCGTGACGAGGAGAGCTGCCAGGTGATTCCGCATCCCCAAGCAGGGGCTCGCGGGCCCCCTGGCCCGCAGCGCGAGGACCGCACGCCACAGGAGGTGGTGGCGCCAGCGCCTCAAGAACCAGCACCACAGGCGCAGGGGGCGCCTGCGATCATGAGCGTGGCCGGATGTCGTGCCTTGGCTCCTGAGCTACGGCGCCTCGTATAGCCCGGCAAGTTCAAGCCGGACCTGCCTCCGCGCTACGACGGCACCGCCGACCCCACAGAGTTCCTCCAACTCTACGAGTTGAGCACCGAGGCGTCCAACGGCACTGAGCAAGTCATGGCGAACTGGTTCCCCATGGCTCTCAATGATGGCACATGCTCCTGGCTCCTGAACCTCCCCGTGGGATCCATCTCCTCCTGGGAAGAGCTTCGTGAGCATTTCGTCGCCAACTTCCAAGGTACCCGCGACTGAGCCCCGGTAGCTGCGGATCTGCGCCGCGTGAGGCAGCAGCCGGGAGAGACCCTGCAAAAGTACATCCAAGGCTTCAACACCATGCACCTCTGGATCCCTAGGGTCTCGGACGAGGCCATCATCTCGACTTTCTCCGACGGCGTCCGCGACGTCAGGATGAGGGAGGAGCTCGCCAACCACAAGGACCTGTGCACAGCCCTCGAGATGTTCAAGCTCGCAGCAAAGTGCGCCAGGGCGGAGGAAGGACGCCTCTCCCTCTAGGAGCTGCCTGAGGCGGAGGCGGACGACAAGAAGGCCAAGGCCACGGAAGCAAAGCGCAAGGGACCCGTCGTGCTGGCTGCGGAGCCAGAAGTGAAGCATGGTTGTGGATACGACGACCTTCCCAGAGACAACTGACCGTACTGCATCTTCCTCAATGTCCACAGCCATAACACTAACGACTGCTAGGAGCTCAGGGCGATGCACGGCGGGCGCATCAGGCAGCGCCCTTAGGGCGACAACCGCGGCTACGGCCGTGGAGGAGGCCGAGGTGGAGGACCCTGGGACGTCAGGAACTCACGCCAAGGGTGGCGCGAACAACCTCGTGAAGACCACTGGCAGGAGCAGCCTCGTGACGCCCCCTGGCGCGACCAGCCACGTGAGGGTCGCCCTTAGGGCAATGGAGGCCTGCCTCCGCTGCCACCACCGCCAAGAAGGAATGACGACGACGGCTAGGGAGATGGAGCAGGGGGCTTCCAGGAGCCGTGTGCAGTTGCATGCATCTTGGGAGGAGCCCATGCTCCGGCTTCCCATCGCATCTTCGAGCAGTTCGCTCGTGAGGTGAACGCGGCGCTTCCCAGGCCTGACGCCGCGCGCAACCTTAGGTGGACCAAGCAAGTCATCGCCTTTGACCCCAAGGACCAGCTCAAGTGCACCGCGGCCCCAGGTGCTCTCCCGATGCTTTGCACCCCGACCATCAACATCGTCCTCGTGACCAAGACCCTCATCGATGGCGGAGCAGGGCTCAACGTCCTCTCCGTCCAGACCTTCGAGACACTCCAGGTCCCATACGACCAGCTCCACCCGACCAAGCCATTCTACGGAGTCACGGATGGCTCCACACTCCCGATGGGGCAAGTTCGCCTTCCCGTCACCTTTGGTGACCGCGACAACTACCACACCAAGCTCATCGACTTCGACGTCGCCAACATCCACCCTCCCGTACAACGCCATCCTTGGGTATCCCGCCCTCGTCAAGTTCATGGCGGCGACCCATCACGGCTACAACGTCCTCAAGATGCCTGGGAGCGGCGGAGTCATCACGATCGCCTTCGACGAGAAGGAAGCGGTGCGTTCCCTGGAGCGTGCCTACCAGACTGCGGCGGTCGAATGCTCCGATGAGGATGGAGCTGTCCTCGCCCTGCAGACCGCCCCCAAGAAGAAGAAGAACCTGCCCGTCAACGGACCTCAGGATGCAGGGGCTCCTGACGGCTCCGCCTCAGGACTCGTGCCTGCTGACGAGGCACCCTCCACCCTCGCGTAGGGAGGCGTGCCCGACGCCCCTCTCGTGACGGCCTCGGGGGCTCTCCTCTGGAGTGTCTCCGGACTGACCAGCGTCTCGAGGGAGGTGTTCGGGCACCACCTGCAAGCGTGTCTCGACGCACGTTTTTGTGAGCCCAACGTGGACTGCTCAGCGCTGGGGGCTCAGGACTTCATCGACCAAGTTACCGAGGAACTTCAGTACGCAAGGCTCATCCGCGGTAGGCGTAACCGCACAACCCCAAGCTCACCTGCCCGCGGCCCGAGTGACTGCTTCCGCGTCTGCATTGACATTGCGGGTCTCAACCGAGCCACCTCTTAGGAGCCCTTCTGGCCGACGGCGGTCGGCCGGATGAGGGCCCTCCCTGCAGCTACGCTCGCACACTCTTCGGCTTCCGCAACACAGCTGCCATGTTCCAGCATCTCACGCAGCAGGCCTTGGGGGCTCAGGAGGCTCAGTGGCAGGCGGTCCGGACGGAGCAAGAACTGGACCTGCGCGACCACTGAGAGCCTTCGGAGCCCCTGGGCCTCAGGAGCCCGATGATCTTCAGGAGCAACCCGCATGGCTCGCATCTTCAGCTACCCCAACTCTTCTTCGACAAGTATCAGGTGAAACTTCAGGCATCCAATCGAGGGCGCCCGCCGGGCTGCATCATCCTCGGACTGCTGGGGGCTATTCCCCCGCAGTTGTCTCCCCTTTTGTGCATGATCAAGGCTAGTTGCTTCTTTCTATTCGCATTATCTGCATGCTTGGCGTTCTCACCACCACTAAGGTCATGAGCCCTTGTGAGCCCACTCGCGACCGCCCCATGATTAAGGACTGGCACGGTGTCTGTGCTCGGGTCCGTCCCTGCAGCGTCGCTAAACCCAGGGGCTGAGCTCTGTCTCGCGAGCCATTCCCATGACGTCACCTCCCGTGGTCCTTGGTGCCTTGTTCTCGCATGGGCTAATCGTGGATGGGTAAGTAGGGGCCCGTGGCAGGTGCCTCACTCATGTGGGAACCGCGAGCCGCTTGTTTTTCTTTTGGATCGTTGCATGAGAAGACTGGGCACAGCGTTAGTGCTCGGGTCCGTCCCTGCAGTGCCGACAAATCCAGCGGCTGAGATCTGTCTCGCGAGCCATTCCCGTGACGTCACCTCTTGGTGTCGCTGGTGCTGCGGCCTTCTCATGCGATACCCTCTAGAGATGCACTCGGCGCAGGTCGACACAACACCTCTCTTTTCACATTTTGCAGAAGAAGACTCAGGCGCAACCCGCCTCAGGGTAGGGTCTCGTGAGTGATGCGTAAGCTCACGAGAACTTCCTTAGAGTCGTTCAGCTCGTCCTGAGGAGGGCCCATATACACCTTGGCTGTCCTACCATGCAAGCCACGTGTCAGGATTGGGCTGTACATGCCCCGGAGTCTCTCCCGGTGGGAGGCTCCCTCCCACGGTCCAGTGGAAGTACCATGCTCCGCGCTGGCAGAACCAACCGAGGAGTGGTTATGCCCACGAACCAGTGGAAGCACCAAGCTCCGCGCTGGCCGCTACGACCGATGCACGGTTATGCCCACACTCCGCGCAAGTGTGGTAGCTCTATGCTCCACGCTAGATATAAACAACTAAGGGCGGCCCCTAGTGGTCGCACCAACCTCAGGGAGCTTTTTAGCTCACGACGCTCACAACTTCTCCTTGGATGGGTGTCGCGAGGGGGGCTAGGCACGAGGGCTATGCTCAGGTCACGCCTGGCAGACGCCACCCTACCAGGTGCCCAGACACCTGGCCTTCTCGCGCCCCCATCCCAAGCGAAGGCTCATGAGCAAGGTATGGTGCTCGTTCTCCTTCATGAGAGCCGTTCTTACGTCAAAGGGGACCCTTGGGCATCGCGACCCAGGGGCCTCACTAGCCACTTAGCCCCTTATCCCTCGAGTCTAGTTATGATGATAACCCCAGTCACCTGGAGGGCTCAATGGCGATCGAGGTATGCGCGGGGTTGGGCCCTGTCGACGCAGAAGGCAAACGGGATCTTGAACGTCAAGGGGGACCCCTAGGCATCGCGACCCAGGGGCCTCACTAGCCACGTAGCCCCTCATCCCTTGAGTCTAGTTATTACGATAACCCCGGTCACCTGGAGGGCTCAATGGCGATCGAGGTATGCGCGGGGTTGGGCCCTGCCGACGCAGAGCACCTAAGCAAACATGAAAGGAAGCAAGCACAAAAATCATCTAGTTATTACAATGATACCAAGTTTTTCAAATTCAAACAAAGTTCTTATGCCTCCCCAAGGCACTCGCACTTCTCTCTCTGGACAGGAACATATCAGGCATCACTAGGCGCGTCATCAGCAGTCTCCTTCTCTTCGGCTGCGGTAGCAGTGGCCTGGAGGAATGCCTCCACCAGCTCCGTGACCTTCGCCCACAGGGCCTCGGCAGTCGTGCCCTCCATGACTATGGTCACGGGCTCGGACAGCGAGGCTAGGTCAAGAGTGGAGTCACGAAGACTTAGGTGGCTGCACACCTGCGTCAGAACCAAAGTAAGGAGCATGCGGCTCTCAACGTCGGCTAACTGGCCAATTGCGGCCGCAACCTCGCGCAGAGACTTCACAAGCGCAGCGAGGAGCCCGGCGGGGCCTTCCTCCGGGGCGGCCAACGGCTTCTTGAACCCTTCCTTGTAGGCGGCCTGCAGCGCCGTATGGGCCTCAAGATCAAAGGCGGCGAGGGCCTCGCGACTCACTGATGCCGAGGCCGCAAGGGCGTCCTCCTTGTCGCGCGCAGCTTGGGTTGCCTTGGCCTGCTCAACCTCAACCTTCAGCTTCTCCAGGGTCGCGCGGTCAGCAAGCTGCTCTTGTTGCAGCTGGGACGTCTCAGCCCTCTGCGCCTCGAGCTCCTTCCCCAACCTCTCGAGCTCTAGGGCGCGACCAGTGCCTTCCTCGCAAAGGGCCTCCCGCTCGCTCTCCGCCTTGAGGCAGCGCTTCTTGAAGGACGCAGCATTGGCTCGCGTGGCGTCGCGTGCCCGCGTGGTTGCCACCACTTCCTCTTGACCCTTGGCAGCGACTGCTGAGGCCTGGTTCCAGGAGGCCCGCACAGACTCATCTACCAGGAGCCACCCATCGATCAGCCCCAGGCGTCCTTCCATCGCGCGGCCATCACCACCTTGAAGTTCGGCGCGAAGCCGACCTAGCGGGGCGGAGGCAGCCTCCAAGGCCTCAGGGCCAGGCTGCACCGACTGGCGCACGGGCAACGACAAGACCGGCTGCTCGACCAGGGGCTCAGGGGCTTCGGCCCCCCTCGCGAAGCAGCCGGAGCAGGAGGCGCCGCGACCTAGCAGGCAGCAAGGACACCCTCAAGCGACGCCGCCGCCGCGTGCTCGGTGGCCCGGTTAGCTGAGACGCCCAGTGTCGTGGCATCCTTCTCTGCGGTCGCATCAGCAGTAGGAGGGGTAGGGCACCGCGACGTGAGCTCCCCCTTCACCTTCTTCATCACGCCAGCGAGGCTGCTGCATCACAAGAAGCACATCAGGGACACAACAACTAAGGATAGCAAGAGATTGCACACTTACTCGTCAGAGGCGAGGCGCGCCCTTCTCTTCACCAATAGGTCAGCCGTAGCCGCTGGCGCTATGGGCGTGCCGGTAGTCCGGATCTTGGCAAGGCGCGAGGCCACAGTCCTGGGCGCAGCCGTGGTTGCCAGTTTCGCTGGCGCGGCACTCCTCGGCCGAGTCGCCACATTGCTTCCCCCGGATGCAGCTCGTCCGGATCGACGTGGAGTGGTCGCCTGGGACCGTCCAGCGGCACCTGCGCCTGACGCCATTGCTCCAGCGGACGCCTCGGAGGAGTCCTCCTCTTCGTCCGGGGTCTCCTCTGAGCCCCCCTCGTCGCTCTCATCATCGGCACCAGAAGACATGTCAAACGTGGGCGGAGTGTCCACGGGCGCACCAAAACCTGACACGGCCTTCAACAGCTCGACCTTGTCAGGGTGGCGGTACAATGGTAGGTTGGTCCCGGAGAGGTCCTCAGGAACCATCCCTACGAGAGTGACTGAGGTGAAGTCTAGATCGGCTTCGGCTAGCACCCCTGAGCACAGCCGGAGCCTGTCGTCGTCGCCCATCAGCTCCCACATGGGGCGTGAGTGTGCCTGTAGTGGTGCCAGACGCTGCCTCAGGAACTCCTTCACGATCTGGCCCCCTTCAAGGCTCGAGCCCAGGTCGGCTTCAATCCTTGCCAGGACAGGCCCGACAAGGGGATCGGTGAGCTTCGCGTACATCCAGCCGGCGCGTTTCGCCAGACGGGCGGTAGGCAGCGCCAGCAGAGGATGGACGCGTTGGGCATCCAGATAGACCCACCTCTTCCGGTGGGAGTCTATCTTTTTCCCGGCTGTCATCAGCCGACAGCCCCGGTGCTGGAAGACGAAGGAGACGCAGCCCGAGCACGGACCCTTGTCGTACCGGCACTTGGAGAAGAAGTGGCGGAAAAGGGCGACAATCGGCCTCACCCCCACGAGCGCCTCGCAGTAAAAGGCAAAGAGCGATAGGACGAAGATGGAGCAAGGCTGGATATGGAGAGCATGCACCTGGTAATGTTCCAGGATGGCGTAGAAGAACTCTGAGAAGGGTGGAACGAGCCCCACGGAGATGCTGTGGAGAAAGAAGGGGTAGCAGGACTTTGGCAAGATCCGCGTCGCGGTGGATCCGGCCCAGATCCCCGTCATGCCATGCTCGTTGTGGACGCTCGACAAGAAAGGTTGGACCTCTGAGTAGTCCTCCTCCTTGGTGATGGAGGACTCCTCGAGCGTCACCTCAATGGAAGAGGCAGATCCGGACGTCGGTGCGGTACCCTTGTTCCTCTTCGCCATTGTTGAAGGTGTCAGAGGATGCATGCGATTTAGGAAGGCGGGAGGCGTAGGAGGAAGAGATCTGAGCAGGAAGGAAGGGAAGCGAAAACTCCCCCGTAGCGGAGATGGCCCCTTTTTGTCAAGATGCACGTTTGCCGAGACGGCATGGGGAGCGGGGTCACCCACGTCCCATCCAACTATCACGTGCCAGCCTGGCCCGCAGCCTTTTTGGGGCCCGCGGCGCTTCGTCCTCGGCTAAGGCTTCGCCCCGAAGCCAACTCCACGCGCGCCTTGGGCCCGGGGCTACTGTCGGCGTCCTGGGAACCAGGGTACCCAGACTTTCCTGTCTGCAGGCCGCGACGCGCTCCTACCACGGCCTGGTACGGCCCAGCTGATCGACCAGCTGCCCAAGACCCTTGCGAGGGGGCTAAGCCTCACGAGGAGAACAACGTCAAGACCCCCTCAGGAGCGGCCTCGCCAAGGTGCTCCGGAGGGGCAGAGAACCCAAGGCCTAGCCTGCCTCAGGAGGAGGCAGTGGCGTAAGCAGTGACGCACCGCACCAGCGGGTGCCAGTGCCCACCAGCGACGTAGTTGCCGTTTCGGTGCAAAGGAGGCAGCGCAGACGCAGGTTCTCGAGGAGCGGGACAAAGGTTTCCCCTTTGGTGCTACAAGACCGAAGACCGCAAGGACAACAGGGAGGATGTCACCACCGAGCCCACCACCGCGTCACCGTCTCATCCTTTTGCAGGCGAAGACTACTTTTGTCAGGGTAGGAACGTCCATGTGCTCCCGCTCAAAAATGGCCATTGTGGGATCCCTTCCCGCCTAAACATTTCAGGGGAAGAGCACCCTGGCCGCCTATATAAGTAGCTAGGATCCTCACTATGAGGGACAAGTTAGGCCAAGTCCAGACGAGGGAAGCAGATCCATAAACTCTGCCACCACGCAAAGGAGCAAGAACACTGGCCTCCTGACCCTCCTGAGCTCACCTCCTGAGCTCAGGAATCACTGTATTAGTTCATATTCCAGCCCTCCTCAGGCCAATCCACCAAAGCAAGAAGTTGGGTTTTACACCAAAAGGTGGCCCGAACCTGGGTAAACTCTTGCGTGCTTCATTTCTTGTTTGATTGAATCTCTTCACTAGGCGAGGGCGAGACGCTAGGTAGACGTGAGTGGGAGAGATCTTCGTTCACGCCCCTGTGTTCGAACTCCTTGGGTTTTGCCGAGCCCGAAATTCGACATTTGGCGTGCCAGGTAGGGGGCGTGTCGAGATCTCGCCTCTCCGATAACCTCGTCCCGCTCTCGTCGTCCACTTTGCTCCACCGCCATGGTGGACACACGCCAAGCTCGCGCCGCCTGCCGCACCGCGAACGTCACTTAGACGGCGCCCGCGGGCAACGGTGCGCCGCTCCGCCCCAACTCGCCGGTCGCCAACGCCGCCACCGACCCGGCCATCCACGAGCAGCAGGACTCGTCGCTGCCGCCGTCCATGCGGCGCGATGGCAGCACGGCAATGCCTTCACCCTCACCGGCCGCGGCGTCGTCCTCGCTGGTCCGCTGCGGGCCAGTCTATCAGCAGACTGCGCTGCTGATGGCTTGGGAGCTCCTGCTCTACCGCCCGACAGATGACCTCTACGACGAGTGGCTCCACCGCATCACCGAGCTCGTCAACGCCGCTGGGGAAGCACCTGCACCAACGCACTCCTTCCGTCCCCTATCACCCCCGGCGGGGAACGAAGGCCACGGAGTCCCGGCTCCGCCTCCACTCTACGGCGCCGGCCAGGAGGTCCGGCGCGAGGCTCCGCGGCGTGAGCAGCCCCGCAGAGCCCATGCGCGCGACGAGGAGAGCTTCTAGGTGATTCCGCATCCCCAGGCAGGGTCTCGCGGGCCCCCTGGCCCGCAGTGCCAGGACCGCGCGCCACGGGAGGTGGTAGCGCCAGCGCCCCAAGAACCAACACTGTAGGCGCAGGGGCGCCTGCGATCATGAGCGTGGCTGGATGTCGGGCCTTGGCTCCTGAGCTATGGCGCATCGTCTGGCCCGACAAGTTCAAGCCGGACCTGCCTCCGCGCTACGACGGCACCACCGACCCTACGCAGTTCCTCCAACTCTACGAGCTGAGCATCGAGGCGTCCAACGGCACTAAGCAGGTCATGGAGAACTGGTTCCCCATGGCTCTCAAAGATGGCGCACGCTCCTGGCTCCTGAATCTCCCCGTGGGATCCATCTCCTCCTGGGAAGAGCTTTTTGAGCGTTTCATCGCCAACTTCAAAGGCACCCGCGACCGAGCCCCGACAGCTGCGGATCTGCGCCGCGTGAGGCAGCAGCCGGGAGAGACCCTGCAAAAGTGCATCCAACGCTTCAACACCATGCGCCTCCGAATCCCTAGGGTCTCGGACGAGGCCATCATCTTGGCGTTCTTCGACGGCGTCCGCGACATCAGGATGAGGGAGGAGCTCGCCATCCATGAGCACCTGTGCACAGCCCTCGAGATGTTCAAGCTCGCGGCAAAGTGCGCTAGGGCGGAGGAAGGACGCCTCTCCCTCCAAGAGCTGCCTGAGGCGGAGGCGGACGACAAGAAGGCCAAGGCCAAGGAAGCAAAGCGCAAGGGACCCGCCGTGCTGGCTACGGAGCCAGAAGTGGAGCGTGGCTGCGGCTACAACGACCTCCCAAGAGACAACCGACCGTACTGCGTCTTCCACAACGTCCACAACCACAACACTAATGACTGCCAGGAGCTCAGGGCGATGCGCGACGGGCGCGTCGGGCAGCGCCCTGAGCGCGACAACCGCGACTACGACTGTGGAGGAGGCCGAGGTGGAGGACGCTGGGACGACAGGAACTCACGCCAAGGGTGGCGCGAATAGCCTCCTGAAGACCACTGGTAGGAGCAGCCTCGTGACGCCCCCTGGCGCGACCAGCCTCGTGAGGGTCGCCCTCAGGGCAATGGAGGCCTGCCTCCGCTGTCACCACCGCCAAGAAGGAATGACGACGACCGCCAGGGAGATGGATCAGGGGCTTCGAGGAGCCGCGTACAGTTGCATGCATCTTGGGAGGAGCCCATGCTCTGGCTTCCCATCGCATCTTCAAGCAGTTCGCCCGTGAGGTGAACGCGGCGCTTCCCAGGCCTGACGCCACGCGCAACCTCAGGTGGACCAAGCAAGTCATCGCCTTTGACCCCAAGGACCAGCTCAAGTGCACCGCGGCCCCAGGCGCTCTCCCGATGCTCTGCACCCCGACCATCAACATCGTCCTCATGACCAAGACCTTTATCCATGGCGGAGCAGGGATCAATGTCCTCTCCGTCCAGACCTTCGAGACACTCCAGGTCCCATACGACCAGCTCCACCCGACCAAACCATTCTACGGAGTCACGGATGGCTCCACACTCCCGATGGGGCAAGTTCACCTTCCCATCACCCTTGGTAACCGCGACAACTACCACACCGAGATCATCGACTTCGACGTCACCAACATCCATGTCAGGCCCAAGATGCGATTCTATCCCGACCACGTGACACGTGATTGGGGCACAACCGCATTTCGGGCGCTTAGCAAGATGGATATCATTACATCATACCATTACATACATACATGGGGGATACAACAATACATACAAGGCACATGTATACAACAACATCAATACAAGGCATCCGACTACGAATGCAAACAACAAAAGCACAACAACATCCATCTGCTATCCTAGGCTGCCGACCCGGAACCTAACCCAAGACTGAAGAAGAAGAAGAAGAAGAAAGAACTCCAACTCAAAGATCAACGCTCTCACGTCAAGTCATCGGAAACCTATACCTGCAACTGGTGTTGTAGTATCTGTGAGCCACGAGGACTCAGCAATCCCATAACCATGGGTAACAAGACTAGCAAAGCTTAATGGGTAGGAAAAGGTAAAGTGGTGAGGTTGCAGCCGCGGCTAAGCAAAAGTATGGTGGCTAACTTACGAGTACAAGAATAAGATGAGCATCTACGCAAACGGTCGCAAACTAGTAGTGACCGCTAAAGATCCTGAACTACCTACGTGTGACGCCCGAAGACCGACGTCCCAGAAGATTCCAGAAGATTCCAGAGATTCCAGATGTTCCAGCTTCTCCCGTGTGTTTCAGTTGTGCTTGCTTTATTTACTTTTGCATTGCATCATTTCATCATGCCATCATGTCTTTAATTTTGCATCTCAACCTAAATAAATTGTGTGGACCTTCGGTCCATTTAAATCGAGGGAATGTTGACTTCTCTTTATAACATATAAAAGACTCACAATATTATTAGGGAGCTATATTAAATATTCCTTTTTTTTGGAATTAACCAAACACACTTGCTTTTATTCCCCATGCCTCTTTATTCAAGTTTCACCGTCAAAAACATCCCTATATTTCTTTTCCCATTTATCGAGGTTCCTCCAAAAATTCGAACATTTTTGGACACTTCTATAATCAAGTCTTAGTTCAAACCCATTTGATTAAATTCAAATATGTTTGAATTATTTCTTTCGATCTTGCCTTTTATATTTTTCTCGGACCGTGCTCTTTTTATGATGCCCGAGAAAAATAGCCGCTTGCCCAAATTCTATCTCTACCTTCCTTTCTCCTCCTTTTTCTTCTTTGATTTTTTTTCTGTTTTGGGAAATAAAAGAAGAAGAGAGGAACAGCCAGGCAGCCACTGGTCTCCTTTTGGCCCAAGGCGTTTCAGCCACCAGGCCAGGCCCAGCCTCCACCTCAGGCAGCCGCAGCTGGCCTGCTCCCAGCCGGCCCATTGGCCAACTCCTCCAACCCTAGCTCTCCAGCCCGACCGTCCTCCTCTCCCGTTTCCCCTCGCTCGACCGCCGCCTCCCGCTCCTTCCATCGCACCCCGTGCCCGATTCCCCGATTCCCTCCTGCGCCTCGATCTCCCCCTCGCGCCGCCAGTCCTCCGTCTCCCTCTTCCCCCTCCTCTTCAAGGCTGCGCCCGTCCTCCATGCTCCGGCCTTCGCCATGGCCTCCCCAGGCTTCTACGTCGCCCTGCCTCCTTCTCCTCCTCGCATCGACAGGCTGCGGCCACTGCCTCGCGCCGCGCGGGTCCTTCCTCGCGCCTCCAGAGCGCCCGTGCAGCCTCCCTTCGATATCGAGCGCCCTCTCGTGCGCCCGAACTCCGCCGCGGGAGCCGCCGCGCCCGGTCCCTCCTACGCGCCCCAGGCCGGCCAGGCTCGCCTCCTCGCCCCGGGCCTCTTCCTCGCCGTGCGCCTCGCCAGGTCTCTGCCTCGTTCCCTCCTGCACCAAGGTTGCAGCAGCACCCCAGCGGCCGCGCCTTCCTCCGACCATGGCCGACCCCAGGAGCTGCAGCCCCGACCTCAATCTTCCTCCGGCCGTGCTCCCCGCCGGCTGCAGTTTTCCCGGTGAGCAGCCGCACTCCGACGGCCGGATCCCGTCGATGCCGCCCCTGCGTTGAACCGTTCCAGTGCCAGCATGGACAAGCCAAGTACATCTACAGCCCTCGAGCAGCCTCATCGCTGAGGCCGAAGTTGGCCACTTGTCTCGCCTCCTTGCTGCTGTTGTGCTTCTTCTGTTTTGGCTCAGTGTTTTGTTTTGGGCCAGCAGGTATCCCCGGATCGCCAAGCACCAGGACGACGAGGACCGTCAAGTTCCTCTTCAAGAAGTTCGACTACCGGATGTGCAAGTACCACGACGCTCGGAACCCTCGGTTCCATCAAGTCCGACTACTACATGAACGGGTACCGCGACATCGACGAGGACCGTCAAGCCCGTCAAGTTCCACTACATGTGCCTTGTTCAACTACGTCGCCAAGACCAGACCAACAAGTACCACGATGACAAGTACCCCTTCGGAGAAGTGAACATCTACGAACGAGAACGACTTCTTGAACAAGTACCACTACCGTTGCCCCGGAAAACGATGGATGCGCCAAGTACATCTACGAACGGAACGAGTACCTCTACGAACGGGAACAACTACACGGCGATACGTCAAGTACCACGACACGATAACGGAACGCCTACTTCCCTCTACGGAACGACTTCTTCCTCTACGATCTCGAACTGCTTCGAGAGAGAACGCTTCGAAGGTATAACCCCGAGACGTGCCCGTGTGATGCTTGTGTTGTTTGAGATGTCCCTTGTGTGCTCCGTGCCCGTTTCGTCCTTTTGTCATGTTCCTCGGTTGCCTCGTCGCCGACTCGTGGGAACCCGGTGACGGGATCGCCCCACCTTTCATCTCGTTTGACTCGCTCACGCCATCTTTCCTTTTGCGCCGGACTCTCAACGAGTTACCGGAACCGATATGTTGCCGTGGCATCATTTTCGGAATTGTTGCCGTGGCACCTTTTTTCCTTCCACCACGGGGACAAATGCTTCATATCTTCTTCATGTCAACTTTTATTAAACTTGCATAAAACTTGATCATGTCATCCGCATCATGTTAACAACATTAAAAATGTGTGAATTGTGGTTTGCTTAAAAATTGCTAAACTTGCTCATGGGGATTTTCCGGATATGTTGTTGTTATTTTCCGGCCTCATTTAAAATGTCTAAATAGTGTAGTTTTATTATGCTTCACCTCTTGCCATGTTAAAAACATTTAATCTTGTCTTGTAAATAAACGAGAGTCAATTAAATAATTAATTGTGGTGTTTTGTCAATATGCAACTCGTTGCATATTGAGCTCCACTTAACTTGTAGTATTGTTTGTGCACATTGCCATGCCATGCATAATTAAACCGGACATGCATCATACTTGGATGAGCATCGTATGCCATGCTTATAATTGTGTGTTTACCGTGTTGTTTGCTTCTTTCCGGTTGCTTCTCTTGTTAGCTTCGGTTTCGTTCCGGAGTTGTGAGGATTCGCTCGACTATGTTGCTCCGTCTACTTCATGGACCCGTTCTTCTTCCTTGCGGAATCCCAGGCAAGATGATCATACCCTTGGATACCTTTACTACCATTGCCATGCTTAGTTGTCTCGATGCTATCGTTAAATGTCGCGCTACCCATCTTTTATGTCAGCCCTCCTTGTTGCCATGAAACATCTAACCTTTGACACCTTCCTAGCAAAACCACTGTTTGGCTATGTTACTCGCTTGCTCAGCCCCTCTTATAGCGTTGTTAGTTGCAGGTGAAGATGAAGTTCGTTCCAGGTGTGAACTTGTTGTTGGATATATCACAATAGCTATAATTTGTATTAACACACCTATATACTGGGCATGGGTGGAAGGCTTGGCCTTTTGCTCGGTGTTTTGTTCCACTCATGCCACCTTAGGCGCCGATAAACCGGCATTATGTTCCTTGATTTTGCGTTCCTTACACGATGGGTGGATGGGGACCCCTTGACAGTTCGACTTTGAATAAAACTCCTCCAGCAAGGCCCAACATTGGTTTTATTTGCCTCATAATAATAAATTAATTAATTAATTAATTAATTTGCATAAGGGGGACGCTCCTTGGAGATTCTTAATTCTACATAGCAGGGGGGGGCAGTGCTGATGGTGTTGGTCCCAAACCAGAGCCACTTGCGGTGCCACCCAGTTATCTGGGGTCTTCGGTTACTGTACATAGCGCTCATCCGGACGTGGCCTGAGACGAGATGCGCGCGGCTACCATCAGGGTGTCGGCATGCCGGGAGGTCTTGCTGGACTTGTTTAACCATTGTCGAAATGTCTTGTGCTACCGGGATGCCGAGCCTGATCGGATTTCCCTAATATAAGGAGTGATGATATTATATTTATCACTTCAGCTAATCGTGAGAGCTTGTGATGGGCTAAGTTGGGACACCCCTGCAGGGTCATGATCTTTCGAAAGCCGTGCCCACGGTTATGTGGCAGATTGGAATTTGTTAATGTCCGGTTGTAGAAAACTTGATAGATGATCCGAAGTAAAACACACAACTGTGTGAGTAACCGTGACTGTCTCTTTTCACTTTGAGAAGAGAACATGGTGGGGTTATGTTTGATTCGTATGTAGTTCAGGATCTTTAGCGATCACTACTTTTGCGACCGTTTGCGTAGATTCTCATCTTCTTCTGGTACTCGTAAGCTAGCCACCATATTATGCTTAGCCGCCGCTCCAACCTCACCACTTTACCTCTTCCTACCCCCTAAGCTTTTCTAGTTTTGATACCCATGGTTATGGGATTGTTGAGTCCTCGTGGCTCACAGATACTACAACACCAGATGCAGGTTCAGCCGAGTTTGATGCAGGAGCTGGTTCAAGTACTTCACTGGGAGCTCGATGAAGAGTTTGGCCGTATGCTTGTGACGTTTCGACGATCAGTAGTGGTTTCTACTAGGATTCGATCTAGACCTGTGGCTTTATGTTGTTTTGGTATCTTTCTTTGGATCGTCGCCCGTAGTAAGGTTGTGATGTTTTGAATGATGATTTGCTTATGTAATGTATTGTGTGAAGTGGCGAGTGTAAGCCAACTATCTCCTTTTGCAATTTAATCCCTCTTTTACATGAGTCGTGCAAAGATACCAAACTTGAGATCATTCTAGGATGGGCTTATACCTTTAAGTCGTGCCTTGACACGTAGGAGGTATAGTCCCATCCTGGGCATTACAAGTTGGTATTCAGAGCCTTCTCCGACCTAGAAGCCCCACTGATTGATCGAATCATTGACGGTTTAGTCTAGGCACACACTGAAAATGTTTTGAGTCCTATATATATATATATCGGAGAGTAGGATTTCTTTTGCTCCTCATCCCTTTTTACTCTGGTGAGGACTCCTGACGACTACTCTTGTCTCTTCTACTTTCAAAAATGCACCAAATTTTTTTTTAGGATCTCGCGAGAATTGTTTGGATTGTTTCGATGTCTTTGTGACGATAACATTGTTCTCGATGCCTCCTGTCATTAGGGGTTGTGGCAGTGTCCCGGGGAGTTGAGCTCCGAGGTGTTGTCGTCACAAATCCATCGCGACAGTACTAGAATACTTAAGACGGCCGACATCGAAAACTCTCCTATACGGTTAGTGGCAAGATAACTCCGACATCACCCAGTACTGGGGAGGTAGTTCGGGAGTATTGCCATAGCTTGTATAGTGGATGCGTTTCGAAGGTCCGAGGTAAACGGTTTCCGAGAACAACTGGTTATGTGTTGAAGGATGGATACAGCTGGATGTAGGTTTAGACTTGAGTGCGCGGTGCTTCCCCTGTATCCCCAACACCTGATTGCATAACTGGAAACTTTCGGAAATTAATAGGTGGGTTCATCTAGTAGTTCTAGGCATTCTTCCAACGGATGCACGATATGAAGTTTGGGGTTCTACATTGAGTGAAGTGGTTTTATGGGCTTGTTCCGATCGGGAGTTGCATCTTAAAGGGTCCTTGGCTATGCTGATCCGGGGATTGCAAAACCCTTTTGTAACACGTTCCATAAGCTTTCAGCACGAATATGTCGAACGAAGCTTCTATCTTGTATTTGTTCTATCTGCTCCTTGTTCCTTTTATTTACCTTTTGTTCTCCAAGTGGCTTCTCGTCAAGTGGATGTACCTGCGTAATTCATTCGTTCACTTCTCTGTTCGGATAGATATGTTGCAACATAATCTTCTTCATAAACATATCTATCCTTTGTTCTTGTTTTGATTCTGGTATTCGAGTTGCTTCGATGTCAAATGTTGATTCCATACCTTTCCTAATCGGTGTTCTCATATTTCTATGGGATTGCTAGTCCTTCTTGAGCAATCAAGATTTTCATGTTAATTCTTTTCAACCGGTGTGCTTTCTCTTCAAGTTATTCCATACGGACGTCGTTGAGAAATCTGACGATTTGTCTGTTTCATTCATCTCAAGTTGTCTTTGTTTTACCCGCCCTCCCTCCCTTTTTCTTCTCGGAGCAATAAATTCTCAGATGAAGTATCCATTTTATTAATGTGATATTTCTTCATTCTTTTCCTTCAATGTTCTTATCCGGTGATTTATCGTGAAGATGCTCAAGAGCTTCAAGTTCATCATTCTTTTGTTCTCAAATTCTGCCGGTGAATGTAATTCAAGATTTCGGTGTTGATCTTATCCTTTTCCTTTTTTCACAATGCTTTCTTATTCCGGTGCACCAATTAATCATTCTCCTCTTGCTATTCATATCCGGAGTGCTGAAGATTCATAATTCCATTCTTAATCCGTTCAAACTATTTTGAGGATTATTATCTTATTCAAGCCATTTAATTCAACCGGTGCAATATCTCTCAAGCAATTTTTTTCCAACGGTGATTTCTTTGAGTGGGCCCTAACCCACAGGTCTTTTCCCAGAATCTTACCCGACTCTTCTATTTTTCTGGAGTTATACTCAAATTCTTTTCAAAGTGTGATGTAAGAATGATTTCCATCAGTCACATGCCTTCTCCAAGCTTGTTTTCAATTATTTCCATCTTTAGCTCCACCTTCCTCTTGTCATTCGTCCGGAGTATCTCGAAATTCTTCATGGCATTTCTCGTCTTCATTCTCAACATCTGAAGACCGGAGAAGTGTTTCTCTTAAATCTTGACCCGTCTTCTTGAATATTCGTGGTTCTAGCTTCATGCCATCCTCATTATTGTTTTGATTGTGAGGAATTATTTTCATACCCATCCGAAGCATTTCATGAATTATTTTCCATTGTGATCCTCCGAAGGCCATCATTTCAGAAGATTTCTTCGTTCTCAGTTTTCAACTTCATCCTCCAAATATTCCTCATCGATGTCTCTTCGTTCGTCTCCATATTCTTCCCGATGATTCATTCTTTTATATTCACTCTATTTCAATTCCTTACGGTGGATTATTCTTTGTCATCACTCCTTTTCAATTTGTACGGTGGTTCGTTAAACA
This sequence comes from Secale cereale, assembly GCA_902687465.1. NCBI lineage: Eukaryota > Viridiplantae > Streptophyta > Magnoliopsida > Poales > Poaceae > Secale > Secale cereale. Next base: position 472,119,584 of record LR738709.1, read on the forward strand.
TTCTTTTCTGTGTTATCATGTCAGTTCACTCGTTCTTTCCATAATCCTACCGGTGGTTCGTTGAAGTTTTACCCAAGCTTGTGCGATATCTCTCTTAATTCTTTCCAACGAGAATAAGTAGTATGCCAAATCCTTTGGTTGTCATCAATTTAATTGGTGAAGGAGATGCATGACATAATTCTTATTCTTATTCCTTCAAGGTGATTTAATCCTTTCCTTCGGAGCGTGTTCGTCATATCATATCCTTGGTTCTAAGTTGTTCATCTTGTTTTCCGGAGTTCCAAGTCATTTCAATTATTACCATTTCAAACCTCCATCTAATTCATCGCAGGCCTTCAATCTTATTCTTTTCATCTTTCACTTCTCATGTTTTCATTACCGGAGTTTTCATGGTGGCTCATCAAGACTTAATTCATCCTCGAAGTCTTCATCAAGATTCTTGTTGGAGCTCGAGCATTCTTCATCATGCTTTCCTATTGCAATTCTTCTACCTTATCTTTTCAGATGGTGTTATGTCATTCTTGGCAATTCCTTCATGTTTTATGATTCACGAGTTATCAAGAATGAGATATTTAAAACCATCATTTTCCTTGTTCAGGAGATCTCTCCAACCCTTCAACCTATTCGTTGTAGTCATCTTGGGTTATAATTCATCTAAAAGCTTTCCTTAAGGATTGTTGCTAATTATGGTGCTTATAAATGACCCAAGCTCTTCATTTATCATTCCGGTGATATAAGTTTTTCGTCTCCTTGTTGATCTCAATCCAATCAAATGTTTTCGTCAGTGGCTGGTTGTCACCTCTTAATTCTGAGATGTTTTCCATAAGCCCACATCAAGCTTATTCGTTTCGTTGTTGATTTTTTCCATCAACCCCATTCAACCCTCCTTTGTAAGGAGGATTTCCAAATTCATTCGTGGGAGAAGTTGTCATTTTTCTTCTCCGTTCAATTATTTCATTGAGTTATATGCTATTCTTTCATTCCGGAGGCATTGTGATGTTGCTCTCTCCAAACCATCATCTCGTTTATCAAGATCATATTCTCCCTTGCTTGTCTATTTAATCGGAGTGTTGTTTTCTTCATTCAAGTTACGTCATCTTATCTAGTTTTCCTCTCTTTTCGACCGAAGTGCTGTCTGAATGTTTCTTACCTTGTGCCATTCTTTTAATTGTTTCAGAGGCTGTGTGTTGTTGTTTTCAGCAAGTATCATCCCAGCTTGGCAAGTTCACGTTCAATTCCTTCTATTTTCAGACGGAGTGCTGTCCAAATTTTGTCATTATTATTCCTTGGCTATACCGTTGCAGTTTCATATTCTTTTGGTTCGTAAGCTCTTGTTTCATGTCTTTAAACCTACAAGGTTCTCATTATGTTCCTTGTTCCTCTTTTCTAACGGAGTGCTCTTAACTTCGTTCATCTCCGTTGTATTCTTTCTTTCAAGATTGTTCAACCTATCAAGGTTCTTTGGTTTCACTCGTCTGTCAAAGAAGCAACTTTGTTTTACCTCTTCCTCTTCCGTTTTTTTACCCGGTGCTATCTCTAGGATCTCGGGTCGAGATCCTCTGTTAGTGTGGGAGAGTTGTGACGCCCGAAGACCGACGTCCCAGAAGATTCCAGAAGATTCCAGAGATTCCAGATGTTCCGGCTTCTCCCGTGTGTTTTAGTTGTGCTTGCTTTATTTATTTTTGCATTGCATCATGTCATCATGCCATCATGTCTTTAATTTTGCATCTCAACCTAAATAAATTGTGTGGACCTTCGGTCCATTTAAATCGAGGGAAGGTTGACTTCTCTTTCTAACATATAAAAGACTCTCAATATTATTAGGGAGCTATATTAAATATTCCATTTGTTTGGAATTAACCAAAAACACTTGCTTTTATTCCCCATGCCTCTTTATTCAAGTTTCACCGTCAAAAACATCCCTATATTTCTTTTCCCATTTATCGAGGTCCCTCCAAAAATTCGAACATTTTTGGACACTTCTATAATCAAGTCTTAGTTCAACATTTGATTAAATTCAAATATGTTTGAATTATTTCTTCGATCTTGCCTATTCTATTTTTCTCGGACCGTGCTCTTTTTATGATGCCCGAGAAAAATAGCCGCTTGCCCAAATTCTATCTCTACCTTCCTTTCTCCTCCTTTTCTTCTTTGATTTTTTTTCTGTTTTGGGAAATAAAAGAAGAAGAGAGGAACAGCCAGGCAACCACTGGTCTCCTTTTGGCCCAAGGCGTTTCAGCCGCCAGGCCAGGCCCAGCCTCCACCTCAGGCAGCCGCAGCTGGCCTGCTCCCAGCCGGCCCATTGGCCAACTCCTCCAACCCTAGCTCTCCAGCCCGACCGTCCTCCTCTCCCGTTTCCCCTCGCTCGACCGCCACCACCCGCTCCTTCCATCGCACCCCGTGCTCGATTCCCCGATTCCCTCCTGCGCCTCGATCTCCCCCTCGCGCCGCCAGTCCTCCGTCTCCCTCTTCCCCCTCCTCTTCAAGGCTGCGCCCGTCCTCCATGCTCCGGCCGTCGCCATGGCCTCCCCAGGCTTCTGCGTCGCCCTGCCTCCTTCTCCTCCTCGCGTCGACAGGCCGCGGCCACTGCCTCGCGCCGCGCGGGTCCTTCCTCGCGCCTCCAGAGCCCCCGTGCAGCCTCCCTTCGATCTCGAGCGCCCTCCCGTGCGCCCGAACTCCGCCGCGAGAGCCGTCGCGCCCGGTCCCTCCTGCGCGCCCCAGGCCGGCCAGGCTCGCCTCCTCGCCCCGGGCCTCTTCCTCGCCGTGCGCCTCGCCAGGTCTCTGCCTCGTTCCCTCCTGCGCCAAGGTTGCAGCAGCACCCCAGCGGCCGCGCCTTCCTCCGACCATGGCCGACCCCAGGAGCTGCAGCCCCGACCTCAATCTTCCTCCGGCCGTGCTCCCCGCCGGCTGCAGTTTCCCCGGTGAGCAGCCGCACTCCGACGGCCGGATCCCGTCGATGCCGCCCTTGCGTTGAACCGTTCCAGTGCCAGCATGGACAAGCCAAGTACATCTACAGCCCTCGAGCAGCCTCATCGCCGAGGCCGAAGTCGGCCACTTGTCTCGCCTCCTTGCTGCTGCTGTGCTTCTTCTGTTTTGGCTCGGTGTTTCGTTTTGGGCCAGCAGGTATCCCCGGATCGCCAAGCACCAGGACGACGAGGACCGTCAAGTTCCTCTTCAAGAAGTTCGCCTACCGGATGTGCAAGTACCACGACGCTTGGAACCCTTGGTTCCATCAAGTCCGACTACGACATGAACGGGTACCGCGACATCGACGAGGACCGTCAAGCCCGTCAAGTTCCACTACATGTGCCTTGTTAAACTACGTCGCCAAGACCGGACCGACAAGTACCATGATGACAAGTACCCCTTCGGAGAAGTGAACATCTACGAACGAGAACGACTTCTTGAACAAGTACCACTACCGTTGCCCCGGAAAACGATGGATGCGCCAAGTACATCTACGAACGGAACGAGTACCTCTACGAACGGGAACAACTACACGGCGATACGTCAAGTACCACGACACGATAACGGAACGCCTACTTCCCTCTACGTAACGACTTCTTCCTCTACGATCTCGAACCGCTTCGAGAGAGAACGCTTCGAAGGTATAACCCCGAGACGTGCCCGTGTGATGCTTGTGTTATTTGAGATGTCCCTTGTGTGCTCCGTGCCCGTTTCGTCCTTTTGTCATGTTCCTCGGTTGCCTCGTCGCCGACTCGTGGGAACCCGGTGACGGGATCGCCCCACCTTTCATCTCGTTTGACTCGCTCACGCCATCTTTCCTTTTGCACCGGACTCTCAACGAGTTACCGGAACCGATATGTTGCCATGGCATCATTTTCGGAATTGTTGCCGTGGCACCTTTTTTCCTTCCACCACGGGGACAAATACTTCATATCTTCTTCATGTCAACTTTTATTAAACTTGCATAAAACTTGATCATGTCATCCGCATCATGTTAACAACATTAAAAATGTGTGAATTGTGGTTTGCTTAAAAATTGCTAAACTTGCTCATGGGGATTTTTCGGATATGTTGTTGTTATTTTCCGGCCTCATTTAAAATGTCTAAATAGAGTAGTTTTATTATGCATCACCTCTTGCCATGTTAAAAACATTTAATATTGTCTTGTAAATAAACGAGAGTCAATTAAATAATTAATTGTGGTGTCTTGTCAATATGCAACTCGTTGCATATTGATCTCCACTTAACTTTCAGTATTGTTTGTGCACATTGCCATGCCATGCATAATTAAACCGGACATGCATCATACTTGGATGAGCATCGTATGCCATGCTTATAATTGTGTGTTTACCGTGTTGTTTGCTTCTTTCCGGTTGCTTCTCTTGTTAGCTTCGGTTTCGTTCCGGAGTTGTGAGGATTCGCTCGACTATGTTGCTCCGTCTACTTCATGGACCCGTTCTTCTTCCTTGCGGAATCCCAGGCAAGATGATCATACCCTTGGATACCTTTACTACCATTGCCATGCTTAGTTGTCTCGATGCTATTGTTACATGTCGCGCTACCCATCTTTTATGTCAGCCTCTCCTTGTTGCCATGAAACCTCTAACTTTGACACCTTCCTAGCAAAACCACTGTTTGGCTATGTTACTCGCTTGCTCAGCCCCTCTTATAGCGTTGTTAGTTGCAGGTGAAGATGAAGTTCGTTCCAGGTGGGAACTTGTTGTTGGATATATCACAATAGCTATAATTTTTATTAACACACCTATATACTGGGCATGGGTGGAAGGCTTGGCCTTTTGCTCGGTGTTTTGTTCCACTCATGCCACCTTAGGCGCCGATAAACCGGCATTATGTTCCTTGATTTTGCGTTCCTTACACGATGGGTGGATGGGGACCCCTTGACAGTTCGACTTTGAATAAAACTCCTCCAGCAAGGCCCAACATTGGTTTTATTTGCCTCATAATAATAACTTAATTAATTAATTAATTTGCATAAGGGGGACGCTCCTTGGAGATTCTTAATTCTACATAGCAGGGGGGGCCAGTGCTGATGGTATTGGTCCCAAACTAGAGCCACTTGCGGTGCCACCCAGTTATCTGGGGGTCTTCGGTTACTGTACGTAGCGCTCATCCGGACGTGGCCTGAGACGAGATGCGCGCGGCTACCATCAGGGTGTCGGCACGCCGGGAGGTCTTGCTGGACTTGTTTTACCATTGTCGAAATGTCTTGTGCTACCGGGATGCCGAGCCTGATCGGATTTCCCTAAGATAAGGAGTGATGATATTATATTTATCACTTCAGCTAATCGTGAGAGCTTGTGATGGGCTAAGTTGGGACACCCCTGCAGGGTTATGATCTTTCGAAAGCCGTGCCCGCGGTTATGTGGCAGATTGGAATTTGTTAATGTCCGGTTGTAGAAAACTTGACAGATGATCCGAAGTAAAACACACAACTGTGTGAGTAACCGTGACTGTCTCTTTTCACTTTGAGAAGAGAACACGGTGGGGTTATGTTTGATTCGTATGTAGTTGAGGGTCTTTAGCGATCACCACTTTAACGACCGTTTGCGTAGATTCTCATCTTCTTCTGGTACTCGTAAGCTAGCCACCATATTATGCTTAGCCGCTGCTGCAACCTCACCACTTTACCTCTTCCTACCCCCTAAGCTTTGCTAGTCTTGATACCCATGGTTATGGGATTGCTGAGTCCTCGTGGCTCACAGATACTACAACACCAGATGCAGGTTCAGCCGAGTTTGATGCAGGAGCTGGTTCAAGTACTTCACTGGGAGCTCGATGAAGAGTTTGGCCGTATGCTTGTGACGTTTCGACGATCAGTAGTGGTTTCTACTAGGATTCGATCTAGACCTGTGGCTTTATGTTGTTTTGGTATCTTTCTTTGGATCTTCGCCCGTAGTCGGGTTGTGATGTTTTGAATGATGATTTGCTTATGTAATGTATTGTGTGAAGTGGCGAGTGTAAGCCAACTATCTCCTTTTGCAATTTAATCCCTCTTTTACATGAGTCGTGCAAAGATACCAAACTTGAGATCATTCTAGGATGGGCTTATACCTTTAAGTCGTGCCTCGACACGTAGGAGGTATAGTCCCATCCTGGGCATTACACTACGAGACAAACATAACCCCACCGTGTTCTCTTCTCAAAGTGAAAAGAGACAGTCACGGTTACTCACATAGTTGTGTGTTTTACTTCGGATCCTCTGTCAAGTTTTCTACAACCGGACATTAACAAATTCCAATCTGCCACATAACCGCGGGCACGGCTTTCGAAAGATCATAACCCTGCAAGGGTGTCCCAACTTAGCCCATCACAAGCTCTCACGATCAGTAGAAGTAATAATAATATTACCCCTTATCTTAGGGAAGGCCCGATCAGACTCGGTATTCCTGGTGCACAAGACATTTCGACAATGGTAAAACAAGTCCAACAAGACCTCCCGGCGTGCCGACACCCTGATAGTAGCCGCGCGTATCTCGTCTCAGGCCACAACCGGATGGGCGATGCTACAGGTAAAACCAGCCCTCGGGTTTCCCCAAGGTGGCCCTGTAGGACCCCCGTTTGGGACCAACACCATCAGCACTGGCCCCCCTGCTATGTAGAAAAGAATCCTCGAGGGCGTGACCCCCTATGCAATTTAATTAATTAATTAAGTTTTTATTATGAGGCAAATTAAAACCAATGTTGGGCCTTGCTGGAGGAGTTTTATTCAAAGATGAACTGTCAAGGGGTCCCCATATACCCAACCGTGTAAGGAACGCAAAATCAAGGAACATAACGCCGGTTTATCGGCTCCTAAGGTGGCATGAGTGGAACAAAACACCAAGCAAAAGGCCAAGCCTTCCACCCATGCCCAGTATATAGGTGTGTTAATATATATAAGACATATTGTGATATTCCAACAACAAGTTCCGACATGGAACAATCTTCATCTTCACCTGCAACTAACAACACTATGAGAGGGGCTGAGCAAGCGGGTAACATAGCCAAACAACGGATTGCTGGGAGAGGTGTCAAAGGTTAGAGGTTTCATGGAAACAAGGAGAGGCGCTGACAATAAAGATGGGTAGCGCGACATATAACGATAGCATTGAGACACTAAGCATGGCAATGATAGTAAAGGTATCCAAGGTGATGGTCATCTTGCCTGAGATCCCGCAAGGAAGAAGAACAGATCCATGAAGAAGATGAAGAAGAAGCCTCGAAGACGAACCAAGTGAAGTTGAACGAATCCTCACGATCACAATGGAACAAGCACTAACGAGAAGAAGCAAGCAACACGGTAAATACACAACACAAGAACATGACAAGATGCTCAACCAAGTATGATGCAAGACAAGTCTATATGATGCAAAACATGGCAAGGGATGAAGCAACCAAGATCAACACAAACCAACAAGTTTAAATGAGGCCGGAATCAACACATAACAAATCCGGTAAGTCCTCATATGCATAATTTGAAATTAGACCAGATCTGAACAAACTTTAAGTTAAACTGGTTAAACAACAAGTTAACATTCACCATGATGATCTACACAAAACTATAGTCAAGTTTCATATAAAGTTTGTTTAATTCGGAGCTACGGCCTAAAAGATATGAGCAAAACAAGTTACAAAGCAAAGCTGAAGTTAACAGCCACATAGCAACTTTGGAGCAAGGTAATTATATGCTACAGCACCCAAACATGATAACAAGAGGCATGGATGTGAAATAGACATGATACTTAACAAGCTTGAACTTAGAACACACCCAAAAGCTTGCTGGAACACATTTAAGCAAGCATGGCAAGTTGCAATAAATTTATCCAGACTTAGTCAAAATCTGGGAAGGCAAAAACATCATCATGATGCTGCCTTCGGAGGCACAAACCAATAAGCATATCTACTCTACTGAGTATATAAAGATCATGGACATGTAATAGACATAGCATACATCAAACAACTCCATTGGAACAACTCCATAGGAGGCATGGATCAATAACAACAAGCTTGACCAAATTGATCATGCTGATAAAAGTCTGACAGGTAAATTTTATAGCAACTTGAGAGCAAGAAATAAATAAGCTACAGCAGTCCATATATGCAAACAAGGGAATGAATGGATAGAGCATAACATGGACAACAAGACATGATCATTGGCCACTCCAAAACAAGCATGGGTTTAAGTGAGGCATCAAGCAAACATAGCATCAGGTTTAACAGATTCCAGAATTACCAGTTTTTTCACTAAGTATAAAACAGCAACAACGACATGGCATGTTTACAAGCTTGTTTAAGTCACCTCAAGGCATATCATGGAAAGTGGATTGCACCACATCAAATACCATATGATTGTGTTTCTAAAACATATAGACATGTGGCATGAAGACAAACACATCAATAGCAATGAGCAAGACAAAACATCATCCCACAACAAGTTTCAACACTTAACAGCCACATGCACTTTTGCAACAGAGATTAACATGGCAATATGGTACCTGACATGAATGCTACAGAAACCAACATGTAGAGCGCTTCACAATGAACATTTTGACATATCATATGCTCCATTTAGATAAACATGCACAAAGTTACAAGTATCACAAGTATGCAACAAATTTACAGTCAACAACAGTTTTAAACAAGTAGCACTCTTGCAACGATGATTAGGGCATCAAGATGAACTCAAACAAGCATGCCACAATGGAACAAAATGAAGAGCATATCACCATGATCATTTTGATATATCATTCACTCAATTTGGACATATACACAAAAAGTTACAGCATCTCAAAGTATGCAACATTTTTAAAGATAGAGAAAGGACTTAGTGGAAAAACTACCTCCCGAGGTGGACATTGTCCCCGGCCTGGGTGGACATGTCCGGGCGGCAGGGGCTGATGTCCGGGCCCGGGGGGGGGGGGGAATCGGACGTGTCCGAACCCACCCGGACGTTTCCGTCGGTGAGGCGGACCACGGGCCCCACCTCGCTGGGACTCGGCGCGCAGAGGAGGCAGAGCTGGCCGGCGGTTGGGGATGCGGGCACGGCGGATCCGGTCGGCGCCGGCCTTATCCGGCCGGGGTCGACAACGGGGAGCTGCGCCGGCGAGGGACGCGGCCGGAACGGACCGGGGCAGCTCCGGTCGCCGGCAGGACGAAGGGGAGCCGAGGCGGGCGAGGTTCGCGGCCGGCGGCGGAGATCATCGAGGGCGGCGGCAACGGGGCACTCCGGCGGCGAGGCTCGTAGATCTGGCGAGGACGAGACGGGCGCGAGGGAGGTGAGCGGCAGAACGGCGGCGAGGGCCAGGCGAGCTGCTCGCGGTGACGCTCACAACGAGCTGCGGGAGGAGCGGGGGAGACGGGTCCCAGCGCGGGGCGAGCGGCGGTTGGCGGCGGGCCGGCTCGGGCCCGGGGCGGGCCTGGTCTGGGCATGCGGTGGCGGGGCAGGAGAGAGGTGGCGGGGCCGGAGCAACGGGAGGCTGACCAGTGGGACCCTCGCTGAGGTGGCGGCGGCCCTGGGGGTTTTTGGACGGCGACAAGTGGCGGCGGGGCACCGGCTGAGTGCGGAATCTGAGGAGGAGGGGGGCTAGGAGGTAGGGGAAGGCTAGGGATGCCGTTTTTGGATGAGGAGGTGTCCATATATAGCAAAATTGGCTAGGGTTTGGGGGTTTTGCTCCGATTCGGACCGTTAGGTCCGATCGGATGGTCCGCAACGGAGGGGTAGTGTAGGTGGGCTAGGTGGGCTGTGTTAGAGGGGCTTCGGGCTGAGAGGAGACAAGAGAAGAGTGGCCCGCGGGGTTTTCGGAGACCGAAAACGTCCGACGTTTTATCCGGCTACTAGTGCCGCTATATTTAACGGTTGGGCTATCAAACGAGCTCCGAATGCGACGAAACTTGACAGGCGATCTGTCTACACTATAATAAGACCACACGCCAAGTTTCAGCCCATTCCGAGAACGTTTTCCGGCCACTCACAAAATAAATATTCGGAGGTGCCGCGGGCGTGTGCGAGTGTGTCTGGGCTCAGAACGGACAACGGAGAGGACGAGGGGGCTCGGGCGGATGCAAGTTTTGAAAACATGATGATGCAATGCACATGATGACATGGCAAGATGTAACATGCAAGTAGATGACATGGCAATGACGACGAATAACTGGCTGACACCTGGCGCACCGGTCTCGGGGTGTCACAATCCACCTCCCGTACAACGCCATCCTTGGGTATCCTGCCCTCGCCAAGTTCATGGCGGCGACCCATCACGGCTATAATGTTCTCAAGATGCCTGGGAGCGGCGGAGTCATCACGATAACCTCCGACGAGAAGGAAGAGGTGCGTTCCCTCGATCATGCCTACCAAACTGCGGCGGTCGAATGCTCCGATGTGGATGGAGCCGTCCTCGCCCTGCAGACCGCCCCAAGAAGAAGAAGAACCTGCCCGTCAACGTACCTCAGGACGCAGGGGCTCCTGACGGCTCCGCCTCAGGACTCGCGCCTGCTGACGAGGCGCCCTCCACCCTCGCATAGGGAGGCGCGCCCGACGCCCCTCTCGTGACGGCCCCGGGGTCTCGACGCGCATTTTTGTAAGCCCAGCGTGGACCGCTCAGCGCTGGGGGCTCAGGACTTCATCGACCAAGTTACCGAGGAACTTCAGTATGCAAGGCTCATCCACGGTGGGTGTAACCGCACAACCCCAAGCTAACCTGCCCACTGCCCGAGTGACTGCTTCCGCGTCTGCATTGACATCGCGGGTCTCAACCGAGTGGCCTCTCAGGAGCCCTTCTGGCCGACGGCGGTCGGCCGGAGGAGGGCCCTCCCCTGCAGCTACGTCCACACACTCTTCGGCTTCCGCAACACAGCTGCCACGTTCCAGCATCTCACGCAGCAGGCCTTAGGGGCTCAGGAGGCTCAGTGGCAGGCGGTCCGGACGGAGCAAGAGCCGGACCCGCGCGACCACTGAGAGCCTTCGGAGGCCCTAGGCCTCAGGAGCCCGGCGATCTTCAGGAGCAACCCACATGGTGTAGGATCGAAAGTATGTCTAGAGGGGGGGGGGGGTGATTAGACTACTTGTAAATATAAAAATTCTGCCTTTTGACAAAGAACAGTTTTTGGTAGTTTCACAATTATGATCAAGTCAAGTATCACCCTACACATGCAATTCTAGAGTATAAGCAGCGGAAAGTAAATTGCACATGTAGTAAAGAGAGGTGGAGAAGAGCAAACGCAATTTTGGAGACGCCGTGATTTTTCCCGTGGTTCCGATAGGTGGTGCTATCGTACATCCACGTTGATGGAGACTTCAACCCACGGAGGGTAACGGCTGCGCGAGTCCACGGAGGGCTCCACCCACGAAGGGTCCACGAAGAAGCAACCTTGTCTATTCCATCATGGCCTACGCCCACGGAGGGCTAGCCTTACTCGGGGTAGATCTTCACGAAGTAGGCGATCTCCTTGCCCTTACAAACTTCTTGGTTCAACTCCACATCTCGATGACGGAGGCTCCCAAGCGACACCTAACCAATCTAGGAGGCACCACCCTCTAAAAGGTAATAGATGTTGTAGATGATGATGAACTCCTTGCTCTTGTGCTTCAAATGATAATCTCCCCAACACTCAACTCTCCTCACTGATTTTGCTGTGGTGGAAGAAAGGATTGAGTGGAAAGCAACTTGGGAAGGTTATAGATCAAGTTTCATATGGTAGGAGTGGAGCAACTTGATCTCAACACAAGGGTAGGTAGTTCTCTTCTCAGAAATGTAAGGTAGGAGTGGTAGTTCTTTCTGATGGCTCTCTCTCCACGAATGAAGAGGAGGTGGAGGGGTATATATAGCCTCCACACAAAATCCAACCGTTACACACATAATTGAGCAATCTCGGTGAGACCGAAGTGGACAACTCGGTCAGACCAAAAGTTCAAATAATGTGAACGTTGGGGTTTTCGGTGGGACCGAAAATACCATCTCGGTTATTCCGATTTGAGCCAAGACAGGAGCATGCCAGTTTCGGTGGGACCGACTTCATCATCTCGGTGACACCGATTTGATGACAGAAGGTTACAGAAGCTTGGCAGCCCATGTTTCGGTGAAACCGATTTCAAACTCGGAATATCCGATTTTTCTAGGGTTTGGCTTATGGCTGAGGTGGTTCATCTCGGTGTGACTGAGTTTGGATAATCGGTGGGACCAAGATTACTTATGAGTGTATAATGTAGTGAAGGTTGCTGATAGTTTAAGGAGATATATCACTAAGCACTTGAGCAACCAGATCATCAACATAACCTCATCCCCTTTTAATAGTATTGGCTTTTCCTATGGACTCAATGTGATCTTTGATCACTAAACCAAAAATGGAGTCTTGAGCTTTTGCCAATGCTTGCCTTAGCATTTTGAGGGGTCCACTTCTTCAGTCATTGCCATACCCATATCACTGAACTTCTCTGAAATGATTCTCAAGTAACTATTAGTTCAATGATATATATGTTGTTACTAATTGCCAAAACCACCCGGGGATTAGTTGCACTTTCACATGGCTCGCGTCTTCAGCTACCCGAACTCTTCTTCACGAGTATCAGGTGGCGCTTCAGGTATCCAATCGAGGGCGCCCCCCGGGCTGCATCATCCTTGGACTGCTGGGGGCTATTTTCCCGTAGTTGTCTCCCTTTTTGTGCATGATCAAGGCTAGTTGTTTCTTTTTGTTCGCATTATCTGCATGCTTGGCATTCTTACCGCCACTAAGGTCATGAGCCCTTGTCAGCCCACTCGCGGCTGCCCCATGATTAAGGACTAGCACGGCGTCTGTGCTCGGGTCCGTCCCTAGCACATCGGTCCCACCGATATTCCTAAATTCAAATGTTTGAACTGGTCGGTCTCACCGAGTTGCATTATTCGGTCCCACCAAGATTGGTCAAATGTGTGTAATGGTTGGATTTTGTGTGGAGGCTATATATACCCCTCCACCCCTTCTCCATTAGAGAGAGCCATCAGAACATGCCTACACTTCGACCATTCATTTTTGAGAGAGAACCAGCTACTCATGTGTTGAGATCAAGACATTCCAATCCTACCACAAGAATCTTGATGTCTATCCTTCCCCAAGTTGCTTTCTAATGTCTACTACGCAACTTTATTCTTGTAGGCTCGTGTTGGGCCTTCAAGCACATAGTTTTGTAGGACAACAAAAATTTTCCCTCAAGTGTATGACCTAAGGTTTATCAATCCGTGAGAGGTGTAGGATGAAGATGATCTCTCTCAAACAACCCTGCAACCAAATAACAAAGAGTTTCTTGTGTCCCCAACACACCAAATACAATGGTAAATTGTATGGGTGCACTAGTTCAGCAAAGATATGGTGATACAAGTGTAATATGGATAGTAGATATTAATTTTTGTAATAGTAACAATAAAAACAGCAAGGTAGCAAGTAACAAAAGTGAGCACAAACGGTGTTGCAATGCTTGAAAATGAGGCCTAGGGTCCGTACTTTCGCTAGTGCAATTTCTCAACATTGCTAATATAATTGGATCACATAAGCATCCCTCAACGTGCGATGAAGAATCATTCCAAAGTTCCTATCTAGCGGAGAACATAAGAAGAAATTGTTTGTACCTATTCTTTCCGATCGATCTATCTAAAAGTTAGTACTAGAATAACACAAGTTATTCTTTCCGATAGATCTATCAAGAGTTCATACTAGAATAACACAAGTTATTCTTTCCGATCGATCTATCAAGAGTTCGTACTAAAATAATACCAAAACAAATTCAGATTTATGATACCCGATCCAACACAAAGAACCTCAAAGAGTGCCCCAAGATTTCTGCCGGAGAAACAAAGAGAAGAACGTACATCAACCCCTATGCATAGATTACCCCAATGTCACCGCAGGAATCCGCAAGTTGAGTGCCAAACCACATATCAAGTGAATCAATATGATACCCCATTGTCACCACGGGTATTCATAGCAAGACATGCATCAAGTGTTCTCAAATCCATAAAAGTATTCAATCCAAAGAAATCTCAAAGGGAAAACTCTATTCATCACAACAAGATAGAGAGGGGAAAACACCATATGATCCGACTATATTAACAAAGCCCGCGATACATCAAGATTGTGCATCTCAATAACACGAGAGAGAGAGAGAGAGAGAGAGAGAGAGAGAGAGATTAAACACATAGCTACTGGTACAAACCCCCAGCCCCGAGGGTGGACTACTCCCTCCTCATCATGGTGGGTCAGGATGATGAAGATGGCCACCGGTGATGACTTCCCCCTCCGGCAGGGTACTGTAATGGGTCTAGATTGGTTTTTCATGGACTAAGCTTGCGGCAGCGGAACTTCTAATCTAGGGTTATTTCTGACGGTTCCTCTATCTATAGGATTTTTTGGTGTTGGTTTCACGCGAACATGGGCCTCGAGGTGAGGACAACCCACCGGGATATGGGCAAGGGCCTAGGCGCGCCCTGGTGTACTGTGCCCTCCTCGTGGCTCTTCTGGCCCTCCCACAAAGCTTCGGGGGTCTCTTTTGTTCCAAATAAAAATCATCAAAAAGTTTTGTCCAATTCCAAGAATTTTTTTTTCTACACAAAAAAAACACCACGGTAGTTCTGCTGAAAACAGCGCCAGTCCGGGTTAGTTCCATGCAAATCATACCAAAACCATATGAAATTGTTATAAACATGGCATGAACACTTCATAAATTATAGAGGCATTGGAGACGTATCACTTTCCACTCCAATTCTTCTTCCACCATGTCCAAATCTGTGAGGGAGAGTTGAGTGTTGGGGAGACTATCATTTGAAGCACAAGATCAAGGAGTTCATCATCAACACATCGTCTATTACCTTTTGGAGAGTGGTGTCTCCTAGATTGGTTAGGTGTCGCTTGGGAGCCTCCGACACATTGTGTAGTTGAACCAAGAAGTTTGTAAGGGCAAGGAGATCGCCTACTTTGTGAAGATCTACTCGAGTGAGGCACGTCCTTCATGGACGATGGCCATGGTGGGATAGACAAGGTTGCTTATTTGTGGACCCCGTCAGCGTTCTGGGAACAAGGGTACCCAGACTTGCCTGCGTGCGGCCCACGACGTGGCTCCTTCACCGGCCTGGTATAGCCCATCTTTAGCATCGCCACTCAAGACCCTCACGAGGAGCCAAGCCTCGCGAGGTGGAAGACATCAAGACCTCCGGAAGGATTAGCCACACTAGGCTTGCTCCCAAGGGGCGGAGATCTCTATGCAAGCCCTCGCCTCGTGAGGTTTGTGAAGGAAATATGCCCTAGAGGCAATAATAAATATGTTATTTGTATTTCCTTTTATCATGATAAATATCTTTCATTCATGCTAGAATTGTATTAACCGGAAACTTAGTACATGTGTGAATACATAGACAAAACAGTATGTCCCTAGTATGCCTCTACTAGACTAGCTCGTTGATCAAAGATGGTTATGTTTCCTAGCCATAGACATGAGTTATCATTTGATCAACGGGATCACAATCATTAGGAGAATGATGTGATGGACTAGACCCATCCGTTAGCTTAGCACTATGATCGTTTAGTTTTACTACTATTACTTTCTTCATGATTTATACATGTTCCTATGACTATGAGATTATGCAACTCCCGAATACCGTAGGAACACCTTGTGTACTATCAAACGTCACAACGTAACTGGGTGATCATAAAGATGCTCTACAGGTGTCTCCGAAAGTGTTCGTGGTGTTGGCATAGATCAAGAATAGGATTTGTCACTCCGAGTGTCGGAGAGGTATCTCTGGGCCCTCTCGGTAATACACATCATAATAAGCCTTGCAAGCAAATGACTAATGAGTTAGTCACGGGATGATGTATTACGGAACGAGTAAAGAGACTTGCCGGTAACGAGATTGAACTAGGTATTAAGATACCAACGATTGAATCTCGGACAAGTAACATAGCGATGACAAAAGGAACAACATATGTTGTTATGCGGTTTGACCGATAAAGATCTTCGTAGAATATGTAGGAGCCAATATGAGCATCCAGGTTCCGCTATTGGTTATTGACCGGAGATGAGTCTCGGTCATGTCTACATAGTTCTCGAACCCGTAGGGTCCGCACGCTTAACGTTTGATGACGATCGATATTATGGAGTTTATGAGTTTTGATGTACCGAAGGTAGTTCGGAGTCCCGAACGAGATCACGGACATGACGAGGAGTCTCGGAATGTCCGAGACGTGAAGATTGATATATTGGACAACCATATTCGGACACCGGAAGTGTTCCAGAAAAGTTTCGGATTTAACCGGATTGCCGAAGGGGGTTACCGGAACCCCCCACGAGGGAGTATGGTCCATAGTGGGCTTTGAGGGAAAGAGAGGGGCAGCCCATATGGCTGGCCGCACCCCCCTAGGATCCTAGTTGGACTAGAAAAGGGGGGAGGCGCCACCTCTCCTTTCCTTCTCCTCTTCCCCTTCCTTTCCTACTCCTAGTTGGAATAGGAAGAAGGATTCCTACTAGGAGTAGGAATCCTACTCCCTTGGGCGCGCCAACCCTGGCCGGCCAGCCTCCCCTTGCTCCTTTATATACGGGGGCAGGGGCACCCAAAGACACACAATTTGAATTGTTTTAGCCGTGTGTGGTGCCCCCCTCCACAGAAACACACCTCGGTCATACTGTTGCAGTGCTTAGGCGAAGCCCTGCGGCGGTAACTTCATCATATCCGTCACCACGCCGTCGTGCTGACGAAACTCTCCCGTGAAGCTCAACTGGATCAAGAGCTCGTGGGACGTCATCAAGCTGAACGCGTGCTGAACGCGGAGGTGTCGTACGTTCGGTGCTTGATTGGTTGGATCGCGAAGAAGTTCGACTACATCAACCGCGTCACTTGACGCTTCCGCTCCCGGTCTACGAGGGTACGTATACACACTCTCCCCCTCGTTGCTATGCATCTAGTAGATAAATATTGCCTGATCATAGGAAAATTTTGAAAACACTATGTTCCCCAACAGTTTGGGTGACGCAAGCCATGATGACCAAGGCCAGGCGGGCGCCAGCGGGCGCAGGACAACAGGTTTCCTCTTTGGTACTAAAGAGGCAAGCGCAGGCGCGGAGTCCCGAGGAAGCAACCAAAGGTTTCCATTTCCATGCAACAAGACCAGGATCACCAGGACGGCAGGATGGAGGTCATCACCGAGCCCGCCGTGGCGTCAGGATCAGAAGCTTTGCACGCGAAGACCACCTTTGGTTAGAATAAGATGTACTAGTTGTTTTCCTCCAATTTGGCCATTGTTGGACCCCTTCCCGCCTACATTTTGGGGAAAGCGGACCAGGGCCTCTATAAATATAGCTTAGCCACCACATAGAAGGGGACAGATCATTCTGACTACCCTCACCACCACGCAAGCAAGAACACACCTCACGAGGTTGTCTAACCACTATACTAGTTCTTCCTCAGCCCACCTTGAGGCAATCCACCACATTGCAGGAGTAGGGCCACTCACCGATAGGTGACCTGAACCTGGGTAAACTGCCTCGTGTCATTTTCCTTCTTGTTCCTCCAGCTAGTTCATAGAGACTGCGAGTAGGCAGATAGGGAAGTTGAGTTCTTCGTACCCACCCCAGTGTTCGAACTTACAAGGGTTTTGCGGAGCCCTGAATCCGACATTTGGCGCACCAGGTAGGGGTGCGTCAGAGTCTCTCTTCCTCCGGTTAAATCGTCATCACCGTGCTGTTCCCATGGCTGACGCTCCCCAAGCACATGCTGAGTCCTTGGCCCCTTGGCCTGCTCAGGCGGCGCCTTCCATCCAAGAGGACCTCAACTCCACACTCGAAGCGGCTCACGCACCACCCAGCGCCACCAGCCGCAGGCAGCGTGGGCCGCCACCGCTCACTTCTACCCTGAGCTGCAACCGCTCCACCACGCGATCCTCAAGCTACGCCGTGGTGACGGTGCCGCACACTCGCCAGGAGCAGGTGAATATGCGGTCCGCGCTCGTCGTAGCGCGGGAGTAGCTCCGATGCAGATTGATGGAAGTCGTCCACGATGCTTTGCTGGAGCAAGTCGCGGAGCTGCTAGATGCCGCATGTAGGGGTACGACACCTTTCTGCACCTTGCCCACGTCACGAACGCTGACAGGGGCGCGCGCTGGCCTCCGCAGTGCGCATGCACCTCTCCTCGAGGAGCCCAAAGGACCTCGCGGTGCCGGCCTAGGCCGCGGTACCGCTCGTCTGACTAGGGATGCGGTGCCTGCGAGTGTGGCAAGCTTGGGTGGCCCCTTTTGGGGTCGCGCCGAGACGCCGCCCTGCGGTCACTGCAGCCCCATGCCGGGCCCAACAAACGGTGATGTCGAATGGCCAGGCAATGGCTCAAGGGCGGGAGCCACGGACGCTGCTGCGCCCTCGGCGGCTGCTACTTCTCGAGCTTGCGTTGTGTTCCCTCGAAGAGGAAAGGGTGATGCAGCAGAGTAGCGTAAGTATTTCCCTTAGTTTTTGAGAACCAAGGTATCAATCCAGTAAGAGACCATGCGCGAGTCCCTCGCACCTGCACAAACACATAAGAACTTTGCATCCAACGCGATAAGGGTTGTCAATCCCTTTACGGTCACTTACGAAAGTGAGATCTGATAGAGAATAGGAAGTAAAAGCAAAAAAGTAAAAGCAAAAAAGTAAAGTAGATTGTAGATTGATATGTTGAGAATAGACCCGGGGGCCATAGTGTTCTCTAGTGGCTTCTCTCATGATAGCGGTATTCTACGGCGAGTAAGCAAATTACTGTCGAGCAATTGATAGAAAAGCGAATAATTATGAGACTATCTAGGCATGATCATTATATATAGGCATCACGCCGAAACAAGTAGACCAAAACGATTCTGCATCTACTACTATTACTCCACACATTGACCTCTATCCAGCATGCATCTAGAGTATTAAGTTCATATAAGAATAGAGTAACGCCTTAAGCAAGATGACACGATGTAAAGGGATAAACTCAAACATAGTGATATAAACCCAGTCTTTTTATCCTCGATGGCAACAATAAAATACGTGCCTTGCTACCCCTACTGTCACTGGGAAAGGACACCGCAAGATTGAACCCAAAGCCAAGCACTTCTCCCATTGCAAGAACTATAGATCTAGTAGGCCAAACCAAACCAATAATTCGAAGAGACTCGCAAGGATATTATAATCATACATAAAGAGTTCAGAAAAGAACCAAATATTTCTCATAGATAATCTTGATCATAAACACACAATTCATCGGATCTCGACAAACACACCGCAAAAAGAGATTACATCGAATAGATCTCCTCGAAGACCGAGGAGAACTTGGTATTGAGATCCAAAGAGAGAGAAGAAGCCATCTAGATACTAGCTATGGACCTGAAGGTCTGTGGTAAACTACTCACAACTCATGGTGAGGCAATGATGATGATGTGGAAGCACTCCATGGTAGATCCCTCCTCCGGCGGAGCTCCGGAACAGGCCCCAAGATGGGATCTCACGGGAATAGAAGGTTGGGACAGTGGAACTAGGGTTTTCTCTGTTGTTCTGATGGTTTCGGGGTACAAAGGTATATATAGGAGGAAGGAGGGCACCAGGGGCCAGACGGGGTGCCCACGAGGCTGGGGGGCGCGCCCTATAGGGGGGGCGCCCCCACCCTCATGGACGCCATGTCAGCCCTACTTCATGGTTCTCAAGTCTCCTGTGCGTATTTTGCTCGAAAAATATCTCCCCCGAAGGTTTCATTCCGTTTGGACTCCGTTTGATATTCCTTTTCTGTAGACCCTGAAATAGGCAAAAACGTCAATCTGGACTGGGCCTTTGGGTTAGTAGGTTAGTCCCAAAAATAATATAAAAGTGTATAACAAAGCCTATTAAACATCCAAAACATCATAAATAATAGCATGGAACAATAAAAAATTATAGATACGCTGGAGACGTATCAAGCATCCCAAAGCTTAATTCCTGCTCGTCCTCGAGTAGGTAAAGGATGAAAGCAGAATTTTTAATGTGGAATGCTAACCAACATAGCTTTTCAATGTAATTCTCTTAATTGTGGCATGAATGTTCAGATCTAAAAGATTCAAGACAAAAGTCTATATTGACATAAGAAATAATAATACTTCAAGCATACTAACACATCAATCACGTCTTCTCAAAATACTATGGATAAAGAAAGTTATCCCTACAAAATCATATATTCTGGCTATGCTCCCTCTTCATCACACAAAATATTCATATCATGCACAACCCCGGTTTCAGCCAAGCACTTGTTTTCATACTCTATTCTTTCAAACCTTTCAACTTTCACGCAATACATGAGCGTGAGCCATGGACATAGCACTATGTTGAATAGAGAGATGGTTGTGGAGAAGACAAAAAGTAGGGAGATAGTCTCACATCAACTAGGCATATCAACGGGCTATGGAGATGCCCATCAATAGATATCAATGAGTGAGTAGGGATTGCCATGCAATGGATGCACTAGAGCTAAAAATGTATGAATGCTCAACAAAAGAAACTAAGTGGGTGTGCATCCAACTTTCTTGCTCATGAATACCTAGGGCATTTGAGGAAGCCCATCGTTGGAATATACAAGCAAAGTTCTATAATGAAAATTCCCACTAGTATAAAAAAATGACTAAACATGAGACTCTCTATCATGAAGAACATGGTGCTCCTTTGAAGCACAAATGTGGAAAAGGATAGTAGCAATTGTCTCTTCTCTCTTTTCTCTCTTTTTTTGGAGGGGCTTTTTTTATTTAGCCCCTCTTCACATGGGACAATGCTCTAATAATGATGATCATCACACTTCCATTGAATTGCAACTCGATATTACAACTCGATACTAGAACAAAGTATGACCTATATGAATACCTCCGTCGGTGTACCAGGATGTGCAATGAATCAAGAGTGACATGTATGCAAAATTATGCATGGTGGCCTAGCCACAAATACGATGTCAACTACATGATGATGCATGGCAATATGATAATATGAAGCGTGTCATATGAACGAAATGATGGAAAGTTGTATGGCAATATATCTCGGAATGGCTATGGAAATGCCATGATAGGTAGGTATGGTGGCTGTTTTGAGGAAGATATATGGTGAGTGTATGGTACCGACGAAAGTTGCGGGGTACAAGAGAGGCTAGCAATGGTGGAAGGGTGAGGGTGCGTAATATCCATGGACTCAACATTAGTCATAAGAACTCATATACTTATTGCAAAAATTTACGAGTCATCAAAACAAAGCAATCAACAGATGCTCCTAGGGGGGAGGTTGGTAGGAGTTAACCATCGCGCGCCCCCGACCTCCACACAAAGGATGACACTCTACAAATACCTCATGCCAAGGTTGTCAGCATCGCGATTCTATTATATGATTCTACGACATTACGATCCAAATTAACCCCTCTGATTCTATGATTTTAGTCACTAGAATCTACGTTTCTATGATCTTGATAGTGAAGATTCTACAATTTGCGATCCTACCATCGAAGCTCCGATTCGATTCAGAATCATGATTCTAACAACCTTGCCTCATGCTCTAACTTCATCACATAGCGGTTCACCATACGTGCATGCTACGGGAATCACTAACTTTAACACAAGCATTTCTCAATTTCATAATAACTCCACTAGCATGACTCTAATATCACTATCCTCATATCTCAAAACAACTATCAAGCATCCAACTTCTCATCATATTCAATGCACTTAGTGTGAAAGTTTCTTACTACATTGATCTTGGATGTCAATTATGCGAAGGCTATTTTCATAGCCAAAGCACATTACCATGCTGTTTTAATAGTCTCTCAAAAGGATATAAGTGAAGCATGAGAGATCAACAATTTCTACAAAATATAATCACCACCGTGCTTTAAAAGATATAAGTGAAGCACTAGAGCAAAAACTATTCAACTCAAAAGATATAAGTGAAGTACATAGAGTGTTCTAACAATTCCTAGGCCATATTTAAATCTCTCAAAAAGGTGTGTCCAGCAAGGATAATTGTGGCAAACTAACAAGCAAAGACTCAAATTATACATGACGCTCCAAGTAAAACACATATCATGTGGTGAATAAAAATATAGCTTCGAGTATAGTTACCGATAGATGAAGACGAAAGAGGGGATACCTTCCCGGGGCATCCCCAAGCTTAGGCTTTTGGTTTTCATTGAATTTTACCTTGGGGTGCTTTGGGAATCCCCAAGCTTAGGCTCTTGCCACTCTTTGTTCCATAGTCCATCAAAGCAATACTCAAAACTTGAAAACTTCACAACACAAAACTTAGACAAAAATCTCGCGAGCTCCGTTAGTATAAGGAAACAAACCACTACTCAAAAATACTGCAATGAATTCATTCTTTGTTTATATTGGTGTTAAACCTACTTTATTCCAACTTCTCTATGATTCATACTTCCCAATACTACTCATAGATGCATTGAAATAAGCAAACAACACACGAAAAACAGAATTTGTCAAAAACAGAACAGTCTGTAGTAATCTGTAACTTTCGCATACTTCTGTAACTCCAAAAAAATTGAAATAAATTGGTAAACGTGAGGAATTTGTCTATTAAACATCTGCAAAAAGAACCAACTAAATAGCACACTCTAGTAAAATCTGGTGACCATTCTAGCGAGCGCTAATGATTCTGTTTTCACAGCAAGATCATATAAACTTCACACAAGTCTTCCCAAAGGTTCTACTTGGCACACACACTAATTAAAACACAAAACCACATCTAAATAGAAGCTAGATGAAATATTTATTACTAAACAGAAGCAAAAACAAAAAAATATAAAATTGGGTTGCCTCCCAACAAGCTCTTTCTTTATAGCCATTAAGATAGGCTTGGGAATTCAATGATGCTCACATGAAAGATAAGAATTGAAGCACAAAGAGAGCATCATAAAGCATGTGAAAGTAACATCTAAGTCTAACATACTTCCTATGCATAGGCATTTTATACGGAAACAAATTATCAAGTTAATCAATTTCTAACATATGCAAGGAAGAAGAAAGAAATAAGATCAATCTCAACATGAAGAGAGGTAATTTAGTAACACGAAGATTTCTACAACCATATTTTCCTCTCCTATAATAATTACAAGTAGCATAATAAGCAAATTCAACAATGTAGCTATCGCAAAACATATTATGACGATCCACATGCATACGAAGTTGACGCTCTCCCAACATAGTGGGATCAACTTTAACTAAAGTCATGACCTCTCCAAACCCACTTTTATCAAAAATTGCATAAGATTGAACATTCTCCAAATATGTGGGATCTAAAGTTGACACTCTTCCAAAACCACTTTAAATATTATTGCAAACATTATTATCAATCTCATATATATCATGGGGCTTAAATACGTTTTCAAGATCGTAAGAAGCATCACCCCAATCATGATCATTGCAACAAGTAGTGGCCATAGCAAAATAAGCATCCCCAAGCTTAGGGTTTTGCATATCATTAGCACAATTGACATTAATAGAATTTATAATAACATCATTGCAATCATGCTTTTCATTCAAGGAGCTATCATGAATCATTTTTTTCTTTTTACAATTCTTCACAATTTTCAGATTCATGAATTTCAAGCAAAACCCCATAAAGATAATCTAGTGCACGCAACTCACTAGCAATTGGTTCAACATAACTGGATCTCTTAAAAAGATTAGAAAGTGGATGACGATCCATAATTTAGCAAGAAACGAAGCAAGCTAATAGAGGTCACATAGCAACACAAGCAAACAAGAGGCAAGCGGACGGTAAACACACGACAGAAGAAGGGCAAATAAAACAACAAGGATGAAGTGGGGGAGAGGAAAATCAGAGGCAAATAAATGTAATGCGAAGGATAAGGTTTGTGATAGGTACTTGGTATATGACTTTTGCGTAAGTCTCCCCAGCGACGGCGCCAGAAATTCTTCTTGCTACTTCTCGAGCTTGCGTTGTACTCCCTCGAAGAGGAAAGGGTGATGCAACATAGTAGCATAAGTATTTCCCTAAGTTTTCGAGAACCAAGGTATCAATCCAGTAGGAGACCACGCGCGAGTCCCTCGGACCTGCACAAACAAATAAGAACTTCGCACCCAACGCGATAAGGGGTTGTCAATCCCTTTACGGTCACTTACGAAAGTGAGATCTGATAGAGATGATAGTTTGATATTTTTGGTATTTTTGGATATAAGAACAGAAAGTAAAAGCGGAAAAGTAAAGTAGATTGTAGATTGCTATGTTGAGAATACACCCGGGGGCCATAGTGTTCTCTAGTGGTTTCTCTCATGATAGCGGTATTCTACGGCAAGAAAACGAATTACTGTCCAGCAATTGATAGAAAAGTGAATCATTATGAGACTATCTAGGCATGATCATTATATATAGGCATCACATCCGAAACAAGTAGACCGAAACGATTCTGCATCTACTACTATTACTCCACACATCGACCGCTATCCAGCATGCATCTAGAGTATTAAGTTCTGAAGAACAGAGTAACGCCTTAAGCAAGCTGACATGATGTAGAGGGATAAACTCAAACATTGTGATATAAACCCCGTCTTTTTATCCTCGATGGCAACAATACAATACGTGCTTTGCTGCCCCTACTGTCACTGGGAACAGACACCGCAAGATTGAACTCAAAGCCAAGCACTTCTCCCATTGCAAGAACTATAGATCTAGTAGCCAAACCAAACCAATAATTCGAAGAGACTTGCAAGGATATTATAATCATACATAAAGAGTTCAGAAAACAACCAAATATTTCTCATAGATAATCTTGATCATAAACCCACAATTCATCGGATCTCGACAAACACACCGCAAAAAGAGATTACATCGAATAGATCTCCTCGAAGACCGAGGAGAACTTGGTATTGAGATCCAAAGAGAGAAAATAAGCCATCTAGATACTAGCTATGGACCCGAAGGTCTGTGGTAAACTACACACTGTTGGGGAACGTAGTATTTCAAAAATTTCCTACGATCACGCAAGATCTATCTACTAGATGCATAGCAAAGAGAGGGGAGAGTGTGTCTACGTACCCTCGTAGACCGGGAGCGGAAGCGTCTAGTGACGCGGTTGATGTAGTCGAACTTCTTCGCGATCCAACCGATCAAGCACCGAACGTACATAGCCTCCGCGTTCAGCACACGTTCAGCTTGATGACGTCCCACGAGCTCTTGATCCAGTAGAACTTCGCGGGAGAGTTTTGTCCGCATGACGGCGTGGTGATGGAGATGATGAAGCTACCGGTGCAGGGCTTCGCCTAAGCACTGCAACGATATGACCGGGGTGTGTTTCTGTGGAGAGGGGCACCGCACACGGTTGGAGAGATCAACTGATCAACTTGTGTGTCCATGGGGTGCCCCCACCCCCGTATATAAAGGACTGGAGGAGGGGGAGGGCCAGCCCTCTCTATGGCGCGCCCTAGGGGAGTCCTACTCCCACCGGGAATAGGATTCCCATTTTCCTAGTAGAACTAGGAGCCCTTCTAAGTAGTAGGAGTAGGAGAGAAGGGAAGGCAAAGAGAAGAGAAGGAAGGAGGGGGCGCAGCCCCTTCCCCTAGTCCAATTTGGACTAAGCCTTGGGGGGGGGCGCAGCCTCCTCTCTGTCTTTCTCCTAAAGCCCGATAAGGCCCATATAGTCCCCGAAGAATTCCCGTAACTCTCCGGTACTCCGAAAAATACCTGAATCACTCGGAACCTTTCCGATGTACGAATATAGTCGTCCAATATATCGATATTTACGTCTCGACCATTTCGAGACTCCTCGTCATGTCCCCGATCTCATCCGGGACTCCGAACTACCTTCGGTACACCAAAACACATAAACTCATAATACCGATCGTCATCAAACATTAAGCGTGCGGACCCTACGGGTTCGAGAACTATGTAGACATGACCGAGACTCATCTCCGGTCAATAACCAATAGCGGAACCTGGATGCTCATATTGGTTCCTACATATTCTATGAAGATCTTTATCGGTCAAACCGCATAACAACATACGTTGTTCCCTTTGTCATCCGTATGTTACTTACCCGAGATTCGATCGTCGGTATCACCATACCTAGTTAATCTCGTTACCGGCAAGTCTCTTTACTCGTTCCGTAATACATCCTCTCGTGACTAACTCATTAGTCATTTGCTTGCAAGGCTTATTATAATGTGTATTTCCGAGAGGGCCCAGAGATACCTCTGGGACGCTCGGAGTGACAAATCCTATTCTTGATCTATGCCAACACCACGAACACCTTCGAAGACACCTGTAGAGCATCTTTATAATCACCCAGTTACGTTGTGATGCTTGATAGCACACAAGGTATTCCTCTGATATTCGGGAGTTGCATAATCTCATAGTCATAGGAACATGTATAAGTCATGAAGAAAGCAATATCAGTAAAACTAAACGATCATAGTGCTAAGCTAACGGATGGGTCTTGTCCATCACATCATTCTACTAATGATGTGATCCCGTTGATCAAATGACAACTCATGTCTATGGCTAGGAAACATAACCTTCTTTGATCAATGAGCTAGTCTAGTAGAGGCATACTAGGGACACTATGTTTTGTCTATGTATTCACACATGTACTAAGTTTTCGGTTAATACAATTCTAGCATGAATAATAAACATTTATCATGATATAAGGAAATATAAATAACAACTTTATTATTGCCTCTAGGGCATATTTCCTCCAGTCTCCCACTTGCACTAGAGTCAATAATCTAGCTCACATCGCCATGTGATTTAATACCGATAGTTTACATCGTTATGTGAATAACACCCATAGTTCACATCGCCATGTGACCAACATCCAAAGGGTTTACTAGAGTTAATAATCTAGTTCACATCGCTATGTGATTAACACCCAAGAGTAATAAGGTGTGATCATGTTTTGCTTGTGAGAGAAGTTTAGTCAACGGGTTTGTCACATTTAGATCCGTATGTATTTCGGAAATTTCTATGTCTACAATGCTCTGCATGGAGCTACTCTAGCTAATTGCTCCCACTTTTAATATGCATCCAGATTGATACTTAGAGTCATCTCGATTGGTGTCAAAGCTTGCATAAACGTAACTCTTTACGATGAATTCTTTATCACCTCCATAACTGAGAAATATTACCTTAGTCATCCTGTAACTAAGGATAATTTTGACCGCTGTCCAGTGATCTACTCCTGGATCACTTTTGTATCTCCGTGCCAAACTCATGGTAAGGTACACAACAGGATTGGTACACATCATGGCATACTTTATAGAACCTATGGCTGAGGCATAGGGAATGACTTTCATTCTTTCTCTATCTTCTGCCGAAGTCGGGCTTTGAGTCTTACTCAACTTCATACCTTACAACTCAGGAAAGAACTCCTTCTCTGACTGATCCATTTTGAACTACTTCAAAAACTTGTCAAGGTATGTACTCATTGAAAAAACTTATCAAGCGTCTCAATCTATCTCTATAGATCTTGATGCTCAATATGTAAGCAGCTTCACCGAGGTCTTTCTTTGAAAAAACTCCTTTCAAACACTCCTTTATGTTTTCCATAAAATTCTACATCATTTCTGATCGACAATATGTCATTCACATATACTTATCAGAAAAGGATGTAGTGCTCCCACTCACTTTCTTGTAAATACAGGCTTCGCCAAAAGTCTGTATAAAACCATATGCTTTGATCACCTTATCAAAGCGTATATTCCAACTCTGAGATGCTTGCACCAGTCCATAGATGGATTGCTGGAGCTTGTATATTTTGTTAGCACCTTTAGGATTGACAAAACCTTCTGGTTGCATCATATACAACTCTTCTTTAATAAATCCATTAAAGAATGCAGTTTTGTTATCCATTTGCCAGATTTCATAAAATCCGGCAATTGCTAACATGATTCGGACAGACTTAAGCATCGCTACGGGTGAGAAAGTCTCATCATAGTCAACTCCTTGATTTTGTCGAAAACCTTTCGCAACAAGTCGAGCTTTGTAAACAGTAACATTACCGTCGGCATCGGTCTTCCTCTTGAAGATCCATTTATTTTCAATGGCTTGCCGATCATCGAGCAAGTCAACCAAAGTCCACACTTTGTTCTCATACATGGATCCCATATTAGATTTTATGGCCTCCAGCCATTTTGCGGAATCTGGGCTCCTCATCGCTTCCTCATAGTTCGTAGGTTCATCATGGTCTAGTAACATGACTTCCAGAACCGGGTTGCCGAACCACTCTGGCGCGGAACATACTCTGGTAGATCTACGAAGTTCAGTAGTAACTTGATCCGAAGTTTCATGATCATCATCATTAGCATCCTCACTAATTGGTGTAGGAATCACTAGAACTAGTTTCTGTGATGTACTACTTTCCAATTCGGGAGAAGGTACAATTACCTCATCAAGTTCCACTTTCCTCCCACTCACTTCTTTTGAGAGAACCTCCTTCTCTAGAAAGGATCCATTCTTAGCAACGAATATCTTGCCTTCGGATCTGTGATAGAAGGTGTACCCAACAGTCGCCTTTGGGTGTCCTATGAAGACACATTTCTCCGACTTGGGTTCGAACTTATCAGGTTGAAGCTTTTTCACATAAGCATCGCAGCCCCAAAATTTAAGAAACAACAACTTTGGTTTCATGCCAAACCACATTTCATAAGGTGTTGTCTCAACGGATTTAGATCTTGCCCTTATTTAATGTGAATGCAGCTGTCTCTAATGCATAACCCAAAACGATAGTGGTAAATTGGTAAGAGACATCATAGATCGCACCATATCTAATAAAGTACGGTTACGACGTCCGGACACACCATTACGCTGTCGTGTTCCGGGTGGCGTGAGTTTATGAAACTATTCCATATTGTTTTAAATGAAGACCAAACTCGTAACTCAAATATTCACCTCCACGATCAGATCGTAGAAACTTTATTTTCTTGTTACAATGATTCTCTACTTCACTCTGAAATTCTTTGAACTTTTCAAATGTTTCAGACTTGTGTTTCATCAAGTAGATATACCCATATCTGCTCAAATCATCAGTGAAGGTGCAAAAATAATGATACTCGCCGCGAGCCTCAACACTCATCGGTCCACATACATAAATATGTATGATTTCCAATAATTTAGTTGCTCGCTCCATTGTTCCGGAGAACAGATTTTTAGTCACCTTTCCCATGAGGCATGGTTCGCAAGCACCAAGTGATTCATAATCAAGTGATTCCAAAAGTCCATCACTGTGGAGGTTCTTCATGCTCTTTACACCAATATGACCTAAATGGCAGTGCCACAAATAAGTTGCACTATCATCATTAACTTTGCATATTTTGGCTTCAATATTTTGAATATGTGTATCACTACGATCGAGATCCAACAAATTATTTTCATTGGGTGTATGACCATCGAAGGCTTTATTCATGTAAACAGAATAACAATTATTCTATAACTTTAAATGAATAACTGTATTGCAACAAACATGATCAAATCATATTCATGCTTAACGCAAATGCCAAATAACATTTATTTAGGTTCTACACTAATCCCGAAAGTATAGGGAGTGTGTGATGATGATCATATCAATCTTGGAACCACTTCCAACACACATCATCACTTCACCTTTAACTAGTCTCTGTTCATTCTGCAACTCTCGTTTCGAGTTACTAATTTTAGCAACCGAACTGGTATCAAATACCCAGGGGTTGCTATGAACACTAGTAAAATACACATCAATAATCTGTATATCAAATATACCTTTGTTCACTTTGCCATCCTTCTTATCCGCCAAGTATCTAGGGCAGTTCCATTTCCTTTGTAGTAGAAGCACTTAGTTTCAGGCTTGATTGTAGCTTTGGGTTTCTTCACGGGAGTGACAACTTGCCTATCATTCTTCTTGAAGTTCCCCTTCTATTCCTTTGCCCTTTACTTGAAAGAAGTGGTCTTGTTAACCATCAACACTTGATGCTCTTTCTTGATTTCTACCTTCGCCGATTCAGCATCACGAAGAGCTCGGGAATTACTTTCATCATCCCTTGCATATTATAGTTCATCATGAAGTTCTACTAACTTGGTGATAGTGGCTAGAGAACTTTGTCAATTACTATCTTATCTGGAAGATTAACTCCCACTTGATTCAAGTAATTGTAGTACCCAGACAATCTGAGCACATGCTCACTGGTTGAGCTATTCTCCTTCATCTTGTAGGCAGCGTATTGTCAGAGGTCTTATACCTCTCGATCCGGGCATGAGTATAAAATACTAATTTCAACTCTTGGAACATCTCATATGCTCCGTGGCATTCAAAACATTTTTGAAGTCCCGGTTATAAGCCGTAAAGAATGGCGCACTAAACTATCAAGTAGTCATCATACCAAGCTTGTCAAATGTTCATAACGTCTACATCTGCTCTTGCAATAGATATGTCACCTAGCGGTGCATCAAGGACATAATACTTCTGTGCAGTAGTGAGGAAAATCCTCAAATAACGGAACAAGTCCGCATCATTGCTACTAACATCTTTCAACTTAGTTTTCTCTAGGAACATATAAAAACAAACGGGGAGCTACATCGCGAGCTATTGATCTACAACATAGATATGCTAATACTACCAGGACTAAGTTCATGATAAATTAAAGTTCAATTAATCATATTACTTAAGAACACCCACTTAGATTGACATCCCTCTAATCATCTAAGTGATCATGTGATCCATATCAACTAAACCATGTCCGATCATCACGTGAGATGGAGTAGTTTTCAATGGTGAACATCTTATGTTGATCATATATACTATATGATTCACGCTCGACCTTTCGGTCTCCAGTGTTCCGAGGCCATGTATGTACATGCTAGGCTCGTCAAGTTTAACCCGAGTATTCTGCGTGTGCAAAAGTGGCTTACACCCGTTGTATGTGAACGTAGAGCTTATCACACCCAATCATCACGTCGTGTCTCGGCACGACGAACTTTCGCAACTGTGCATACTCAGGGAGAACACTTGTACCTTGAAATTTTGTAAGGGATCATCTTATAATGCTACCGTCGTACTAAGCAAAATAGGATAAACATCACATGCAATCAAAATATGTGACATGATATGGCCATCATCATCTTGTGCTTTTGATCTCCATCTCCAAGGCACCGTCATGATCACCATCCTCACCGGCGCGACACCTTGATCTCCATCGTAGCATCGTTGTCATATCGCCAACTATTGCTTCTACGACTATCGCTACCGCTTAGTGATAAAGTAAAGCAATTACATGGCGATTGTATTTCATACAATAAAGTGACAACCATATGGCTCCTGCAAGTTGCCGATAACTTTACAAAACATGATCATCTTATACAATAACGTATCACTGATCATGTCTTGACCATATCACATCACAACATGCCCTGCAAAAACAAGTTAGACGTCCTCTACTTTGGTGTTGCAAGTTTTACGTGGCTGCTACGGGCTTAGGAAGAATCGTTATTACCTACGCATACAAAACCACAACGATATTTCGTCAAGTATGTGTTGTTTTAACCTTCACAAGGACCGGGCATAGCGACACTCGATTCAACTAAAGTTGGAGAAACTAACACCTGCCAACCACCTGTGTGCGAAGCATGTCGGTAGAACTAGTCTCGCGTAAGCGTACGCGTAATGTCGGTCCGGGCTGCTTCATCCAACAATACCGCTGAATCAAAGTATGACATGATGGTAAGCAGTATGACTAGTATCATCCACAACTCACTTGTGTTCTACTCGTGCATATCATCTATGCATAGACCTGGCTCATGATGCCTGCTTAAGTCCGTCGGAATCATGTTAGCATTAGCTGCAGTTATGAAATCTGGCAGATGGATGTCAAAACAAGTTTCCTTACCAGTTTTCGTAAGGAAAGGTTGTATGTGATACAATCAGAAAGGTTTTGTCGATCCTAAGGATGCTAAAAGGTTTTCTAGCTCCAGTGATCCTTCCATGGACTAGAGCAAGCATCTCGGAGTCGGAATATACGCTTTGATGGAGTGATCAAAGTTTTTGGGTTTATACAAAGTTTGTTAGAAACTTGTATTTACAATAAAGTGAGTGGGAGCACTACAACATTTCTGATAAGTATATGTGAATGACATATTGTTGATCTGAAATGATGTAGAATTCCTGGAAAGCATAAAGAGTTGTTTGAAAGGAGTTTTTCAAAGGAAGACCTGGATAAAGTTGCTTACATATTGGGCATCAAGATCTATAGAGATAGATCAAGACGCCTGATGATACTTTCAAAAGAACACACACCTTTGACATGATTTTGAAGGAGTTCAAAATAGATCAGTCAAAGAAGGAGTTCTTACCAGAGTTGTAAGGTGTGAAGTTGAGTAAGACTCAAATCTTGACCACGGCAGAAGAAAGAGGAAGGACGAAGGACGTCCCCTATGCTTTTGTCATAGGCTCTATACGGTATGCCATGCTGAGTACCGCACCTGATGTGTGCCTTGCCACATGTCTGGCAAGAGGGTACAAAGGTGATCCAGGAATGGATCACTAGATAGAGGTCAAAATTATCCTTTGAAGAATAAGGAAATATTTCTCGGTTATGGAGGTGATAAAGAGTTCGACATAAAGAGTTACGTCGATGCAAGCTTAACACCTATCCGGATAGCTCCGAGTAGAGATACCGAATACGTATAGTGGAGCAACAATTTGGAATAGCTCCAAGTGGAACGTGGTAGCAGCATCTACGATATGACATAAAGTTTTGTGAAATACATAGGGATCTGAATGTTGCAGACCCGTTGACAACAACCTCTCTCACAAGCATAACATGAAAAATCCCAGTCTTGATTCGTGCCAACCCAACAGACACTTTCGGAGATACTCGTAGTGCACCTTTATAGCCACCCAGTTACGTTGTGATGTTTGGTACACCCAAAGCATTCCTACGGTATCCGGGAGTTGCACAATCTCATGGTCTAAGGAAAAGATACTTGACATTTAGAAAAGCTTTAGCATACGAACTACACGATCTTGTGCTAGGCGTAGGATTGGGTCTTGTCCATCACATCATTCTCCTAATGATGTGATCCCGTTATCAACGACATCCAATGTCCATGGTCAGGAAACCACAACCATCTATTGATCAATGAGCCAGTCAACTAGAGGCTTACTAGGGACATGGTGTTTGGCTATGTATCCACACATGTATCTGAGTTTCCAATCAATACAATTCGAGCATGGATAATAAACAATTATCATGAACAAGGACATATAATAATAACCAATTTATTATTGCCTCTAGGGCATATTTCCAACAGTCTCCCACTTGCACTAAAGTCAATAATCTAGTTCACATCTCCATGTGATTAACACTCACATGTCACATCGCCATGTGACTGACATCCAAAGAGTTTACTAGAGTCAATAATCTAGTTCACATCGCCGTACCCAAGTTCTGGCGCAGCCCTCCCCCTCTCCCAAGTCCTCATCCTCTCCCGCGGTGCTTGGCGAAGCCCTGCAGGATTGCCACACTACTCCATCACCACCACGCCGTCGTGCTGCTGCTGGACGGAGTCTTCCCCAACCTCTCTCTCTCTCTCTCCTTGCTAGATCAAGGCATGGGAGACGTCACCGGGCTGCACGTGTGTTGAACGCGGAGGCACCGTTGTTCGGTGCTTAGATCGGATTAGGCCGCGATCTGAATCGCTTCGTGTACAACTCCACTGACCGCGTTCTTGTAACGCTTCCGCTTAGCGATCTACAAGGGTATGTAGATGCACTCCCCTCTCCCTCGTTCCTAGATTACGGCATAGATTGATCTTGGTGATGCGTAGATTTTTTTTGATTTCTGCTACGATCCCCAACAGTGGCATCGTGAGCTAGGTCTATGCATAGTTACTATGCACGAGTAGAACACAAGTTATTGTGGGCGTAGATCATGTCAATTTACTTGCCGCTACTAGTCTTATCTTGATTTGGCGGCATCATGGGATGAAGCGGCCCGGACCGACCTTAGACGTACGCTTACGTGAGACAGGTTCCACCGACTGACATGGACTAGTTACATAAGGTGGCTAGCGGGTGTCTGTCTCTCCCACTTTAGTCGGATCGGATTCGATGAAAAGGGTCCGTATGAAGGGTAAATAGAAATTGGCATATCACGTTGTGGTTTTGGCGTAGGTAAGAAACGTTCTTGCTAGAAACCTATAGCAGCCACGAAAAAAATGCAACAACAATTAGAGGACGTCTAACTTGTTCTTGCAGCATGTGCCGTGTGATGTGATATGGCCAAAAGGATGTGATGAATGATATATATGTGATGTATGAGATTAATCATGTTCTTGTAATAGGAATCACGACTTGCATGTCGATGAGTATGACAACCGGCAGGAGCCATAGGAGTTGTCTTATTTTATTGTATGACCTGCATGTCACTAAAAACGCCATGTAATTACTTTACTTTATTGCTAACCGTTAGCCATAGTAGTAGAAGTAATGTTTGGCGAGACAACTTCAGGAAGACACGATGATGGAGATCATGGTGTTATGCCGGTGACGATGATGATCATGGAGCCCCAAAGATGAAGATCAAAAGGAGCAAAATGATATTGGCCATATCATGTCAGTATTTGATTGCATGTGATGTTTATCATGTTTTACATCTTATTTGCTTAGAACGACGGTAGTAAATAAGACGATCTCTCACTAAAATTTCAAGAATTGTGTTCCCCTAAATGTGCACCATTGCTAAGGTTCGTTGTTCCGAAGCACCACATGATGATCGGGTGTGATAGGCTCTAACGTTCGCATACAACGGGTGTAAGCCAGATTTACACACGCAATACACTTAGGGTTCACTTGACGAGCCTAGCATGTACATACATGGCCTCGGAACACGGAAGACCGAAAGGTCGAACATGAGTCGTATAGAAGATACGATCAACATAAAGATGTTCACCGTTGATGACTAGTCCGTCTCACGTGATGATCGGACACAGCCCAGTCGATTCGGATCATGTATCACTTAGATGACTAGAGAGATGTCTATCTGAGTGGGAGTTCATTAAATTTGTTTAGATGAACTTAATTGTCATGAACAATAGTCTAAGTTGTCTTCGCAAATTATGTTGCAGACCAATAGCTTGCGTTGTAGCTCCCTGTTTAATACGATCCTAGAGAAATACTAAGTTGAAAGATATTGTAAGCAATTGCTACACAGAAGGCTTACGTCTTTGATGCACCGCTCGATGTGCAAACCCCTACAACGTCATTTGTGGATGTTTTGAACACCTGACAGACACGTCCCGATGACTACTTGATAGTTTAGTGCACCATACTTTACGGCTTAGAATCAGGATTCCAATGACGTTTGGAACGCCATAAGACATATGAGATGTCCCAAGAGCTGAAATTGGGATTTCAGGCTCATGCCCGTGTTGAGAGGTATGATACCTCTGACAAGTTCTTTTGCCAACAAGATGGAGGAGAATAGCTCAACTAGTGAGCATGTGCTCAGAATGTCTGGGTGCTAAAATCACTTGAACCAAGTGGGAGTTAATCTTCCAGATGAGATAGTGGTTGACGGAATTCTCTAGACACTATCACCAAGCTACTAGAACTTTGTGATGAACTATGACATGCAAAGGATGGAGATGATCCCGGAGCTATTGGCGGTGCTTAAGACCGCAAAAGTAGAAATCAAGAAGGAGCATCAAGTGTTGATGGTTTAACAAGACCACTGGTTTCAAAAGGGGCAAGGGCTAGAAGGGTAACTTCATGAATGGCAAACCAGTTGTCGCTCTAATGAAGGAACCCAAGGTTGAACCCAAGTGCTTCTATTGTAAGGGGAACAGTCACATGGTAGCAGAACTACCCCAAATACATGGTAGATAAGAAAGCTGGCAACTTCAACAAAGTATGTTTGATATACGTGTTATTGATGTGTACCTTACTAGTTCTCCTTGTAGTACCTGGGTATTGGATACCGGTTCAGTTACCATTATTAGTGACTTGAAGCAAAAGCTACGGACTGAACGAAGACTAGCTAAGGGCAAGGTGACAATGTGTGTTGGAAGTGTTTCCACTACTAGGAAAAGGCCTACTAATGGCGCACCTACTTTGGCCATTAATGGCGCATTAGTGGTGCGCCATTAGTGCCACGCCATTAGTATATTTAACTAATGGCGCACGGTGCGCCATTAGTATCTGGTATACTAATGGCGCACCACAGATGCGCCATTAGTATAGACCATGGTGCGCCATTAGTATGCCTCCCAGGGGGGCATATATACCCAGACGCTTTGGCATACTAATGGTGCACTCTTGCCTGATGCGCCATTAGTAACTTTGGCATACTAATGGCGCATTGTTAGGTGATGCGCCATTAGTATCCTTTTGCATACTAATGGTGCACTGTGATGTGATGCGCCATTAGTATGAATATTAGGTTTTTTATTTATTTTTTAATTTTCTGTTTTTTGCACAGGTTACAAAATGTATTATTGGACAGAATATAGACATCAGCACATAGAAACAACAGATTCATCGAATACAATAGAAGATTAGTCTCTGAATACAATTCATCATATTAGTCTCCGAATACAATTCATCATATTAGTCTCCGAATTCAAAAGACCGAACAAAGATAGAACATTATATTACAAGTCTCGAGACCGCGAGTAGCGAGTTTGCCTTCACATTACAAGTCGATATGGATCATCTAAACTACCATCACATAGAAGAGAGTTGCGGTCATCACGATGAGCATCATCACGATGAAACTCGTCTTCATCCGGTTCCTCCAACGCTCCCTCCCCTCTCCCGCTAGATAGCGGGCGTATCTAGATTCCGCCTCGGCCCTAGTGGTGTACCCTTTGTAACTGTTACTGCTGAATCGGTGAACCTGTCTCCGACACTCCTCCCAGTCGTCGTAGACTCTGGGAACCTTACCCTTGTACACGACATACGACGGCATCGCTATGCACTAGCCAAACGAAACTTTAGTACCAATTCACAGACAATACATAAGCAATATATAAGTATGCAACCGAACGATCGGAAGAGAAAAGCAAGACATTAATAGCATCGATTACATCTAAGTTGAATGACTGTCGAAACCAAAGAGACATACTACAAGTTCATTAAAGATTAATTACAACATGAGCCAATCGATGTTTCAGAACTAGACACAGCATCACTACTTTCGACTCGACTCAAGGGACCGGAGCATGGATGAAGCCGCCGTCTATCGTGGGAGTCATGAAATCGCCGGCGTTGTCAGCCTGCATTTGTAGCATTGTGTCGATGTCACTGTTGGACGGTTGATTTCTATGGTAGAACTGCCCCGAGGTACGAAGGACATCTCGATGGATGATTTCCGCAAACTCCGACTGGATGCGAAAGAATTCTTGTTTGATGTCCGCATCCTGGATTGCCGACACGCTCGCGGCCCAATCTTTGAGTTTACTCGGTAGCAAAAGGTGATGATGGTCCCGTACGATCGCCCGCATGTGATGGATGGCGTAGTAGGCACCCTTCTGACCGCCAGGCGGCTGCTTGACGCAGCAGAACGTCGTATTGTGGGAGAACACGTGCTTGTCGTACTTACGAATAGGCCTGGTGAAGGTGCCTCCATATTTGGTGTAGCCGGGGAGAACATCATCAAGAACATTCTTGACATTTGTGTAGTCTACCTTCGACTGATGGTCCGAGTCAAAATACGTGGCCGTGGAATATTTGGGGCTTAGGAGGATGAGTGTGCAATGTGTGTCACTACACAAAACACGGAATGTTAAAAGAAAAACGATCGAAATCTAAGAATTCATATGTTACGGGGCGGTAGAGGGGAGGACTTACTCGGGAAAGTAAGGCACGAGGAAGTTATCCTTATCTCGGTTTGCCAGAATGACGCCTTCGAGGTAAGAACTCGCGACTTGCCGGTCCCCAGCGCTGCCCAAGATCTTGGCACACATGTAGAAGGGGTCGACTATCACGATGTCCGGGCTCTTGTCGCGAATGATCCGCATCTCCATACTCGGCGAAAATAGCCGAACGAAGGTGTAGTGTAGCGGATGAAGGTTCAACATAGCGTAGATGTCATCAAACCACAGGACCATCGTACCCCTGATGGAGTTATCCACAAAGCCCTTGCTCTCTGGCACCTTGGCCGCGAAAACGGGGTATGCCACATCCTTCTCTCTGAAATGCCGCTTCTCCAAAGAAACAACACTGTCATGCAGACTCCGCATAGCACCGGTTGCAGCATTGAGCATATTACTCGGTAGCATCGGCCTACCCGCCACATGCACCCTCGTCATTACATCCTCAGGTCAAGGTGGCCCGTCCTGAGCACGGATCGTACTCGGTGCCGGCTGGCTCGCACCCTTGTTAGTCTTTATTTTCCGTGCCTTCTTCTTCTCCTGTAATGGGACCGAGTTCTGCTCACAGACCACGTAAGACCACTCTCTTAGGTGACTTGTAGTGAAGTGAGTATGATTATGCAGGCACTACTTGTGTTACTATCTACTTTGACAAACATTCTAGTTAAGAAAATAGATACCCTGGCTTATTTACTTAACTATTGAATAGAGATCAAGGAACCATTTGATCCACAAGCCTCTTAGGAATCAGTCAAACAGTATGTACAGATTTCAACATAACAGCAACTAGAAGAAATCTCAGAACAGATAGAGTTCATCATGAGTGAGATACGGGCGCAATGCGGAAAATATTTCTGTAATTATTGTCGTCCTTCTAGTGAAAAGTGAAATGCAGTTCTTTTAGACAGGACAGATCCATTAACTATGAAACATGGAGAGAACAGTTGCAGAGATGATGATAGTGCAACTAACATAATGAAGCATACAAGGACAATGATGCCCTTATCAAGCAAGGCATCAACAGTAACATCATTCAAGTGTCCAAATCATAACTGAATACTGAGAAAATAACTGGAAGTAGAACAGTAGAAAGAGTAACTACCCTTGCACATGTAAGGTTCAACAAGCTAGCAGGTCACAAGATAATCTATGTACATACTAACAGATAACATGATCTTGCATCTGCAATATGGATCAATGTAAAATTTACGAGTGAGGAGATAGTCCAAGCGAACAATTCGGCGCTGTTCTTCGATAGCAAGATGATGCACATCAGATTCATACCAAACACAGAGGTGATTAAACCAAGTAGTTCAAGCCTGCATCTTTACTGGCATCTCAAAACTACATAACGGAGCTTCTTCCGACCCTTAGAGTCCACACGTCTGACTAAACACTTGACTTGACTTACTAGTCCACAAGGTCAAAAATATTGACAGTACTCATTCTTAAAAATATATTTATTGGCAGTACAAAAGAACTCGCTTTTCTTTGGCCGCAAAAAATTCATGCGAATGTTTTTTATTCAGTAAAGGTCTTTCTAGGAATTTGATTTGGCCTCAAGCCTGAACATCCCTTTCAATTCTTGTAAATACCAACGTTCACTTGTTCTTGTGGTCTGCTACACGAAGCAAGCAAATCAGTTGATGTGCTATTTTGACCTTGATGCAGTTTCAACACTATATGATGCAGTTTCCACACATACTCTTAGACCACATACCTAAATGCAGTTTCTACACATGCAAATTATCCAGCTAAATTCACAGCTAAACCAAGAACCAGCTAGGGTTTCGGCGCAGGGGCGAGAGTGGGAGAGCAAACCTCACGGGTGGGGTGGGGAAGCAGACGGCGATGCCGATGCCGATGCGGTCGCCGACGTCCTCTTCTCCAGGGGTGTCGGGTCGCCGCGCTCGCCGGCTGCTGCAGGGGCAGGCGGGGTGGGTGCGTCGGGGCCGCGCTCGCCGGCTGCTGTAGGGGCCGAAGGAGGCCCTCGCTCGTCGGAGGGAGGAGGAGAGGACAGGAGCGGGCGGCGTGCAGGCGCGGCGGACGGAGGGGGTGGCGGCGGACGGAGGGAACTGCTCTGGTGTGGCGGACAGAGGGGGAGGGGTCGAGTGGGGGATCTGGCGAGGGAGGGAGGGAGGCCACAGTGCGAGGGGAATAGGTGGAGTGGGGGGAGGGTACTAATGGCGCACCTCCCCCTAGTGCGCCATAAGTACGACAATTCTAATGGCGCACCTCCCCTGGTGCGCCATTAGTATTTTGTTTTAGTTACTAGCCCGACTGGTCAGGTTATATCCCACCTAACCCTCTCCCCATCAGAACACACCCACTAGCCCGACTAGTCAGCACGCAGCACACCCACCAGGGAGGTCCTGGGTTCGATTCCCAGGCTCCCCAAATTTTTTTATGCATTTAAAATGATGTTTGACACTTATTTGTGTTTAAATATGTTCAAACTTGTTTAAATCATAACAGTAATATTTTTTTTATAAAACAGTAATAATTTTTTAAAAAATATCATCAAATTTGTTATTTGAAAATATTTATGAATATGAAAAAATATCATCAAATTTAATATTTGAAAATATCATGAGTTCATGGGTTTGCTCTTTCAAAGTCGGCGAGTCGACCCTCGAAGTCGACATGCATTTCGCGGCGACCCTCACGGTGACCCCATCCAGCGAGCCTGCCGAGGTGCCTGTTGACGGGCAGACCAACGGGGTTCTCGATGCCTAGATCATTCGTGCAGTAGGAGATGCACTCTTCGGTCAGAAAGCCCCTGGCTATGCTTCCCTCTGGACGTGACATGTTGCGAATGTATCCTTTGATGACACCATTCATCCTTTCGAACGGCATCATGCTGTGCAGGAACGTCGGCCCGAGTTGGATGATATTGTCCACGATATGGACCAGCAGATGCACCATAACGTCGAAGAATGCGGGCGGGAAGTACATCTCAAGCTCGCATAGTATCACCACAATCTCTTCCTGTAGCCTTCTGAGTTGCCTCACGCCAACCGACTTCCGAGAGATGACGTCGAAAAAGTTGCATAGGCCAAATAGCGTTTCACGGACGTGCGCGTCCATGATCCCACGGATTGCAACTGGAAGTATCTGCGTCATCAGCACGTGACAGTCGTGAGACTTCATCCCGCTGAACTTCTGCTTCACTGGGTCTAGGTATCTGCTTATCTTCCCCGCGTAACCATAAGGAAGTTTTACTCCTACGAGGCAGGTGAAAAACTGCTCGATCTCCTCCTGACTTAGAGTGAAGCACACGGGAGGGTAGTCATTTCCGGTCTTCTTGGCCTTTTTGCCTTTGCGACGACTTTCCGTGTCCTCCTTCGCCTCATCATCATCATCATCATCATTAGCGTGAAGCTCCTGCCTGATGCCCATTGATTTCAAGTCTGCCCTTGCTTTTGGCCCATCTTTGGTCCTCTCTGGCATGTTGAGCAGGGTACCAAGCAGACTCTCGCACACGTTCTTTGTGATATGCATGACATCTAGGCTGTGAGGCACACGGTGGATCTTCCAGTACGGCAAGTCCCAGAAAACAGACCTCGTTTTCCATACCTTTAGCAGCGGCTCTGGCGCCTTTCGCTTCTTTCCCGGCTCTGGCGCCTTTTGCTTCTTTCCCGGCAGTGGGCAATCTTTCCAATTTTTCAACAACTCGTCTATTTCCTCGCCGCTCCTCGTACGTGGGCGTCCTCGGGGTTCGGTTTCACCATCGAACAGATCCTTGCGTTTTCTCCACAGGTCATCGTCGCGAAGCCACCTTTGATGTCCCATGAACACGGTTTTCGAAGACCCGGGATCTCTATCTAGCTGGCGATACGTTGTGTCATCCATGCACCTGACGCATCCAGAAAATCCGTGGACCACCTGCCCCGCGACATATCCGTAACCGAGATAGTCGTGCACCGTCGTGAGCAGTGCGGCTCTCATAGGGAAATATTCTTTCTTTGCGGCGTCCCACGTATTGGCTGGCATTTTCCACAACGTGTCTAGCTCCTCTTTCAGCAGCACCAGATACAGATTGATGCCGTTCCCTGGTTGTTTCGGTCCTTCAATTAGCATACTCATGTGAATGTACTTCCTCTTCATGCACAACCAGGGGGAAGGTTGTACATCCACACAAATACAGGCCAGGTGCTATGTGTGCTTCTCTGGCTGCCAAACGGATTGACTCCATCGGTGCTCGCACCCAGCACGATGTTCCTTGGATCGTTCCCAAATTCTATGTTTTCGAAGTTCAACGCTTGGCACTGGCTCGCATCCTTAGGGTGACTCAGCATCTTGTCTTTTTTATCTATCTCCGGATCATTTGCGTCATCTTCTCGCTTCTTCTCCTCCCTATCCGCGTGCCAACGCAGGAGCTTTGCTACCTTAGGGTCCGCGAAATACCGCTGCAGACGAGGAGTGATCGGAAAGTACCCCACCACTCTTCGAGGAGCTTTCTTCCTCTTCTTGTATCGAGTGACGCTGCACACCGGACATATGGTAGACTCCGCGTGCTCGTCCCGATAAATAATGCAATTGTTCATGCACACATGGTATTTCACGTGCGGTAAATACAGAGAACACACGATTTTCTTCGCCTCCTCGAAAATGGTCGGGCACTTGTTCCCCTTGGGAAGACGTTCGTGCCAGAATGACATGTTCTCGTCGAAGCATGCGTCGGTCATTTTGTGTTTTACCTTCATCTCCAGAGCCACGAGCGTTACTTTCAGGCGGGTATCCTCGGGCCTGCATCCTTCATACAATGGAGTAACCGCGTCTATCTCTAGTTAATCCATCTTGGCTTTCTCTCGGGCGGCAGCTCTTGTGTTATCCGTCTGCTTGAGAAGCAGCTCTTGAATATGAGGGTCCTGCACCCAGCCCATCGATGGTCCAGCGTCGTCTGCTCCGCCGGCATCAT
Source organism: Secale cereale (assembly GCA_902687465.1). Taxonomy (NCBI): domain Eukaryota; kingdom Viridiplantae; phylum Streptophyta; class Magnoliopsida; order Poales; family Poaceae; genus Secale; species Secale cereale. The sequence continues at coordinate 472,162,303 of LR738709.1, forward strand.
CATCTTCATGATCATGCCCGTCGTTTGCTCCGGCATCTTCCTCATCATCATGTCCTGCATCTTCTACATGATGACTGTGTACAGCATCACCGTCGTGATCATCTCCTGGAGATTCTTTGTCTTCTCGCCTGCTCTAGCCGTGGTGGTTGTCTTGCTGCCCTTCCTCATTTCTTGCCCGGCCCCCATGGATGACTTCATAGTCATCTTCATCACCTTGCCACCGATAGCCATCCATGAAACCACGCAAGAGCAGGTGGTCCCGCACCTGCCCGAAATCCGGGTCCGCAATAAGGCTCTTCAGCTTGCTTCTTCGACACGGACATCTTATCTCTGTCTCGTTCTTTTGAAGCATCTCGGCCTTCGCGGAGCTCAAAAACATATTCACGATGCCTTCGGTCATCGTGCGGACCATGGTCGCCTGCGGGGTAGAGCAAAACGATATTTTAGAACCTAGAAAAAAATTGGCATGAGTTTCCCTAAAAATAGGACCAAAAAGAATGCTTAATGCCAAAATTCTCGCCGAAACGGAAATGAATCAACATTCCGGCAAAATATTGGCAACTATCGCATTTCAAATATCGGTACACCTGCAAACACAAATTTATATGCAACACCACAAACATATGCAACACCACAAACATACATAGATCTAGCTAGGCCATAAAAAGTGCATGTGCACATTGTTGTAGGGAGAACAACATAAATATAGCTTCCCCCCTTACTTACCTATCAAAAAAGGTAATTTAACCACTTAATTTGAATGAATCTATGTTGGAAATGAGGTGACAAAGAGGAGGCACCCGAGACAAGCTTTGGAGGAGGAGGTGGAGAGAATGAAGTGGGGAGAGAGTGAGTGGGTAGGAGGGGCTGTCCAAAATATCTTGTTGGTGCCCACTTACTAATGGCGCACCACCTCCAAATGTGCCATTAGTAACCCAGGTTACTAATGGCGCACCTGCTGGTGGTGCGCCACTAGTAGTTTTGCAAAATAATAATAATAATAATAACATACTAATGGCACACTGTGCCAAAGTGCGCCATTACTAGTTTAAACTAGTAATGGCGCACTGTGGCACAGTGCGCCATTAGTAGTTTTGCAAAAAAAGAATAAAAAATATAATTAAAAAAACAATAGTAGTGGCGCACTGTGTGACTGGTGCGCCATTACTAGTTACAACTAGTAATGACGCACTGTGTCTGGATGCATCATTAGTATGTTTGGAAAAGGAAAAAAAATTGATACTAATGGCGCACCCTGAGCCAGGTGCGCCATTAGTGTATTCCACTCTAATGGCGTACCAGCAAGTGGTGCGCCATTAGTATATACTAATGGCGCACCGCATGTCTGGTGCGCCATTAGTTTCAATCCCATTATTGCCCTATTTCTAGTAGTGTTCCAAGGTTGATAAGATCACCATCGCACGCTCCCTCTACCTTCGGGATTAGTGTTGAACCTAGATAAATGTTAACAGGTGTCTACGTTGAGCATGAATATGATTAGATCATGTTCATTGCAATACGGTTATTCATTTAAGTTAGAGAATAATGGTTATTCTGTCTACATGAATAATAACTTTATGGTCATGCACCCAATGGTTTATTGAATCTCGATCATAGTAATACACATGATAATAATATTAACGCCAAAAGATGTAGAGTTAATAACTTTCTTGTGGCACTGCCGCTTAGGTCATTTTGGCATAAAATGCATGAAGAAACTCCATGCTGATGGATGTTTGGAGTCACTTGATTTTGAATCGCTTGACACATGCGAGCCATGCCTCATGGGCAGGATGACTAAGATCCCGTTTTCAGGTACAATGAAATGGGCAAGTGACTTGTTAGAAATCATACATGATGATGTGTGTGATCCAATGAGAATTAAGGAATGTGGTGGATATCGTTATTTTCTCGTCTTCACTGACGATTTGAGTAGATATGGGTATATTCACTAAATGAAGCAAAAGTCTGAAACGTTTGAAAAGTTCAAGCAATTTCAGAGTGAAGTTAAGAATCATCATAACAAGAAGATCATGTTCCTACGATCTGATCAAGGGGAGATTTTCTGAGTTATGAGTTTGGCAATCACTTAAGAAATTATGGAATTGTTTCGCAGTTGAAGCCACCTGGAACACCACAGCGTAATGGTGTGTCCGGACGTCATAATCGAACCTTATGAGATATGGTGCGATCTATGATGTCTCTTACCGATCTACCGCTATTATTTTGAGCTTATGCATTAGAGACAACTACATTCACTTTAGATAGGGCACCATCTAAGTCCGTTGAGACGACGCCGTATGAACTATGGTTTGGGAAGAAACCAAAGTTGTCGTTTCTTAATGTTTGGGGCTGCGATGCTTATGGCTTCAGCCGGAAAAAGCTCGAACCCAAAGCGGACAAATACATCTTCATAGGACACCCAAAGGTAACAGTTGGGTATACCTTCTATCTCAGATCCAAGGGCAAAAATGTTTGTCTCTAAGAACGGGTCCTTTCTCGAGAAGGAGTTTCTCTCGAAAGAATTGAGTGGGAGGAAGATAGAACTTGATGAGGTTGTCGAACCATCACTTCAACCGGAGAGTAGTGCAACACAGAAAGATGTTTCTGTGGAACCTACGACTGTTGAAGAGGAAACTAATGATACTAATCATGAAGCTTCGGATCCAGTTGCTATCGAACCTCGTAGGTCGTTAAGGATATGTACTACTCCTGAGTGGTACGGTGATCCTGCCTTAGAGGTCGTATTGTTGGACAACAATGAACCTACGAACTATGGAGAAGCGATGGTGGACCCGTATTTGGACAAATGGTTAGAAGCCGAGAAATCCGAGATAGGATCGATGTATCAAAACAAAGTATGGACTTTGGTGGACTTTCCCGATGATTGGCAAGCCATTGAGATAAATGGATCTTTAAGAAGAAGACGGACGTGGACGGTAATGTCACCGTCTATGAGGCTCGACTTGTGGCGAAGAGTTTTTCACAAGTTCAAGGAGTTGACTACGATGAGATTTTCTCACCCGTAGCTATGCTTAAGTCCGTCGGAATCATGCTAGCATTAGCTGCATTTGTGAAATCTGGCAGATGTATGTCAAAACAACTTTCCTTACCAGTTTTCGTAAGTAAAGGTTGTATGTGATACAATCAGAAAGGTTTTGTCGATCCTAAGGATGCTAAAAGGTATGCTAGCTCCAGCGATCCTTCCATGGACTAGAGCAAGCATCTCGGAGTTGGAATATACGCTTTGATGGAGTGATCAAAGTTTTTGGGTTTATATAAAGTTTGTTAGAAACTTGTATTTACAATAAAGTGAGTGGGAGCACTACAAAATTTCTGATAAGTATATGTGAATGACATATTGTTGATTCGAAATGATGTAGAATTTTTGGAAAGCATAAAGGGTTGTTTGAAAGGAGTTTTTCAAAGGAAGACCTAGATAAAGCTGCTTACATATTGGGCATCAAGATCTATAGAGATAGATCAAGACGCCTGATGATACTTTCAAAAGAACACACACCTTTGACATGATTTTGAAGGAGTTCAAAATAGATCAGTCAAATAAGGAGTTCTTACCTAAGTTGTAAGGTGTGAAGTTGAGTAAGACTCAAAGCTTGACCACGGCAGAAGAAAGAGGAAGGACGAAGGTCGTCCCCTATGCTTTTGTCATAGGCTCTATACGGTATGCCGTGCTGAGTACCGCACCTGATGTGTGCCTTGCCACATGTCTGGCAAGAGGGTACAAAGGTGATCCCGGAATGGATCACTAGATAGCGGACAAAATTATCCTTGGAAGAATAAGGAAATGTTTCTCGGCTATGGAGGTGATAAAGAGTTCGACATAAAGAGTTACGTTGATGCAAGCTTAACACCAATCCGGATAGCTCTAAGTAGAGATACCGAATACGTATAATGGAGCAACAATTTGGAATAGCTCCAAGTGGAACGTGGTAGCGGCATCTACGATATGACATAAAGTTTTACGAAATACACAGGGATCTGAATGTTGCAGACCCGTTGACTACAACTTCTCTCACCAGCATAACATGATCAAACCCAGAACTCATTGAGTGTTAATCACATAGTGATGCGAACTAGATTATTGACTCTAGCAAACTCTTTGGATGTCAGTCACATGGTGATGTGACCTGTGAGTGTTAATCACATGGCTATGTGAACTGGATTATTGAGTCTAGTGCAAGTGGGAGACTGTTGGAAATATGCCCTAGAGGCAATAATAAATTGGTTATTATTATATTTCCTTGTTCATGATAATTGTTTATTATCCATGCTAGAATTGTATTGATAGGAAACTCAGATAAATGTGTGGATACATAGACAAACACCATGTCCCTAGTAAGCCTCTAGTTGACTCGCTCGTTGATCAATAGATGGTTGCAGTTTCCTGACCATGGACATTGGATGTCGTTGATAACGTGATCACATCATTATCCTAAGTCTAGCACATGATCGTGTAGTTCGTATGCTAAAGCTTTTCTAAATGTCAAGTATCTTTTCCTTAGACCATGAGATTGTGCAACTCCCGGATACCGTAGGAATGCTTTGGGTGTACCAAACGTCACAACATAACTAGGTGGCTATAAAGGTACACTACGGGTAAGTATCTGTTGGGTTGGCACGAATCGAGACTCGGATTTGTCACTCCGTATGATGGAGGGGTATCTCTGGGCCCACTTGGTAAGACATCATCGTAATGAGCTCAATGTGATTAAGGAGTTGGTGACGTGATGATGTGTTACGGAACAAGTAAAGAGACTTGCGGGTAACAAGATTGAACAAGGTATAGGGATACCGACGATCGAATCTCGGGCAAGTATCATACTGGTAGACAAAGGAAATTGTATACGGGATTGTTTGAATCCTCGACATCATGGTTCATCCGATGAGATCATTGTGAAACATGTGGGAGCCAACATGGGTATCTAGATCCCGCTGTTTGTTATTGGTCGGAGAGATGTCTCGGTCATGTCTGCATGGTTCCCGTACCCGTAGGGTCTACACACTTAAGGTTCGGTGACGCTAGAGTTGTTATGGGAAATAGTTTGTGGTTATCGAAGGTTGTTCGGTGTCCCAGATGAGATCTCGTATGTCATGAGGAGTTCCAGAATGGTCTGGAGGTGAAGATTTATATATGGGAAGTCATCAGACGGTCACCGGAAGTGTTCGGGGGTATGCCGCTATTGTACCGGGGCCACCGAAGGGGTTCCGGGGGTCTACCTGCCCTGGAGGGCCCTATGGGTTGTATGTGGAGGGGAAACAACCCCTAAGTGGGCTGGGCACCTTCCCCCTAGGGCCCATGCTCCTAGGGTTGGGAGGAAACCCTAAAGGGGGTGCCCCCTTGGCTTGGGGGGCAAGCCCCCCTCCCTTGGCGCCGCCCCCCTTGGATTGGATATGAGGGGGCTGCCCCCCTCTCCCTTGTCCCTATAAATAGTGGGGAGGTGGGAGGGCAGCTGTACTGCATTGCCTAATGCAGCCCTCCCCTCCCAACTCCTCCTCCTCCCCCGTAGTGCTTGGCGAAGCCCTGCCGGAGAACTGCAAGCTCCACCACCATGCCGTCGTGCTGCCGAAGCTCTTCCCCAACTTCTCCTCCGCCCCTTGCTGGATCAAGAAGGAGGAGACATCCCCGGGCTATACGTGTGCTTAGATCGGAATCGACCGCGATCTGAACCGGTTCATGTACGACTCCACCAACCGTGTTCTTGTAACGCTTCCGCGTCGCAATCTTCAAGGGTATGAAGATGCACTCCCCTCTCTCGTTGCTAGTCTCTCCATAGATTGATCTTGGTGATGCGTAGAAAATTTTAAATTTCTGCAACAATCCCCAATAGTGGCATCATGAGCTAGGTCTATGCATAGTTTCTATGCACGAGTAGAACACAAGTTGTTGTGGGCATCAATTTTGTAAATTTACTTGCTGTTACTAGTCTTATCTTGATTCGGCAGCATCGTGGGATGAAGCGGCCTGGACCGACCTTACACGTACGCATACGTGAGACAGGTTCCACCGACTGACATGCACTAGTTGCATAAGGTGGCTAACGGGTGTCTGTCTCTCCCACTTTAGTCGGATCGGATTCGATGAAAAGGGTCCTTATGAAGGGTAAATAGAAATTGGCATATCATGTTGTGGTTTTGGCGTAGGTAAGAAACGTTCTTGCTAGAAACCTATAGCAGCCACGTAAAAAACTTGCAAAACCAATTAGAGGACGTCTAACTTGTTCTTGCAACATATGCTGTGTGATGTGATATGGCCAAAAGGATATGATGAATGATATATGTGATGTATGAGATTGATCATGTTCTTGTAATAGGAATCACGACTTGCATGTCGATGAGTATGACAACCGGCAGGAGCCATAGGAGTTGTTTTAATTTATTGTATGACCTGCATGTCAATGAAAAACACCATGTAATTACTTTACTTTATTGCTAACCATTAGCCATAGTAGTAGAAGTAACAGTTGGCGAGACAACTTCATGAAGACACGATGATGGAGATCATGATGATGGAGATCATGGTGTCATGCCGGTGACGATGATGATCATGGAGCCCCGAAGATGAAGATCAAAAGGAGAAAAATGATATTGGCCATATCATGTAACTATTTGATTGCATGTGATGTTTGTCATGTTTTACATCTTATTTGCTTAGAACGACGGTAGCTTAAATAAGATGATCTCTCACTAAAATTTCAAGAATTGTGTTCCCCCTAACTGTGCACCGTTGCTAAGGTTCGTTGTTCTGAAGCACCACGTGATGATCGGGTGTGATTGGCTCTCTCGTTCGCATACAACGGGTGTAAGCCAGATTTACACAAGCAATACACTTAGGTTGACTTGATGAGCCTAGCATGTACAGACATGGCCTCGGAACACGGAAGACCGAAAGGTCGAACATGAGTTGTATAGAAGATACGATCAACATGGAGATGTTCACCTTTGATGACTAGTCTGTCTCACGTGATGATCGGACACGGCCTAGTCAATTCGGATCATGTATCACTTAGAGGACTAGAGAGATATCTATCTTAGTGGTAGTTCATTAAATAATTTGATTAGATGAACTCAATTATCATGAACATAGTCTAAAATCTTTACAGTATGTCTTGTAGATCTAATGGCCCACGCTCATGTTGCCCTCAACTTCAACGCGTTCCTAGAGAAAACCAAGCGGAAAGACGATGGTAGCAACTATACAGATTGGGTCCGTAACTTGAGGATCATCCTCATAGCTGCCAAGAAAGCATATGTCTTTGAAGCACCGCTAGGTGACGCGCCCATTTTCCCAGCAACTCAAGACGTTATGAACACCTGGCAGTCGTGTAGTGATGATTACTCCCTGGTTCAGTGCGGCATGCTTTACAGCTTAGAATCGAGGCTCCAAAAGCGTTTAGCAACACAGAGCATATGAGTTGTTCCAAGAGCTGAAAATGGTTTTCCAAGCTCATGCCCGGGTCGAGATATATGAAGTCTCCGACAAGTTCTACAGTTGTAAGATGGAGGAAAAAAGTTCTGTCAGCGAGCATATACTCAAAATGTCTAGGTTGCACAACCGCTTGTCTCAGCTGGGAGTTAATCTCCCAGATGACTCGGTCATTGACAGAATCCTCCAGTCGCTCCCACCTAGCTACAAGAGCTTTGTGATGAACTACAATATGCAAGGGATGGAGAAGTCCATTCCCGAGTTGTATTCAATGCTGAAATCAGCGGAGGTGGAGATAAAAAAGGAACATCAAGTGTTGATGGTGAATAAGACCACTAAGTTCAAGAAAGGCAAGGGTAAAAAGAACTTCAAGAAGGACGACAAGGGAGTTGCCGCGCCGGGTAAGCCAGTTGCCGAGAAGAAGCCAAAGAATGGACCCAAGCCTGAGACTGAGTGCTTTTATTGCAAGGGAACGGGTCACTGGAAGCGGAATTGCCCCAAGTACTTAGCGGATAAGAAGGCCGGCAACGTCAAGGGTATATGTGATATACATGTTATTGATGTGTACCTTACCCGCGCTCATAGTAGCTCCTAGGTATTTGATACCGGTGTAGTTGCTCACATTTGTAACTCTAAGAAAGGAGCCGCGGAATAAGCGGAGACTGGCGAAGGACGAGGTGACGATGCGCATCGGGAATGGTTCCAAGGTCGATGTGATCGCCGTTGGCACGCTTCCTCTACATCCACCTTCGGGATTAGTTTTAAACATCAATAATTGTTATTTAGTACCAGCTTTGTGTGACGCCCGAAGATCGACGCTCCAGAAGATTCCAGATGTTCTGGGTTTTCCCGCTTGTTTCAGTTGTGCTTGCTCTATTTATTTTTGCATTGCATCATAGCATCATGCCATCATGTCATAAATCTTTTGCTTCTCAACTAAATAAATTGCATAGATCTTTTGATCTATTTAAATCGAGGGAAGAGTGACTTCTCTTTATAACATATCCTCCTAATATTATGGAGCTATTATAAATAAATATTCCATTTGTTTGGAATTAACCCAAACACACTTGCATATTTTCCCCATGTCTGTTTCGCTCCAAGTTTTGACTCCCACAACCTTGCTTTATCATCTTCTTCTCCTTCTTTGTTAGTCCATTTAAATTGTGGCATTCTACTTCCTGCACCAATTTAATGTTCATTCTTTTCCTATCAATTCTCAACCATGCCTTCAACATCCTTGCCAATTTTTAGTTCCTTTGGACTTGTTTTGGTTGGGTTTAAAAATGGCTCAAGTTTGATTCAAACTTGAATTAATTATTTTTATATCCTTAAAAATGTCCAAACTAGTTTATTAAAATTGTGCATAAATCTAGGAGTTTAAGTATATGTTTACTTCCTTCTTATTCTTCCTCTAACCCCTGTCCATTTTCCTTTTCATCATCGGGTTTTTGAGACTGCTTTTGTTTTTTAAGGGGAAAGGGCCCCTTGCGCTGCTTGGGCCTCCCAGCCGCAGGTTGGCCCAACTAACCTAACCCTAAGGCCAGAGCGAGCCTCTCCTCTCGTCCTCTCCCACTCCTCTCGCTCCCACCGACCGCCGCCAGGACCCGCTCGATCTCTTCCTCCCCCCGCTCGATCTCTTCCTTCCCCATCGCTCTCTCTTCCTTCCCCCGCTCGATCCCTCAACCAGGGCGCCCGAGTCCGACCCTCGCCCGCAACCTTGCTCGTCCCGAGCGTCGCCGGCGCCTCCACGCCCGACCCCTGCCAAGCGCCGGCCTCCTCCATGCTTCGTCGATCGCCGCATCCCCGCCGCACCTCGCCATGGCGTCCCCGCGACCGGCCTTGCCGCGTCCCCGCCGCGGCCCTGCAGCGTGTCGGATCAGAGCCCCATCGCCGCCGTGCCGTGGCGCCTGCCTGCTCCGTCGACTCGCCGCCCAAGGGCTTCGACATCGAGCTGACAGCGTCGCCCCGCCGCGACCCCCTCCTGTGCTCCGCCGCGTCGCCTCTGCCTCGCCATAGGCCACCGGAACCACCACCACCTTGCTCCATCATCCCCCTCCCCTGCGACCTCGCGTCGCCCCCTCGTTCACCGTGTTCTGTTGCTGCTGCTTCGTCAACCTCGTCCTCCTCCGAGACGGTTCCAGCAATTTCTTCTCGGATCTGGCGCTGCCCCGAGGTCCTTGTGTTTTTGTGTTGGATCAAGCCGAGACCCTCTTCTACGTCTACATGCAAGTACCTCGACGCCCGATGTCAAGTTCGACTACTCGGAGACGCACCAAGTACCACTACCGTCGCAAGAACCGAGTCCGGCAAGTCCGAAGACCCCAAGTACCTCTACCGATGACATGAACATCTACGAACGTGAACAACTACCGTCGTCGAGACCCCGAGTACCACGACTTCCACCGACCGTCAAGTACCGTGACGCCCGAAGCACTCGGAACCCTCAAGTTCATCTACGGAAAACGAGTCCCACTACCGTCGCCGAAGACCGCGTGTACCTCTCCGAACGTGAACGGCTACAAAACGTGTACCACGACCTGCGAGTACCACTACTTCCTCTACGACCTCGAACCGCCCCGGAACTAACGCTTCGAAGGTATAACCCCGAGACGATGACCCGTGGACGAATGCTTGTGTTGTATGAGATGAATCGGATGTTTGCATCATGTCCGTTGTGCCCTCGTTTGCCTTGTTGGCAACCCATGGGAACCCGATGACGGGATCACCCCACCTTTCATCTTGTTCGACACGCTCACGCCTCCCTTCATCTTTTGCACCGGTCTCTCAACGAGTTACCGAAACCGATATGTTGCGTGTCATCATTTTTGGATTCGTCGTCGTGGCCCCTTTCTTTCCACCACGGTGACAAATACTTCATATCTCTTCATGTTAACTTTTACTAAAAATTGCATAAAACTTGATCATGTCATCCGCATCATGTTAACAACATTAAAATGTGTGAATTGTTGTTTGCTTAAAATTGCTAAACATGCATATGGGGATTTTCTGGAATTGTTGTTGTTATTTCCGGCCTCATTTAAAATGCCTAAATAGTGTAGTTTTATTATGCTTCGTACCTTGCCATGTATTGCATCCTATATAGAACTGTCCTGCATCATACTTGGTTGAGCATATTGTCATGCTGCTTGTGTTGTTTTTCTGTGCTTCCTACCTTGCCATGTATTGCTTCCTGTATAGACTTGTCATGCATCATACCTTGCCATGTATTGCATCATATATAGACTTGTGTTGTTCTCCTGTGCTTCCTACCTTGCCATGTTTTGCTTCATGTATGGACTTGTAGTGCATCCTATGTAAACTTGTGTTGCATCATACTTGTTTGAGCATATTTTCATGTTCTTGTGTTGTGTGTTTACCGTACTGCTTGCTTCTTCTCGTTAGTGCTTGTTCTGTTGCGGTCGTGAGGATTCGTTCGTCTTCTCGTGGTTCGCCTTCAAGGCTTCTTCTTCGTCTTCTTCATGGACCCGTTCTTCTTCTTGCGGAATCCCAAGCAAGATGGCCATACCCTTGGATACCTTTACTATAATTGCCATGCTTAGTGTCTCGATGCTATCGTTATATGTCGTGCTACCCATCTTTATTGTCAGCCTCTCCTTGTTGCCATGAAACCTCTAACCTTTGAAACCTTCCTAGCAAAACCATTGTTTGGCTATGTTACCCGCTTGCTCAGCCCCTCTTATAGCGTTGTTAGTTGCAGGTGAAGATGAAGATCGTTCCAGGTGGGAACTTGTTGTTGGAATATCACAATATCTATTATTATTATTAACACACCTATATACTGGGCATGGGTGGAAGGCTTGGCCTTTTGCTCGGTGTTTTGTTCCACTCATGCCACCTTAGGCGCCGATAAACCGGCATTATGTTCCTTGATTTTGCGCTCCTTACACGGTTGGGTATATGGGGACCCCTTGACACTTCGTCTTTGAATAAAACTCCTCCAACAAGGCCCAACATTGGTTTTAATTTGCCTCATAATAAAAAATTAATTAATTAATTAAAATTGCATAGGGGGTCACGCCCTCGAGATTCTTTTCTACATAGCAGGGGGGCAGTGCTGATGGTGTTGGTCCCAAACGGGGAGCCTGCAGGGCCACCTTGGGGTAACCCGAGGGCTGGTTTTACCTGTAGCTTCACCCATCCGGACGTGGCCTGAGACGAGATACGCGCGGCTACTATTAGGGTGTCGACATGCCGGGAGGTCTTGCTGGACTTGTTTTACCATTGTCGAAATGTCTTGTGCACCGGGATGCCGAGCCTGATCGGATTTCCCTAAGATAAGGGGTGATTGTGACGCCCGAAGACCGACGTCCCAGAAGATTCCAGAAGATTCCAGATGTTCCGGGTTTTCCCGTGTGTTTCATTTGTGCTTGTGTTATTTATTTTTGTTTTGCATCATGTCATCATGCCATCATGTCTTTAATCTTTTGCATCTCAACTTAAATAAAATCGTGTGGATCTTCGGTCCATTTAAATCGAGGGAAGTGTGACTTCTCTTTATAACATATCCTCCCAATATTTAGGGAGCTATATTAATAAATATTCCATTTGTTTGGAATTAACCCACACACTTGCATATCTTCCCTATTTTGTTGGAGCCATTTTTGTTGGGTTGGTAATATTCCATAAAGCCTTACAAAAATGTTCCATCATTTTTTTCCTGTTCTGGCCTCTTTTCTTAATATTTTGGATCCCTCTCTATTTTATTTCTGCTAAAGAAATAAAATTAGCAGAGCAGACAGGCCCAACCGCCTCCCTCCTTTGGGCCTCAGCCTTCCCTCCAGGCCGGCCCATTTGGCCAGGCCCAGCCATCTCCCTTCGCTAACCCTAGCCCAGCGCCCCGACCGCTCCTCCCATTCCCTCGCTCACCCCCGCGCCGCCAGAGGCCTCAACCCCTTCCCTCGATCCCCCAAGCTGACGCCCCGTTTCCCATCGCTCACCTCTCGTCCCCATCTCCCTCATCCCCCGATTCCCTCCTCCTGCCGCGCCTCGCCTTCCCCTGGTGCCGAGCACCTCCTCCCCGACGCCGGCCAGGCCCGCCTCTTCGCCGATCCGACCGCACAGGCCGCCGCGTTGGCCCTTCCTCCCTGGCTCGTGGCCTCCCTAGCCGTGCTCCCTCCTCGGCCAAGCACCCCGCTCCGGCCCCTTCACCACCTCGCCGCCCATGTCCTCGAGCACCTCCTAGCGTCGGGGTTCTGCGCCCTTGAGCCCTGACACCCCGGCTACTGCTAGACCACCGAGGCCTGCAGCCACTCCGTCGCCAAGGTCGGCCAGGCCGCGACCTCGCGCCTCTAGCGCCCCTCCTGCGCCGCCGGCGCCCCATCCTCCAGCTCGCCGCGGCAGGAGCTCGCCCGGCCAAGGAGCTCCCTACGGCCCCGTCCTCCTGGCCCCGAGCCCAGCGCCAGGAGCGCGCTCGCCTCCTCCTTCGGCTGCACCACAGCCCCTCCTCTTCTCCAGCCCCGTCCTCAAGCTGCTCCGCCCCTGCCTCCTCGCCAAGATCGCCACCGCGACAGCACCGACGCCGTCCACTTCTTCCAGCCGCTGCTCTGCCTTGAACTATCATGCTGCTGTCCATCGAGGCCCCTTGGCCTTGCTTCGTTTTTGGATCGCCAAGTTTGTTGCTGCTGCCTCTGTACACAGTCAGGTTTACGTGGATTCGCTGAGAACGACTACCGGATGCGCCAAGAACGCCAAGTACCCCGACGACCGCGGTCTTCGGAATCGCCAAGTACCACGACATGACGGCAAGAACATCTACAAAACGTGTACCACGATGACCCGCGAGTACCACTACATCAACGTGTTCCGCTACCATCGCCGAAGACCGACAAGTGAACAACTACCGTCGCCGGAAACACCAAGTACCCCTTCGAACGTTTTGAAGCGCCAAGTACCGCGACGCCCGGAGCACTCAAAACCGTCAAGTACATCTACGTAACGAGAACGCCTACTTCCTCTATGACCGACTTGTGAACGACTACTTCCTCTACGACCCGTGTACCACTACTTCCGCTACGTCCACTACTCCCCCTACGATCTCGAACCGCCCCGAGAACGATGTTCCGAAGGTATACCGAGACGACCCCGTGGATGAACGCTTGTGAATGTGGTTCTATGAGATGTTACCCTTGTGTGCTCCGTGCCCGTTGTGCCCGAATCGTCTTTTGTCGTGCTCCTCAGTTGCCTCGTCGCCGATACATGGGAACCCGGTGACGGGATCACCCCACCTTTCATCTTGTTCGACCTGCTCACACCATCTTTTCTTTTGCTCCGGACTCTCAACGAGAAACCGGAACCGAGATGTTGCATTGCATCATTTTCGGTTCGTTGCCGTGGCACCCTTTCGTTCCACCACGGTGACAAATACTCCTTTCATCTTCATGTCAACTTTTAATAAAAATTGCATAAACTTGATCATGTCATCCGCATCATGTTAACAACATTAAAAATGTGTGAATTGTTGCTTGCTTAAAATTGCTAAACATGCATATGGGGTATTCCGGAATTGTTGGTTGTTATTTCCGGCCTCATTTAAAATGTCTAAATAGGTAGTTTGTTTTGCTTCACCTCTTGCCATGTTAACAAACATTTAATCTTGTCTTGTAAATAAACGAGAGTCAATTAAATAATTAAAATGTGGTGTTTCGTCAATATGCAACTCGTTGCATATTGAGCTCCACTTAACTTGTAGTTTCGTTTGTGCTCATTGCCATGCCATGCATAATTAAACCGGACATGCATCATACTTGGATGTGCATCGTATGCCATGTTTATGCTTGTGTGTTTACCGTGTTGTTTGCTTCTTTCCGGTTGCTTCTCTTGTTAGCTTCGGTTTCGTTCCGAAGTTGTGAGGATTCGCTCGACTGTTGCTCCGTCTACTTCGTGGACCCGTTCTTCTCCCTTGCGGAATTCCAGGCAAGATGATCACACCCTTGGATACCTTTACTACCATTGCCATGCTTAGGTGTCTCGATGCTATCGTTACATGTCGCGCTACCCATCTTTTATGTCAGCCTCTCCTTGTTGCCATGAAACCTCTAACCTTTGACACCTTCCTAGCAAAACCACTGTTTGGCTATGTTACCCGCTTGCTCAGCCCCTCTTATAGTGTTGTTAGTTGCAGGTGAAGATGAAGTTCATTCCAGGAGGGAACTTGTTGTTGGAATATCACAATATCTATAATTGTTATTAACACACCTATATACTGGGCATGGGTGGAAGGCTTGGCCTTTTGCTCGGTGTTTTGTTCCACTCATGCCACCTTAGGCGCCGATAAACCGGCTTTATGTTCCTTGATTTTGCGTTCCTTACACGATGGGTGGATGGGGACCCCTTGACAGTTCGACTTTGAATAAAACTCCTCCAGCAAGGCCCAACATTGGTTTTAATTTGCTCATAATAACAACTTAATTAATTAATTAATTGAATAGGGGGTCATGTCCCCGGGTTCTTAATTCTACATAACAGGGGGGCCAGTGCTGATGGTGTTGGTCCCAAATAGAGTTGTGTGAGGCGCCCCCCCCC